>CM040129.1:187376560-187820167 GCA_022559845.1 Amorphophallus konjac | reverse complement strand
ATGTACATTTCTCTTTTCTATTTTTTTGTGCTTTTATCATTTCAATTTTTTTATTGCTAACGCCCGGCAAGCACCCAAATGGCACCTAACCTACGTGAGACAGGGGTTTCTTACTAACCTCCCAGGTATCTTAAGTGCACATCTAGGTTGATTTGGGCCTCTAGACCCCTCGAATGACGATCCCGCCGGCTAAGACTTACCCTGATGACAATACCGTCATGCCATGCTTAGGCTCACAGTTGCTTCCGACCACAGGGATTCACCCAAAAGGTGTTTGAGGTAGATGATTTGCCCGACCCGGGTCTGTTTCCTCACAACTCTAGATGGTATAAGATGGAACACCCTGGAACCCTAACGACCAACCGCGCGACGCTGACCCGGAATCAGACGCCGTCGCACCCATAGGTGACGCGCTTGCATTGGCCTAAGCCCGAGGTTAAACAAGAAGATATCAAGGTGGTAAACAGGGGTCTTGACCAGCCAGAAACACAGAGACTCCTTCGCAGCGATAGCTTTTGCTTTTTAAAGTAGGCAACCAAAATGTGTATATTAAAATAAGGTCGCAGACCCTGGGCAGTTTTCACCTTTCAGAAACTCCATCGAACCTTCATCTTTAGAGGGAGAAGGAAGAGCGTAGGGGATAAACCTCCTGAGAGGACCGGCAAAGCCGTTAACCCGGCGAGCGAATAAGGGCCCATTAACTCTTTCCTTTCGGACAAATTCGGACCAAATCTCGAGCATTTACATTCCACGGCCCCCCTTTGTGGATTCAGACTTTTGCTTTGAGGGGTTCCGTTTATCGTACCAGGCACGGTCACGACCAGGCTTTTCTCTTGATTTTGTATTTCTTTCTGTGAGGGAGATATAGTCGTTTGACGTTGGTGGGCTCCCTCTTCGTATGCCTGCGGGGACACTGCCCTCTTCTCGTGCTCTGATCGATGCTCGAGGAAATGGGTCCTACTCTTGCCTTTGGGGTTTGAGTTTCGGTTTCTCATGCTCAGCGTTTTAAGGGCGCCGACTGTCTCATTTGGTCGAAGAGAAAAGAATAAAGATTACAGCTTCCGGAGATCTTCTAGGAGTGGCCCTACCGTAGGTGATGCTACCGATTTTTTTGAATAAAATACATAAGTGAGCACATGTTAGCTTCCTTCGAGCGAGCATAGGCCGACGTGGCCGGACAGGGATCTCCACGGTTCTGGCAAACCAAGACCCGGTGCCTACCAAGCCTTAATGGGCCCTATCCTAACATGAAGGTTAGATGCAGGGACTTAACTACATGGTGCCTGCCAGGCATCGGCATTTTGAATTTTCCATATTTTTAGTGGTTTTCAATATTTCCTTGTTTTTGATGTTTTTTTATCTTTTCATCATTCATTTTTTTTTGTTTTGTGCTAAGGGTAGTATTTCTTAAGATAAAGCCCATTCCAAGGGTGGGATAACTCGGTCCCTTCGGCGTTGATTAGCTTGTAGGCGTTGCCAGGGTACACGGCTTGAATTACAAATGGTCCTTCCCAATTGGGTTGGAGCTTAGAACGCGGCCCTCCAGGTTTGACAAAAATTCTTTTTACGACCATCTCACCGACTTTGAATTTTCTCTCAACGACTTTCTTTTGGTAAAAGCGAGCGAGTCTATTTTGATACACACGCGCGTGTTCGGCGGCGGCCAGCCGTTTCTCATCCAAGAGTTCCAACTGGGCGAGGAGTGAATTACGACGATCGTCGAGGGGAAATTCCTCATCCAATTGTACCCTGAGAGAAGGGATCAGAGTCTCGTACGGGACTACCGCTTCCATACCATAAGTGAGGGCAAATGGAGTCTGCCCGGTGGGGGTACGGATTGAGGTGCGATAGGCCCATAGGGCTTCGATAAGCTTTTCTGGCCAGTCTGAAAACTTACTAGACTCGCAGGTTTTTTTGATGATTTTGAGCAATGTTTTATTGGTGGCCTCCGCTTGACCGTTACCTTGTGGGTAATAAGGCGATGAATGATGCAACGCAATTGCGTACCTTTTGCAGAGGTCCTGTAGGTCCTGAGAAATGAATTGTGGCCCATTGTCGGTGACGATCGTGCTTGGGACGCCGAATCTGGCGAGAATGTTCTTCATGATGAACTTGCAGACTGTTGACGCCTTGATCTCCGCGTAAGCTTCGGCTTCGGCCCATTTGGTGAAGTATTCCGTCGCAGTAAGGATGAAAGATTTCTGCTTGGTGAGGGAATTGGGATCACCTAAGGGACCAATGATGTCGAATGCCCACATGGAGAAAGGCCATGGGGAGGATATTGGATGAAGTGAGGAAGATGGTGAATGGATTTTATCGGCGTGAAGTTGACACTTGACACACCTACGGACATAGACAGCACAATCCTCTTCCATAGTGGGCCAATAAAAGCCTTGACGAATGATCTTCTTGGCGAGCATCTGACTATTCACGTGGCCACCGCACACACCCGAGTGCGTCTCTTCTACACATTTCCAAACCTCATCGTCACCAAGACATCTTAACAGAATACCAGTAAGGCTCCTCCTATAGAGTAGACCTCCAATCAATGTGTATTTCTGAGCCACCCTTCTTATGGCTTTCTTGTCCTCTGTGGTGGCCCCTTCAGGATAAGACTGATCTTGGCAATATTTGACAATTTCATAGAACCATGGTTTCTCTTCATCAGCCAGTTCTTCTTCGGCCTCTGCCAACATGAGCTCCCTCTTCTCAAGGATATCTTCCTGCAGGATCTTCCTTGCTATCCTGTCTTTGATGTTTACGTAGGAAGCATCATCGATTGCAGGGGCGTGAAGTTTGTAGATGGAAATGGACTTAAACCATCTTCCTAGAGGGAACCTTATGGATGATGCCAATGAGGCGAGGGCATCGGCGAGAATATTCTGATGACGAGGGATATGAACAAAGATCAGTTTTGTGAACAGTTTGGCAAAGGCAGCAGTGAGTTCTTGGTATGGCTTGAGTTTGGGATCGCGAGTGCGATACTTAGTGAGTACCTGGCGAAGGATGAGTTGACTATCACCTACGACTCGCAACTCAGTGATACGAAAAGAATGAGCGAGTCCTAGGCCAGCTAGAAGAGCTTCATATTCGGCTATATTGTTGGTGACTGGAAATTTGAGCTGGTATGCCAATGGGAATGTGAGGCCTTCCGGCGACAGGAGGGCGATGCCGATTCCTCTCCCTTGAGAATTCAGAGCTCCATCAAAATATAGCGTCCACATTGGCTCATCTGATTGGTTGATGGACATTAGTTCCTCATCTGGAAACTCTGATTGGACGGGATCGAACTTGGGAAGAGGATGGTGAGCGAGATGCTCGGCTATGGCATAACCTTTAATCGCCTTTTGCTGGATGTAGGTGATGTCGAACTGAGAGAGAAAACTTTGCCAGCGTGCTAGCCTATCCGTAAGGACGGCTTTCTCCAGAAGGAATTTGATAGGATTCATTCGAGCAATCAAGTGGACTTCGTGAGCCAAGAAGTAGTGCTTCAATTTCTGCACTACCCAAACGAGGGCAGCACAGGTTTTCTCCATGCCGGTGTACTTCTGCTCACAGGGATTGAGAAGTTTGGACAAGTAATAGGTTGCCCGTTCCTTGCCTTCTTCATCAGCTTGTGCGAGGACGGCTCCCACGGAGTCATCCAAGACTGAGATGTAAAGGATCAGAGGTTTTTCTGGTTTAGGTGGAATGAGAACGGGTGGACTAGCCAGATATTCCTTCAACCCTTCAAAAGCTTTCTGACATTTAGAATTCCAGTGGAATTCTACTCCTGGCTTGGTCAACTCGTAGAGAGGTCTACACCTTTGTGAATGTTGAGACACAAACCGACGAATAAACTGCAGCCTGCCGATTAAACCTCGGACTTCCCTCAAATTCTTGGGAGGCGGCATATCCCTGATAGCCTTGGCTTTGTCGGGATCTATCTCGATCCCTCTTTTACTCACAATGAACCCCAGCAATTTACCTGACGACACACCAAACACACACTTTTTCGGGTTCATTTTCAATTGGAATTCTCTTGACCTTTGCAAGACCTTAGCCAAAACTTCTGGATGTTCCATCCTGGTCCTTGATTTCACCAATAAGTCATCCACATACACTTCCAGATATATGTGCATCATGTCATGAAATATGGCCATCATCGCTCTTTGGTAAGTAGCTCCAGCATTCTTTAACCCAAACGGCATGACCACGTAACAATATGTTCCCCAAGGGGTAGTGAATGACGTCTTTTCCTGATCCTCTTCTGCCAAACGAATTTGATTGTATCCTGAAAATCCATCCATGAAAGAGAGGGTTTCAAAACCTGCCGTGTTATCAATCAACACATCAATGTGAGGTAAGGGAAAATCATCCTTTGGACACGCGCGGTTAAGGTCCCGGAAGTCGATGCAAATCCTGACTTTCCCATCTTTCTTCATGACCGGGACAATGTTCGCCACCCATTGAGGATAAAGAACGACTCTAATGAACCTGGCTTTGTGGAGCTTATCGACCTCTTCTTTCATTTTCAAAGCCATCTGAGGGTGGAAACGCCTTAACCTTTGTTTTACCGAGATGGACCCTGGTTTTAGGGTTAAACGGTGTTCGACCAAGGTTGAATCCAAACCCGGCATATCCTCGTAGCTCCATGCAAACGTGTCCTTATATTCCTTGAGGACCTCAATTAATGCCTCTTCTTCAGAGGGTGGTAGGTTGTCACTTATGAGGATGATCCTAGGGTCTTCCTCAGTCCCCAAGTTGACTTCTTTGGTGGATTCTTCTACGGCGGTTGACGGCTCGTCGAATCTCCTCATTCCGCTAGCGTATGCGCCCGCCGCATCCTCATATTCTTCACCCTCATCTTCAGTGGGGCATTCTTCATTCGTGATCTCGTAGACTCCATACCCTTCATCAGATGCACAGTCGCCCTCGCATTCTATTTCGGGTAGCTGGATGGGATTTTCTAACAACTGGGGGATGGCAAGAAGGGCCTGACACCTGGCGGCCAAATCCAGAAGGAATCGACGAGGGATCTGCCTACCCTTGGATTTCTTCCTAGGTACTACCCTTGGCCTATCATTCCTAGATTGACTGACAATATTTACAGACGAAGAGGAAGATGAGGAGGATGGTGTAGAATGTACAGGAGAAGACCCCTCAGAGGAGGGGTAGAAAAGGTCGCTCATCGGACCTTGGACGGGTGGTCCGCAAGGCGGTACGCACCCGTGGGAGATGTAGGAGGTTTCCTCAACGAAGATGTGTTGTTGGAGAGTTTGAAAATTGACGTTTTTTTTTTCGTTTTCATTTTTAATGACAAAGCAGTGAAAAGAGATTGGAGGAGAGAGGAAAGTGGTTATGGCTAGAGGATTGTGGGGCTCGTAGAGCAGATCATGGTTGAAGACCTGGCGCGGGTTGAAAAGCCCGCGTAGGTATGTAAGCAAAGAAGGGGACCTGGGAAGATCATCAGACAATTGTCTGGCCCAGGAAGAAGATATCAGCAAAGGCTGAGACGAGTGGATGGAGAGGATGGCGGCTAATGAGCCGTCGACGGCAATGTTGAGGACGGATGAAGATCCGTCGATGACAGAGTCCTTCTGGCGAGGACGAGGATAGTTTGGAACCTTGGCAAGAGTGGTAATATTCTCTGGTATTTCGGAGATCAATGGTGGTCCTTCAAGCTGTGGAGATGAGAACATCCTTTCCAGTGCAACGGAAATGTCCCATATGTCGAACCATTTGTCCCACTCGCATTCCGGATCTTTGATCTTGCCTCTTTTGGTGATCCTCGGACATTTTTCAGCCAAATATACAGCATGTGATCCTCCATATGCTTCTCGTGGGTGATCTCCCATCTGAACAACGGGCCCTCTGTTGAAGTGGTTTGATAGAGTCCACGTGAGGGGCTTCCAATCTGCCTTGAACGGTCCTTTGAAGCCTAGGCCAAACCTACGGTTCGGCCTAATTTCTTTTGGCGGCTTGAGCATACCCTGTAACTGTGCGCCCAGACCTTTTCCCTGTTGATAGCCGATGTTCCTCATAATCTCCCAACCTTTGGAGTGAAAAGGGAGACAGGATGTTGCGGTTGCCCTGACCGGCTCCTTTGGTGCTAGTGGAACATGAGATGGATCACGTACGTCCAGCAGTGACAATATGGGCCGATGAGACGGCCAAACAGAAGGCAGAGAGGTGTTGATAGCATCCACTGTGTGAAGGACAGGTGTACTGACCACTTTAATAATTCTCCCATTGTAAGGAAACTTCAGGCACTGATGGTTGGTGGATGGCACAGCGTCCATGGCTTCGATGTAAGGGCGACCCAGTATAGCCTTAAATGTGGGGTCCATGTCGAGGACATGGAATTCCGTGGGATTGCCATGGGGCCTAGTTCTGCCTTCAGAATAATCATCCCCTGCGGCGGCCTTTTGCTATTGTCATAAGCCGTGACCGTGATCGAGGAAGGTCTTATTTGTTCCTCGTTGACCCCACACAACTGAAGAGTGCTCATGGAGATCACATTTATGGATGCACCCGTGTCCACAAGACACGGGTTTATGGATACCCCATTAATTTTTATTGAAATGCACAATGCATATTTCCGAGATTCCTTGGGAGCGAGCTCGTAGTTGTGAAACATGATGGCTGGTTGTGTGTCTGTTGGGGTTAGGACGGTCGAAATCTTCTCCACGGGGAGGTCTTCATTAACCATGACCTTTTGAAGATATTCCATCAAGGCCGCCTGGTGGGATGTGGATCTTTGAAGTAGCTCTAGGATGGAGATCCGGGCAGGCGTCTTGTCCAAGTGTTTCAGTAGATCATACTGTGTTCCAGGGATAGCTCTTTCTGGTTGTTCTGCATCATCCTTCTCTGGCTGAGATTGCTCGGGATTCTGACTGTTGTGGGGGAAAACCCTGTGGAAAATCCTTCCACTCCGGAGCACCATTGCCTGCGGCTTTTGTACCTCTGTGGGGGTAGCAGTGGGTTTTAACAGGGGTTTGAGGGGTAGTAGTGGAGGAATGGTTGATGAAGCAGGGGTGATGACGGGAGCAGGGATTCTGATGAGGGGTTTGTTAGGTGGAGGCATGGCGGAGGTAGAGGGGATATCGCGCGGATTATGAAGGATAAGGGGTTTGGAAGGTGGAGGTGGAGGTAAGGTTTGAAACGGGTAAAGGTTTTGAGGTGGATGGTGGGTGATGAGTGGTTTTGAAGGCATTAGTGGTGATGTGGTGGAGAAAGACGGGGTTATGTATGGTGGACGGATGATAAGGGGTTTAGAAGGCGTAGGGGTAAATGTGGTAGAGGTGGATGGTAAAGTGGGGGAGTGGGAGAAGGTGAGAGGGTGTGAAGGCGTAGTAGAAAGTGTCGGTTGATAGGAGGTCGGGGTGCGGATGAGAGGGCGTAATGGTAGTGGAAATGGTGAAGGCGATACCGATGCGGGTTGATGAGAGAGAGGTGCTACCCGGGCAAGGTGAGGGGGTTGCATGACGATAGGGTTGGAGGTATAAAGAATGGAGGTACTTTCCTGGTGCCACACCTGCTCTCTCCCGACTTCCGGGAAGGAGGAGATGGGGTTAACCTGATGATTGGGCTGTTGGTGCTCCGGTAGTGGATTCTGGATTATGCCCATGTCGGGCTGTTGTTGTGGGGCCTGCTGAGGCTGCTGTTGTTGTTGTGGTTGCTGCTGCTGCTGCTGTTGTAACTGCTGCTGTGGCCTCTGAGGAGGTCTCCTAGCCTTGAGAGCCGCGACGTACCGTCTCATCTCATCCCAATCTATTTGATGTTCATCATTCATATCATGGATGTAATCTTTGAAATGGAAGCAGTAATCCACTGTGTGTCCCGGCTGCCTGTGGTAGACGCAGTATTTGGAGGTATCAACATTTGGGGGCCAGGCGGGCCTTTCTCTGGGTAGGGCGAGTTGGTTTGATGCCATGAGGGCATTAAAAATATCTGCTAAGGTTTCTGGCAATGGTGGATAGTAGGCTCTCTTAGGACCGAGCGGCCTCCTTTGTTGCTGTTGGGGACCATAGTTCCCCGGGGGTGGAACTTGGTTGTACTGAAGCGGTGGTTGTTGTTGTTGAGGTTGTGGTTGTTGTTGCTGGGGTTGGCGTAATGGAGGCATATTATCCTGGGGTGGATTATTTTGGGGTGGAGGACGGAGAGGGAAAGGACCTGATTGAAGGGGTAGTCGGGGCATTTGTTGAGGCCTTGGGTTGACTGCATAGTTGGCATTGTTGACCGCACTGACTTGCTCATTTGTCACGACCCCTTCTGTGGCTCCGCCCGGGACACCAGCGCCTGTCTTTCTGACCACTTTGGGCTTCGGCGACTCAAACATGTTCATGATGGGGGAGTCTTTTAGCTGGGTTTGGATGTATCGGGCCCTTTCATAGAGTTCCTCCATTGTAGTAAGTTTATTCATGGCGAGGACGTGTCTGAACTGCGGGGTTGCATTAGACACAATCATCTTCACTTGTTCGGGCTCGGAGAGGGTATCCCTTATTCTTTCCGCCAGAGACCTCCATCTATCAGCATATCGGACAAAATCCTCGTCGGGTTTCATCTTTTCGGCCACTAGGTCGGTAATGGAGAGTGAGGGACCGACCCTATCCCTATATTTCTGCAAGAACCTTCTCTGCACTATTTCAAAATTCTCGGCCTCGCGGGGCTCCAGAGAATAGAACCACTCAAGCGCGGGACCATCCAATGATCTCCGAAAGAGGTATGCCAGGGACCTCTGATCGTTTTGCCAATAGGAGGACTCATACATGAAGTCCTTGAGGTGAATGAAGGGGTTGCCGGTACCATTGTATCTGCGGTACGTGGGCATTTCGGAGGGAGGGAGATGAATGACGGGGAGGATTGGCAAAGCAACCTCCGGGGTGGCTTTCACGTCCACCATTCTTCTCAGATTTTGAAACTGCTCGTCCATGCGATTGAACCTATTGAGGAGCGATTGGGCGAGCTCCTCTGGGGGTGAAGGTGGCACTTGCCATTGGGGGAGAAACTGTCTCCCGGAGACTTGAGGGGGAAACCCGGAATGAGAGGGAACTGTCGGACCACCGACAGTTGGCCCTGGCTGAAACGGTGTGTGAGGAACACCGGGAGTTTGAGATTGTGACGGGAATTGGAATGAGGGAGGTTGTTGGCTCGCTTGTCCTTGAAGCGAGGGAGACTGGATGGCTTGCGCCAATGAAGGAGATGGAATGGCCTGCACGGACTCGTGGAGAGGTGCGATAGCCGGAGTTGACTCCTGGGGCGTGGGGGAAACAGATTTCCCCTTTAGAATGGCCTGGAAGGCCCGGAGCTGTTCAGAGGTAAGCTCCGTGTTGGCGAGGACGCCCAGTAAGGAAGTGATATCCTGTGGCGGGGACGTGTCCCCGGCAATAACCTGCACCTCATGCGAGGGGTCATGAGAAGGACCCGAGTCCATAGCATAGACTCGCGGGTCGGCTGTCAAACCACGGCTAGGGTGGTTCTCCTCAGAAGACTCGTGAGACATGCTCACAGTTCTCCCAGAACGCAAAAACATACACTAGCAAGTAGATAGCAGAGATTATCAAACAAGTGGATGCCTTTACGCCCTTTTTTTTGTTTTGATTTTGATGATTTTTTTGTGTGTTTTTAGTGAGATCCGAAGTTCACACAAGATAGGGACCCTAGTTTATTTTTGTTTCACCGCCGTGTCAGCTAGGGTCTCTCGTCTCACCACGAATGAAATGACTAACTTCGGAAAACTTCAATGGTACAACCAGCCCAGTGAACGAAGAGGAGATTCTTCGATGTCGGGGACTTACGGAGGTCCCAGTGTAGGAGATTCTAGTCCGTTGAGAGGAATTCCCAAACGGAGAGTCCTTCCTTCACCGGGAAAGGGTGATCCTCAAAAAAAATGAAAAAAAGGATAGAAAAGAGGAATGGATGTATGCAATGGAATGCTGACAGATATATGGAGTGGGAAAACAACAGAAATAACAAACATGTAATAAACAAAGAACCAATCAGAACTGACGGTGCTGCCGTGAGCACAACGGGGGCGCGCGTGGGCGCCAAGGTGGAGAGGCACGGGTGGTGCCGAACTTGCAAGGGTAGCCGGGAGGAAGCAGTAGAGGTCCCACCGTGATCGCCAATCTGTGAGCGACGTCACGCGGTTCGGAGTTCGATGGTGCGGGGAAGAGGATGCGGAGAGCGCGCGGGCTCTTCTTTTTGTTTGTTTTGCTGTTTGCTGCAACACAGAGATGAGAGAAGAGAGAGAAGGGGCCACCACGGGAGATTGCTCCGGCGGGGCGAGCGGGACAAGTATAATATAGCAAGATATGGGGTTCAAACGGCCATAGCGGGAAGTGACTCGCCGCGACCTCGGGGGGACGGGAATGGTGCAGAAATTAAATAACAAAAATTGAAACGGCCATTGGGGAAGTGACTCGCCGCGGCCTCGAGAATATGAGCAGAATATAGCAGAATATAAAAGAGAATATAAGAACAGAGATTTAAACGGCCATTGGGGAAGTGACTCGCCGCGGCCTCGAGAATATGAGCAGAATATAACAGAATATAGAGAGAGTATAAGAACGGAAATTTAAACGGCCATTGGGGAAGTGACTCGCCGCGGCCTCGATGATATGAGCAGAATATAACAGAATATAGAGAGAATGTAAGAACGGAAATTTAAACGGCCATTGGGGAAGTGACTCGCCGCGGCCTCGATGATATGAGCAGAATATAACAGGATATAAAGAGAATATGAGAACAGAAATTTAAACGGCCATTGGGGAAGTGACTCGCCGCGGCCTCGATGATATAAACGAAATATAACAGGATATAAAGAGAATATGAGAACAGAAATTTAAACGGCCATTGGGGAAGTGACTCGCCGCGGCCTCGATGAAAAGATGTGATCGCCAGGGGCCGAAAGACCCCAAAATAAGAAAGTGATCGCGCCTACCTCAAGAGCGGGAGATGGCGGGTTGCTTCTTCCTCTCCTTCCGGCCGGCCGACGGAGAGGGCTTTCCTCGGCTACCCTTGCAAAACAACGACAAACAAATGACAAGTGGCTTAGAAAGATGAATGTGTAGTATTCATATCCTTGCAATAAAAATGACGAAATAACGGGAAGACACACACCTGGTTGGTGTTATCTTTTAAACCCCTCTCGGACTCGAGTAGGAGGAAAATGAGATGATGGATGCGAGATGATGAATGCAAAGAACTACGAAGAAAAGGAAAGAGTTGGCTTATTGGATGTGCCGGTGGTGAAATTCGGCGGAGCTCCGGCAGCGTGGGGACGACGTAGAAGCGCGGTGGATGAAGACGACCTTCCTCTCGCGAGCGTGGGCACCCGAGAAGCCGGCAGAACCTCCACCTACAAAAGACCCCACGGGTTAGAAGAATGACTCCGTAGCCTCTGGGCTCCGGCAGCCTATCGGATCACTGCTTAGCTCTCTAGAACTGAGGGGGTGGGCCTCTATTTATAGAGCTCCGGAAGGTGGAGGCGTCCAGGACCCTGGACACCTCCATCAGGGCCGAAATAATATTTTATTCTATTTTTATTGATTTTTTTTGGAATACTTTTGTGGGGGCGTCCAGGGTCCCGGACGCCTCAAGTAGGTCCACCGAAAACCGACGACGGCCGCACGCGGTTCGGCACAACGCGTGGTTTTGTGAGCGGCGCCTCGTGATTCAGAAATGGGCGCGTCCAGCTGACCGGACGTCCCTATATTTGGCTTTTTTCACACACGACAAACCGTCGTTCGGTGGCCGGCGCCCGTGAGGGAGTTGATGGAGGCGTCCAGAGGCCTGGACGCCTCCAAAAGTTTATTATTTTTTATTTTTCTTTTGTCTTTTATACAAGGGCTGGCATTTTAATTTTTTATTTGTTTTTATGGAGGCGTCCAGGGGCCTGGACGCCTCCATTAATTATTTTTATTTTTATTTATTTTTTTATTTTTTCTATGCCACCATTTTTTATTTTTGTTGTTTTGTTTTTTTTATGGAGGCGTCCAGGGGCCTGGACGCCTCCATTAATATATATATATTTTATTTAATTTTGGGCCCTGAGAAAATAATAAAATAAATTAAAATTATGGGGGCGTCCAGGGGCGTGGACGCCCCCATTAAGACCCACCCGGGTCCTCGGATTAGGCGTCGGCAGCCGCCCGGTAGACACCATTCTTGGTTCCGGAACCTTTTGATGCGTCTGACTGGTGTTGATGCCGTCCGAATGCCGTGATGAGACGATTCCGGATGCCGAAAAGGGCGGAAGAAGACTCAAGAAAAGGAAGTACTCAAGTGATTCGAAATGCGTAAGCCGTCGCGGGGCGTCGTATAATAATATGAGACTTCCTCAGGAGACGTCAGGAATGGCGTGTCTACAATCCACATGACACAAATCACATAGACATGAGGGATCACTAAGCCCCTCAAAACATATGGACACGTAAACCGAGGTAAGACATCACCTCAAGGCGTCCAAAACCATGTCTCGATCCATACAGGACCACCGAGACATTCACGAGGTCACATGTCAACCACTGGATCACACCGGGTTGACCGGAAACCAATCATGACTGTGAAGCAGTACGGAACACTACTCGATATAATGGCACTCCCGGCCACCCTACAACCTGGTCACAGCCCTCATAGGATATCCAAGACATCCACGGGACGACGGGCAAACCACAAGGTTAAGCCAAGATAAATGGAGGCCAAATCATAGAGAAAACAGAACTGTGGAAAGGAAACAGTCACATACTTGACCGCTAGACAAATCAGGCGGTCAGCCAAAGGGCCGCTACCCTCACAAAGAAAATATAGGCACTTGGCGGTCACCGAAGGGCCGCACAAAGCCAAAGAACGGTCCTCGATGGGCCGCCTCCTGAGTGTGGCGGTCCAGGACATGGCCGCTACGCTCAGAAGACTCCAGAGAAGAGACTACGAAAAGCACAGGGGTTTTGCGGTCTATCTAGGGCCATTTCTTACACAAGGCGGTCTCCCTAGAGCCGCAGGAATGAGCTTGGCGGTCATAGACAGGCCGCTACACTCAGTCCACCCCAAAACAGTTAAACCGAATCAATGGTCAAACCTATTAAAATGCTCTATCAAGAACCGTTTCACCGAGCCTAGCGGTCGTCCTAAGGCCGCCGAGGACACCTAGGCGGTTGGAGCTAGATAGCTAGCCCAAACCGACATTAAATCATAATTGGCGGTCACAGATGGGCCGCCCAATTCCATAAAACGGTCAGTCGTTGGGCCGTTACCCAACGATCTCACTTAGCCAATAGGAACAGAAGATAGCGATCACCAATGGGCCGCTAAACAAGAACCAATGATCCTACCTGGGCCGCTTCACGGAGCTTAGCGGTCCATCCTGGGCCGCTAGCTGACACAAAATGATCTATCACCAGATCGTTAAAATGTGAACCGACAAAGAACCATAACGGTCACCCATGGACCGCTTAAGGTATAAAAACGGTCTCTGAAAGGATTGCCAAAGCGTTACAGCAAGAAAACGATAAGAATGGCCAAAACCCGGCCTTTCCATGCCTTAATCACTTCTAAACGAAGGGGAAACAATTCTAAACATAATATACGCCTTCCATAGTCCGGAAGGGATCAATCCGACGCTAAAAAGATAAGAAACAGACGATTCCAACGAATCGGCCCAAAATGACTCACGGAGATAGTCGGGCTCATACCGACTCCGATTCTCGACCAAATGCAATAAAACTGGCGGGAATGAATTCCCAACATGATAGGGGTTCGAATGAAACCATCTAGGCTGAAAACCATCCCCTGGAACGGTGATCTTGGCTCACACCCCCCGACGCATGCATCGCCCTAAACGAAGCAAAACCCGCTCGTATACGCACCGTTCGGCTCCAAATCGCGAGGGAACGCAGAAGAGAAGTAGAGCATATGTCCCCCTACCTCCACCGAAGTTCTCGCGCGCCGAAATGACTAAACCACGCCGAAAACCATCACACGAACCCAAACACGCCGATTTTGAATCCACCGAGGGATCGCGCCAATGCCACGCTCCATCCTTCACGCCAACACGCTCCACGACAACTCCACGACATTCCTGCCTCGCCCACCTCGCCACGGTCACGTGCCACGCGGAGAGAGAGAAGAGAGGAGAGAGAACGGAGGGGAGAAGTGAACGTGAGAATGAGAGAGAGAGGAGAGAGGGTGAAAGAAAGAAATAGAAAAGGAAATTAGGAATTTCCTAATTTTTGTGAAACCCGATTTTTAGCCCAAAAATTCACTAATTCAGACAAATATGAAAAAATAGTCTCCACGATCCTTGGAAGGAGCATAACGCAACTGTAGCGTCCTCAAGTCGATAAATTCAACAATAAACTCTCCACTGGGTTCCGTAACTTGTAGGGAGAAAAACCCGCATGGATTGTAAAACATAACTCAGGACCCACAAAAGCGATCCGAAAGCTCTCCAATACAGATCCGAAAGACCTAGGGCATTACAGGTAGAGTTCCTCCAGTCCTTCACCTTTGTTCTAAAACATAAGGCTGGAAAAGAGAATAAGGTGGCCGACGTCTTGAGTCGAAGGGTCTCCCTTCTTTCCACTGTTCGGGTAGAGGTTACTGGATTTGACCGCATGAAGGAACTCTATGGAGAGTGTCCCGACTTTGGCCCTGCCGACTCTGCCTTGTCTGCTGGATCCTCGACAATATTTGCTGACTATCTACTCCAATATGGTTTTCTCTTTCAAGGACAACAACCCTGTGTCCCAAAGACTTCTTCACGGGACTTTCTAATTTAGGAAATGCATGCTGGAGACTTGCTGGTCGTTTTGGACAAAACAAGACCATCCATTATGTGGAGGAGCATTTTTATTGGCCTGGCCTGAAGAAAGATGTGACCAAAATTGTAGCCCAGTGTAGGACATGCACAATGGCCAAACATGTCAAATAAAACACTAGACTCTACACTCCTCTCCCCATTCCTGATAGACCATGGGTTGATGTGAGCATGGATTTCATCCTTGGTTTACCTTGCACTGCTCACAAACATGACTCCATCTTTGTTGTAGTTGATCGGTTCTCTAAGATGGCCCACTTCATTGCATATTCCAAAACATCTGATGCATCTAGAGTAGCCCACATGTTCTTTGATGAAGTCGTGGGTCTACATGGTCTCCCCCAAACCATAGTGTCTGACCGAGATGTCCGGTTCACTAGCTACTTTTGGAAGACACTTTGGCACCTAGTTGACACTAAGCTCAAATTCTCCACTGCCTATCACCCACAAACTGATGGGCAAACATAGGTCGTCAATAGGACTTTAGGGAATCTATTGAGGTGTCTTATAGGGGATCATTCTGGCACTTGGGATCTTCTCTTGCCCAAAGCCAAATTTGCATATAATAGCTTTGTCAATAGGTCCATAGGTATGAGTCCATTTGAGGTCGTGCATGGCTACAACCCTAGGAAACCTGTGGATCTCATTCCCCTCCCCTTCGAGTCTAGAACCTCCAAGTCAGCCGAGGAATTTGCACAACATGTTAAACATCTGCATAAGTCAATTAGCAAGTAAAATTATCTCAGTAATGAGACTTACAAACGATTGGCTGATTCGCATAGGCGTCACCACGAATTTCAAGAAGGTGACTTGGTTATGGTACGGGTTCGACCCGAACAACTCCCCTCGGGAGCTGTTAAAAAGTTGCAAGTCCGTAGTGATTGTCCCTTCCAAATATTACGGAATGTTGGCTCCAATGCTTATGTTGTGGACTTACCTCTCGAATATGGGATTAGCTCTACTTTTAATGTGGCCGACCTAGTGGCCTACAAGGAACCCACAGCAATTCCTAATGACCCTTTCGAGCCTTCTCCTCCCATTGAGAGTGAGCCCACCCCTGTGCGTCCCACAGTCTCGAGAGCACTGCGCGAGCAAATTGAGAGGATTCTGGATGAGCAGGTGACAGCTACACGGAGCAGGGTGTACCAGCGCTACCTTGTCCGCTGGCGGGACCGTCCACCATCTGATGATTCCTAGATCAGCCGGGAAGATCTCCAGCATCTCGATCCAGATCTACTGGAGCACTACCACAGTGGTGTCCCACCTTACTCGACGGAGTCGAGTTCCAGCCGCCCCGGGAGGGTTGGTGGGGACACCACCGGACCCACTACTCTGAGCCGACGCCGCACCGCCCCGACATCACCGAGCTTGTGGCTCGGAGACTCGGCTTCCTGAAGACTCGGCGTCATGAGTACGTATTTAAGTGTATTAAGTATGTATTTGTGTATTGTGTGTATAATACATTTATTGCTACATGTATTATTTACTTTTGTTTTATTAGGCTAGCCATAGCCAAAAGTTATGTGTATTTTATTTCATTAAACCCCAAGAGTCAAAAGATAGTTGTTGTAAATTTTTTTATTAGGCCAGGACATGGATGTCCTTAGCTGAAATGTTTAGGGGTATAATTGTCCAAGTGTAATATAGCCTTTCCTATATAAAGGGAGGCCAGTGTGTTATTTTTATATGTATAGAAAGAATGAAAGATTGGTTTGTACATAAGAGCTCTTCCCCTCTTGCTTCCCCTTCCCTCTTAGCTCCTTTGTGAGAATAGAGTGTCGCCCGGTGAGAGACCGTCTGGTGTGAGACCGAGCTGCTCGAGGCAGTGGTTATCCCGTCCTGTTCACATCACCGGAGTGCCGTCGATCCTTCCTCCAATGCCGCCGCGTCATTTATAGCCCCCTTAATTCAGATTAAAACATCCTACTAACCCCCACACATAAATTCTCCTCTTGAGAACATTCCAATTTCATGTAGATGAAAAGGTAACTCCACTGTCTTCTTTCTCATAAATCTACAACTTCTCAAGGAGTTTCTTAAATTTAATATATAGCACTTCCACTCTTTTTTTCTATGTATACCATATAAAAAGGTTATGTCCGTGGCCATGTTCGGTCACAAAGCTTTGTGTTTCCGTGATACACTAAGCGAACAATAGAAATGAGTTAGAGCCGGTGAGTATCTACAACCTCCTTGTCTTCTTACATTTGATCAAATGGCTATTTGTCTTGTTAAAATTTTAGCTTAATAATTACGTTGTTTAAAAAATGTATGGAGATGTATTAAGAATGGTGGACAAATATGTTTGAATTCTCGATCGTCTAATCTTCACATCAAATAATAGAGAAAATATGACACATTATACTAAATATGTGACAAAAGAAGTTGTACATGACTTCCTACTAGGGTCTCGATCAGGGGCGGGGTGCTGCATAAAGAAATTGACAACGACGGGGACGAATCCACTAGAATGCTTAGCCACAGTTAAATAGAAGAAGCAATATTTCCCATTCGGACCAACAATGTGCAAAATCATCATCCTAGTTTTTGTGCTCATTTTTGCTTACTTATAGCTTCTACGAATGATCCTCGTGATGACGAGCCACGAGATTGATGGTTGATGTATGTGTCCACAAGATGGCTATGTACATGTTGATGGAATCAAATGCTTGCATCAACAAAATTTTTTATATTGAACAAGTTATAAAAGTTTCTCTCCATAATCCATATGGTGTGTAAACTTTAAATTCTTATGAGACCTTACTTCACCTATTTACATGTTAAGTTTGAGTTGTCTTTTGTTGAGATCCAATTATTCATTGATGCAGGCGAGTCTTAGTGTTCAATCTCACTTGCAACAATTGAAGATTTTGAGTTTGATGGCCTAATCTAATAAACTTTAATAAATAGAGATGCACATAAAAAATTATCTTATTGTATATATTTTTAGAGAACAGTCCCGTGGCTGAGTGGTTCCCTACACTTCCACATGGTTGAGAGGTTGGGTGTTCGAATGTAAAAATAGAGTGGGTGAAAAATTACTCAGTGTGTAATTCTCAATTCTTGACTGTACATCTCCAGTTTGTTGGCACGTTGGTTGTAAAAAGCTAATACGCCAATTAGTGACTCTGATAAGGCTTGAACTCAATATGTTAGGTACTCAAACTAAGTCCCAGATCAATTGTGCTAGATTCTGAATTATCAAAATAATAATAATCTCACTTGCAATCTTGGTCCAAGTCTCAAGAGGAGGCCAGGGTCTGAGTCTTAGGGCGTGTTTGGCATTTGTATGGGGTTTGGTTTTTGGCCTCAAAAGTTCCACCTCCCAAAAGCCAAACTAAATGCATCTAATTCACATTACGTTTTTTGAAAGCTAGTTTTTAGGTTTAAAGGAGACAGAAAGAAAAGAGCCCACTTTTAAAAAGCTCCTCTGTAACATCTCGAGAATTTAATTAGAACTAAATGGTGGAATTTAAAATTTTCTTTCGGGAGAAATTCAAATAATTTATAAAAATCTAAAAAAATGACAATCGTGTAGAGGACGAAAAGTTTAGACTAGTGTCCTTCTAAGTCAAACCCTAATTAAAATCATAACCAAGCTGAATTAAGGAATTAAGGCTAAAATCAGACCTAGAACCTTAGATCGCTTAATTCGAGCCCAAATCACGATCATTTGAGTCCAAATTAAGCCCATTAGATCGGCCTCGATCGGTAGCCCAGTAGCCCTCTCGTCCCACGCCGAAACCCTAACTCTAGAATTCGAATTTGAGGCAAGATGGCGGCGTGACCGGGTCAATGCGCAAATATCGCGCGATCGGGGTTCGTGGACTCTTCCAGTCTTATCGACGCCTCTAGGGTTCAATTAATCCTATAAATCAGACCCTAGCCTGACCTAGAAACGCTGTTTTGCTGTGGCGGCCGACGAGGAGCACATTCGTGGGAGAATTCATGGAGTTGGCGAGGGTGTTCTTCATGCGAGCTTGGTGGCCTGCGGTCCCTTCTTCCTTCGATTAAGGTAGGTGATAGCAAGACCAAATCCGTAATAAAAGATACCTTTAGACACATCTACGAGTCCTCTCTCTATCCATATTAAAAGCCCCAAAATTCATCCTATATAGAGATCGTATGATAGATTTTAGTAGAAACATGTCGAATTAGGATTCCGTCCTCGATAGCCCATATATTGCTTGATTTTAGGCGATATAGTAGGCCAAAAACAAATTAATCATGCCTAATTGCGTGGATTTTTATGCTCTTCTATTGCTTCAATTTTTCCTAATTATTGTTTAGTATATCGTTTGGATTTGGTGTTGCAAGTAGTGTCTATCAAAGATCGCCGGAGACCGGGCTGTCAACCTGATTGCGGTCGTAACAGGAACCGCCCGGGTCCCTAGCAGTCACTCGACAGACCGTTTCACCAGTTACTGTTCTGGACTATGCGGCCTGTCAATTGACCGTTTAAAGAATCCATCAGTCGCTCGATGGACCGTTTTCCCCTATCTGCCAGTTCTGATGATTGTCACCCTAAGCGATCCTTCGATAGACTGCTAGCCTCTGTTAGCGGTCCTATATAGACCGTCTCGTGTCGCTGATTTCCTTTTTGTATGTATTGATTACCTCAGCTAGATTGCATGTGTAGGTCAGAAACCCACACAAGGAATTGGTAAATTATGGAATATATGAACTGATCTAACTATGTTCATGATTAATATCTCTCTCCTGTTCCATCACAGTACGTTCTCCAACATGATCTTGGTTATAAAAATTGAAATTTGTTCAACATGTCACAATAATTATGGTGAAATAAATGTGAAAATTATCTAGGATTGTTTGACAGTCATTCCACTCCGGTGGTTCTGACTGACTGATCATCTACCATTTTTCGATGTTTCATTAAACCCTTAATCTTGTAATGGTTGGGACTCTTCGCCGGATATTCCTTTCGTCGGACTAGGACCTCCATTATGAGACCTCCGTAAGCCCCGCGAGCCTGGGATTCCCACTAGGACACCGGGCGGGTTGTACCCTCAAGACCTGCACCCCTTTACTCGATCGAATCGCCTGTTTTATAGCCCGAATATCGGTCTGTCTTGGCTTAAAGGCGGCCTTGGCCTTGACCGTCTGGTGCCTTCAGCGGTCTAGTCATGACCGTTTTTCTTGCTGGCCATGAGCCATGTTCTGCTGGTCATCTTCCTTGTTTCCCATCGACCTAGCCATGTCTAAGTTGACCAAATCTCCCCTGGCTCGACCTGAGAGGTGTGGGCTGGACCCTGGTTCAGTTCCATCATGTCTTGGGCGGGCTAGGAGCCCATTATGTTGACTGCTTCAGTCTTGCTGGGCCCAGGATAGTTGCGGTTGTCATTGGACTGTTTTCATCCTCCAAGCGGCCGTCCAAGGACCGTGTTTGGATGGGGTGGCCCAGTAAAGACCGTTTACCTTTGCTGTGGTCCAGGAACTTTCTCGTACTTGGCGGCCCATGTGGACCGTTTTCATTTGGTAAACGGCCCATCTAGGACCGCTTTTAAATTCTTGACTTTGGGTCTTGTTCTTCTGGCCCAATATTGCTTGGGGCGGTCCATGTTAGACCGTTTTTGTCTTGTTGCGGCCCATATATGACCGCAACTCAGCCTGGAGCTTGTTTCACGTGTTTCTTGTGTGTTCTGATAAGCTGAGCCAAGATAGGCTTAAGTTACAATAAATCCTGATTTTGTTCTTGTCCTTTACAAGTCATAAATCTTATGGCTTTCCATTCTATTATTGAAATCTCTCTTGATCTTAAAAATTAAGTTACATAGCTCGACCTTAGAATTCTTGGCTGATTCCAATGAATGTCTAGATATTACTTGGGATCTTAGATCCTCCAAATCAATGCCAACGCATCATAAGGGCTTGGTCTGGTCCTCGGAGGAGAGCCCGAAAAGTACTAGTGCCCCGGAGAGTTGTAATGACATGGTGAGACATTGCACCGAGTGCATGACTAGCGTGTGTCTATGACATTCATCTATTCTCTCTATACATTTTTTTTTGATTCCTACTTGGAATTTATCTCGACATGACTTGCTTATTTGCGTGCTTGATCGGCCAATTCCTGAAATTGATATATCTATGTTCAATTCATTCTATTATTTTCGTTTCCATCAATTCTTATGTTAACTTGTTTTATCGTTCTTAGTTCGCTTGTATGACAGTTAATTAACTTGGTTAACTACTTAAACTCTGCCTGTTATTGTCTACTGAGCGTTCGCTCACCTAATTTCCCCCCCATTTTCAGGTAGCTCCAACGAGAAAACACAAACGGACGGGGATGGGCAAGAGTAAAGACCTAGAGTGGACCCCGATAGGCGTGAACCTTGCTAGTGTTATAGATAGTCGTCGGAGTGGTCTTAGAGTTGTTTTAAAGTCGTTGTATGTTGGTAGTCCAGTTGTGCAATTCGAGTTGCAATCTTTTCTTTTTTCTTTTCTTCGAGTCGAAATGTAAGATGTTTGGAAACGTTTTATTCTCTAATTATGAGTAAATTGGTAATTTTAGACAAATTCCTTCCCTTTGTAATTATGATCTCTTAATTCCATTATCGCTCTGTCTATCATGAATGTATATAACTGTCGCGTTCCGATATTTTGCGTCGGAATGTAACATCCTCTATCCTAGCTTTTTTTCTCTATAATGACTTTTGAAAAAAAGCTAAATCCACATATATTTCCAAATGCGTCATTAGGGCGCGTTTGATAATTAATGTGGGTTTTGACTTTTTTGAAATAATCTTTATAAAGAGAAGAAACTCTTTTACATGAGTTTTTTGGGCCTTTTAAAAAGATTTTTTTATTCTTATATCTCTCTAAAATCAAAAATTGGTTTTGAGAAAAACTTGACGTGATAGTAACCTATTTGTTTTGATTTCTAACGGTGACTTTCAAGATCAAAAATTATCTCATAAAAGTCATTCCAAACATGTCCTAAGACATAGGAGATCAAGACCGATTAGCGGTCAAGGGCCCCCGTGGGGGAAGAGAGAATAACCTTTGATGATCAAATCAAGTGCGAATTCTAAAAAAACATGAAGAAGAACTATTTACAACCTTGCTTTAGGTGTTGCTTCTTAGTTGCACGTTGATCACCTTGTAGGGGGTGCCTGCGAAACGGAGTTTTCGACGTGGGATTAAAATCCAAGGTCCCTAGTCGGCACTCAAGTCATGCCTAGGTGATTGACTAGGCGACATATACAGGAGCGAGACTGGGCCATACGATCCAAAGTCGGGCCCTCTGTCCATCCCAAGGCCCCATCACCAATAATCACGCAATTAGCTAGGCCTAGGGGTGGGCAAGATCCAATGGGCCGACATGTTATTCTGGCTCATTCCAACCTCTAGTTTGGGTAAGATTTGGACGGTTGGAACCTTGGTGGGAAGACTGGGCTATTAGTTATTTTGGACTGACAAAAAATTAAAAACCGATATTTTGTCTGAAGTTGGCCTAATTCATGGAGGTCCATGTGGGCTGGGCTGGTCCAACAAGTTCTCCTTTCCTCCATGTATAAGAAATGTATTATATATGTAGATCTAAAGTTTCGATTAAAGTTTTTACATGTCATACGAAATTAAAATATATATAAAAAACACTCTTCTTCACAATTCCTCCTCTAACATCGATTTTAATATAAATATTATATTACGATCAGAATTAATATTATATCAAATGTAATATTTCAATCAAACATGGAAAGGATCTAGCAATTGCTTAGTTTGCGTGCAACACACTGCACGTTCCTATCCGTAGATACCGCGTTGACAGGCTACTCCGCTACTCCCTCGTTCCCCCCCCCCCCCCCAAACAACAACATCGGTGAGTGCACAGGAGATGCAGTCCCGTTTTTCACGTGTGCCCGTTGTCTGTATCGATCTTGAAGAAAAGACATAAAAGATAAACGAGATTACAGAGAAAGCAGAGCTCTCCCCTCGTGGTTATAGCCAATTATCGCGTAAAAAAAGAATTACTTATTTTAAATTAACCATGATGTATATTCACATAATTTAAATTAAGTGTAGAAAGGGATTACTTATTTTCCCTATTGGACATTCGGACCTAACCTCGTTTTCCATATATTATCTGAGGATGTCATCCGGAAAGCCGTCTCTATTGGACATTCGGAACTAAACTCGTTTTCCGTTTGTTATCTGAGGATGTCATCCGGAAAGCCGGATTGTCCGTCGGATCGGAATATCGGATAAATTGTGGTGTGGGGACAAAAAGTGAGTGCAGGAGTTTACCGGGAAGCGAGGCCTTGGGGTCCGACTGCCGGGGAAAAACAAATAGATTTCAAGTTCATTCCCAGAGTCTTTTGGCGAAGTGCGTTTTGCGTTCGCACCACCACCGTGGTGCCATCGCACACAGACGGTTCTGAGAAGCCCCTCCCCTCGTCTTCATCCTCTCCTCCCCGCACTCCACGTCTCCGCCCAGACCAGTCCACGACCGGAAGCCACCGCGGTCGACCTTCTGTGTGTGTGTGTGTGTGTGTGTGTACGCGTGCGTATGTGTGGAGCTGCGGGGAATTCTTGAGAAGGCGCATGATCGAGGTTGGACGGGGTCTCCGGGGAGGAATTATCGGAGGCTTGCGCTGGTTTCGGTAGGGAGGGGATTGCCGCGGGAGGCCTCGTTTTCTCTCAGTCTAGGAGCCGGGTGGAGGGGAGGAAGGGTGGAGACTGGAGACGGAGGGACGTGGGAGAGTTTTGTTGGGGGGGGGTGCCCACGGCAGCTGAGGTTGGGGCAGGATGAGGAAGACGATGGCGACGCTGCAAGATCTGATCGAGGAGGCGAAGGTCAGGACCGTTGGGTGGGCCATCTGCATCTTTGGCATCGCCTACTTCCTCTCTCGTAAGCAAATTACCCCAAAAGGACTTTCTTGACTTGGAGATTGGTAGTTTGTTCTGGACGAATGAGTGTCTTCAGGAACTTATATTTCTGGGCGGATTTCCTTTTCTTGTTAGGGTTTGACCCGGCTTTCTAGCGCAAATGAAACTGATGTTCAATGCGGTTTACGAACAGCTGTTTTCTTTTTAATTTTTCTTTTGCATTTCTGCTAGTCTTTATGAAGTTGGAGTTTCCCCAATATATTCCTCTTGAATTTGGATTTAGGTTGTTCTAGGGTACATTCTGCACCAGCAGGTTGTGGACTCAAAAAAGTGAATGACCTTTTATCAGTTAAAACTTAAAAGCGAGATGAACTTGTTAATTTTTTTCTGAAAGTATGAAGCAAAAGATAGAAATTGGCAGAGGATTCCAATGTACCATTGGACATTTCCGGATCTTTATTCATTGGCTGCATTATGTAACTGCGATGCCACATCAAGACTGCATAAAACTGTGAAACATATCAGTTGCTCTGTATCATAAGCTGCTAAAACTTGGTGCCACAGGGATCAACTGCTTATCATTTTCATGAATGTAAGTGTCTTGAGAGTGACAATGATTAACAGTGTATGGTCAATATTCTGGAGCATCAGTGGGAAAGTCAAAGGTGGAGCTCTAATTGTCAGCTTGTGTAACAAGGAGAAGCTAACTGCCTGAATTGTAGAATGGGGACAAAATAGTAGGTGTTCAAGCATCGTCCTTCCACAGAAAGTTAGGTCACTTATTTTCTCCAGAGAGAATGTGAGTAGACATAAATTCCATAAGGGTTTTTGCAGAAAGGAGAACTATAAAATAACAGCAAACTAGATCCTTAAACTAACAACTGACATCCTTCTTATGAATGCTTGAAGGAGCTCAGTGAAGATCTAGTGAGGAATTGTTGTTTTTTGGGAATTCAGCCAGTCTATTTTCCTCACTTACCTATACCTTGCTGGTGGCCACACACACACATACACACACCCAGAGTCCTGTGGGGGAGGGTTTCATGCCAGAGCTGAAGGGTGCTAGTCCTGCGGCGGAGGGTTTCATGCCAGAACTGAAGGGTTCCCACAGGGTTTCATGCCAGAACTGAAGGGTGCCAGTCCTGTGGGGGAGGGTTTCATGCCAGAACTGAAGGGTGTCACAATCAGAGGGAGAGATCCTTGTCCATATCTTCTCACACTCTGGTGCCAGTCCTGTGGGGGAGGGTTTCATGCCAGAACTGAAGGATGTCACAATCAGAGGGAGAGATCCTTGTCCATATCTCCTCTCTCTGGCAATAACATCATTTTCTATATGTCTGTTAATTTTGATGGCTATTTTAAGAATATTTCGTGGATATTCTTTGTCACGCCCCCATGCGAAAAATTGGAACGCAGCAGTTATATCATTCACGTCAATCAGAGCAAAATAATGATTCATAATAGATAAATGAGGCATAAAAATTTCAACTTTATTTGATAAACTCCAAGAAATATTCGTTACAATGACTCTTCCAAATCTGACAAAAGGAAACATAAACATCTTACTAAACTACTTCATCGTTCCAATGACAATGACTCATCACTTAACATTTAGAGAAAACCAAGACAACAGGAGAAGACACGTCAAGACCGCTAGGCTGGTTCGCTCCAAGATTTACTCTCGCCCTTCCCCATCCGATTGAATGTCCTCATTCGAGCTACCTGAAAAAGATTGGGAAAAACTGGGTGAGCGAGAGCTCAGTAGGAATTATATCTCTGTGCTAGGCAATCTTAAAGTGATTAATCAATTAATAAGATCTTATCACGCTAACGAGAAAAACGAGCAAAATAAACAACTTGAAGAGGCGTTTAACTATAGTAAGCCAAAATGATGAGATGAAATAATCAAAGAGGACAGCAAGGGATATAACAAATGTATAACGAGAACTTTTATGTAATTGGCCGTAACAAGCACGCAAGTACAATCATGTAATGTAGAGTCACAAATTTTCACGTAGAAGTTAATGTCATAGATTAACACGCTAGCAAGTACTTCGGTACAATGCCACACCTTGTCATTAAAACTCTCATGGGCATTAGTACTTTCGGGCGCTCCTCCCAGGACAAGACCGGGCCCTTTATGATGCGTTGGCATTGAGTGGTGGATACAAGATCCCAAGTAAAATCTAGACATTCATTATTTACCGGCCAAGAATTCCAAGCTCAAGTAATCAGGAGTGAAGACAATTTCCTTAGAAGGAATGCAAGTTCTTTAGATCAAGAGATAAGTCATAGGAATGACTTAAGAACCAGTCTTCAAGGTAATGAAGAACATAACAGGGTTGTGAAAAATCCAGAGAAGTAGCCTGAAAGGGCAAGAACCTGGGTAAAACTCGGATCTCATAACTCAAAATAGGAAACACGCAGTTCGGAAAACTGGGTTAGAACGTGGTCAGAATTGATCTGCGATCACAAGGACGCGGTCAGACAAAGAGCCGCGATAAGGTTAATGCGGTCATGGGTCAACCGCTATCAGGAACAAAGCCAAAGGTATGTCGACAGATATTGTAAGCCTGTCGACTGACCACAGTCACCACACAGAAGGGTTAATGCGGTCGAGCGACACATTGCGGTCTCGTAGATGCGGTCAAGTCAAGGCCCACGTTTAGAGGAGACCTTGGGTCTGGAAATCAGTCGACAGAGGCAAATATCAGTCGACTGAAGCGAGTTATCAGTCGACTGAAGCGAGTTATCAGTCGACCGAGGCAGGCAGGCACGCTGGCCTGAGGGAAGACGAACGCGGTCAGTCGGCCGTCCGCGATTTGGTGATCGCGGTTCTCAAAGGGCCGCGTTCAGGATAGAGTTTGGCAGAACTCGGTCACAATCTCGTACCGCCCACTCAAAAGTCGGTTGAATCCCATCCTATCCAGTAGGACGTGGTTTCCAGGGGGTTTCAGGGTTTTAAGGTACAACCTACTCGGCGTCCTAGTGGGAATCCTAGGCTCGCGGAGACTTACGGAGGCCTTGTGGTAGTGGTTCCAGTGCGACGGAAGCAATATCCGGCGGAGGGTTCCAACTGTCCTAAGAATTAGGGTTTCAAAACACGGAAAACAGTAGTGATGGTGAGTTGATAACACCGGAGTGGCATGACCCTCAAACAAATTTTTACATTAAATAACATTGGCTAGCAAGTCATGAAACGTAGAAATTCCTAATGTTTAACAAGTTAATCAGCAAGATACTTTACTCTTTTCATGAAATAGCATGGAGATGATGTAAGCAATCAAGGAACAAAAGGACATGGATCTTATTCACGATTTAAGCCATCTTTCATGAAATCCTAGTTATTTAGTGCGTTCTGCATTATTTTCTACCTTAGAACATACTGTCAAATCAACGTTTTCAGAAAATCAGGACACGAGAAAAGGGCTGGTTTGCTGGAACTCGAGCGTAGAACGCGGTCTTAGGCAGGGCCACGATCAGATAGACGCGGTCTATCATGGGCCGCGTTCAGGCAGCCTTTAACCATTTTTCAAAAAATAAAACATAAAGAAACGGGACAATCGTGGTCTATCGCGGGGCCGCGTTCTAGGTCGCGGTCATTGGGAGTACCGTGATCTGAAACAGGGCTTCGCCTTCCTGCGAACTTTGACACACCCTGACTCAAAATCAGATTTCGATTGATATACTGAACTAAAATTAGGCAAAATGGTACCAATGGAAAGAGCATTTGAAGACGCACACAATGATACATTTTATTGAAGATTCGGCCTGAGAGAAAACCTACCTTAGTGGATTTAAGATGAGGACGAAGAAGACCTCGGAACCCTAGATGACCTCGCCTCAACTCGTCGGAACCTCCCTTGATCTAGCACGCCGCCGGTCACCCGAGCAAAATAGGGTTTGCTGGGGGCGTGGCCTCCAATTTATAGAGCTAAGGGAACCCCTAGGGTCCCGGTTTCGATCTAGGAAATTCGGGGAGAAAAATCCACAAGAAATTCGCGGTTGACCTATTCTAGCGCCGCCATCCGAATTTAGAGGTTCTAGGGTTAGGGTTTCGAGTGAAATCGACCATCCTAGGTGGGCTAAGGGTTTGGGCTTCAATCTGAGCCCATTTGGTCTCGAATTAGGGTCCAATTAAGCCAATTATGGGTTGGTTCTTCCTAACTCCGAGTTAACCCAATAAACTCTAATTTGGGCCAATAAACCTATTTTGAATTTTCTTTTGGGGTTTTCCACTTTGGCAATTTCGTTAGAAATTCTTTTCTCTACAGGGACAGGGACATATTTTTTTCATAATTTTATTCGCAATTTTCTGATTTGAGAAAGCAATTAATTTATTTATTATTTTAATTCGGGTTGCTACATTCTTATATTATGGATGACCATTAACTAGAAGGACTAACAACAAAGAGATAAAACCTAAACACTCAAGACACATGGACTTCTTTTGATTGTCATAAATTTTCGGGGATCAAAATCAAGAAAAACCCTTTAGGAAAAGTTTGTATCCTAACAGGTGCCTTGGGCATGGATACATTGGAATAGTGCTCATCATGTGTTCCCCACTCTTTTCTACTGGTGCTAGGATAAAATTCCTTCATCTATTGATTCTCTATAGTTTTACTTTTTCTCCATTCTGCCAAATGTTGCAATTTTTTTATTAGTCAAAATATGGTGCCAGTTAGAATATCTATTGTGACGTGCTCCTTTAAGATCATATTCATTTGTTGCACCTTTAAGATAATCTTCATCTGTTGCAATCTTAATATTGCAGATACAAGTAAATCAATGTGGATGAATATCCCCATCTCTATTCTTATAATGTCTGCGTTGCGCTATCTATCTCTTGAGGTGGAACTTCGATGGAAAGGCCGGCCAGCTCTTAGGCCATCATATCTTTCTCACTTGCAAAAGAAACAATTGTCTGTTGATGATCCTTGCCTTTCAACTTCACCTTCTGTATCTAGATGGAAGAGGAAAATAGATTCTCCGCCTATAGAAGCTGCCATCAATGATTTTATTAATAAGATTTTGCAGGATTTTGTGATAGATCTCTGG
Organism: Amorphophallus konjac; assembly: GCA_022559845.1. Classification (NCBI taxonomy): domain Eukaryota; kingdom Viridiplantae; phylum Streptophyta; class Magnoliopsida; order Alismatales; family Araceae; genus Amorphophallus; species Amorphophallus konjac. The sequence continues at coordinate 187,791,462 of CM040129.1, read as the reverse complement.
TATTCTTCTATAACCCCTGACAAGGATGCCCCAGAACTGATACGTGCCCTATTACTTGATGTGCTTGGAGAAATATCTGGACGGGTTAAGGAGATCAATCTTGTTGATTTATTAACAAGGTGCTTTTATGTTGCTTTTGTAAGTCATCAGCAAGGGAATTCCTGAACAATCCAGTGAATAGTTGAGTTATAACACATAATTAAACATTTTTTTCTTTGTCAGGGATATGGTGGACTTGGTAGGCAATCACCTTGAACTTTACAGAAGAAATCAATCTCAGATAGGAGCGGATGTTATGGGAACTCTATCATTTGAGGAGAGAGATGAAAAGTTGAAACAACATCTCATTGTATCAAAGGAGCTTCACCCTGCTTTGATGTCTCCAGAGTGTGAATATAAGGTTGGGACAAGCTATTCAGGTTATATTGGTGCCTCTTGTATTTATCATTGATATAATATTTTTCCCATGCTTTGAGTATCCTTGCTTTTCAAAGGAATTTCAATAGCATCCTGTGCTCATGCACTGTCTTCAGGTTCTACGACGCCTTATTGGAGGAGTTTTAGCTGTAATCTTGAGGCCACGAGAAGCCCAGTGTCCACTTGTTATGTGCTTTAGCAGAGAGCTTCTAACATGCTTGGTAATGCAACCTGTTATGAATTTTGCCAGCCCCGGGTGAGCTGCTTCTTGATATTGGCAGTCCTCTTTGAACATCTCATATTGTTCGTATGCATGATCTTATTTGGAGTTTGTGCCGTTGATAATTTAATATGGCTCGCTTTCCACTCTTCTATGATATTCCATAAATTGAGCTGTTAAACCTTTAAACTATCTCATTTTCGTTCATTATGCTTCTTTTTTCCCTTTGTATTCTATTATGCTAAACATCTCATTCTTTCTTGTGCCCTTTCACTCACATTTAGTAGAATGGTGTATTGGCGTGCTGTCCAACCCAAGACCATCCCACCAAACAAATCAAATTCTTCTTTTAGGAAATGATGGAGCTCTTAAATGAGCAATCTCGATGTAGGAAGACAACCTATTGGCCTGCAAGCGTCAATCAGAGTATGGTCTGTGGCTAGTGAACCACTGTTGAGTTAGGCTCATACCATTGCCAGTACATGATCAGATCTTGAGAAGATTAGATAGTGGAAGGAGGTCCGAGTGATACTCATGTCTATAAGATATGATAAAGTACAAGAAAAAGAGGTTCATCAAGTTTTACCATATGTATTCAAAAAACAAAGGGTTCCAACAATTCCAAGAATGAAAAAAAATAGATAAACCAGCTGTGTCAAAGAATGAAGTGGGAAAACACAATACATTCAGGAGTAAAGTTTGCAAGTGCAGAAAACCAAAATGGAAACTTTTAGGGTACAACATTAGACTTGTGGATCCTGGAATTGAGTGTTAATTTGTATACTTTGTTTTCCTTTTTTGTCTTGTCTCTTTGTTTTCTGTTATCATCATTCTCAGCCTTTGTATTTTGTTAGAATATGTAGCTTGTTCTATTTCTGTGCAAGTTTAGGTGAAACTCTAATTTTATGTCGGAGTATGTCTCATTTTCAGGTATATAAATGAATTGATTGAATACCTTTTCCTCGCCGCTAAAGATGAAAATAACAGGGAGATACAAATTGACGAGCCAACCAGTGCATGTAGCTCTGTACGTGGACCTTCCCATACTGATGAAGCTGTTTTGAAAAGGAATGAGACTTCCAATCAATCAGCGGATATGCTTTTGGTCAAAACTGGAGAGGCATCAGTGGATAGTGCTCAGGGAAGCTCAGAACATTCCATACATCCACGGCCAGCAGATTGGGCAAGGGTACTGGATGCTGCAACTCAAAGAAGAACTCAAGTTCTTGCTCCTGAAAATCTTGAAAATATGTGGACAAGGGGAAGAAACTATAAAAAAAAAGCTGCTGACCTTGCCAAGGCAGTTCCTTCATCCAGGTCTGTGAAGACCACTGGAATTTTGAACAGTAACATTCCCAGTGGAAATATGGGGAAAGAACTACCAACAAGCCTCCACAAGAGTGCGAGAGGAACAGGTGAAAAGTCTGCAATCCAGTTGCATGGACTCAGATCCAATCCCCAACAAAGTGGAAAAGTAGATAATATAACTCCGGACTTGAACAGGGAACCATTGAATAGTGATGAAATTCATTTTTCCGATAAGGTGGAGGAAGATGCAATGCAGCATGCAAAGAACAAGAGAGATCAGCTTAAACGATCATGCAGCACTTCGGCTCTGCAAGACCAACCTTTCGGTGATACTACATTTGCGAGTGGAAATCGTGAAACTGCACTCAGTCATGAGTTTTATAGTGAACATTTTGGAAAGCAGAATGAAGAGCTCAGCGACCAGAGTGTTTCTGTATTGGATTCCCACAGTGAAGTGTCTTTGCATGTCCCCAAGCTCAGATGCCGGGTGAGGAGATCTCTGATCATGTTCTTCCAATTGTTGCTTATTTGTCGAGAATTGGAATTTCTAATCACACCTTAAACTCCTCATTATTTGTCTCTCAATATCTCTTACCATCCCTTTCTCATTCTTAATGTTTTGTCGGTATTTTCTCCCACTCATTTTGTTATCCAAGTTTATCTCATATTTGATTGAATCATGTCTTTTAATTTATGAAGCTACAAAATTTTGAGCCTATTGCAGGAATATGATCGTACTTATTAGTGAAAAGTTAAGTTTCATTGCAGCTTCTCATGGCAAGGCGGTGATGATGGCCCCTTGCACTGGGGCCTAAGTCATGGTAATGGCAACAGCCATTTGTCTGGTAACCTGGGACCCAAGAGATGAGAGGGAAGAGTGGCAGGGTAGGCAGTAAGAAGTCAATGGAAGAGAAAAGTCAGAGAGAAGAAAAGTTTTTGTTCTGAAGGCAAGGGTTCTCAGATAGGATGGAGGATGGATCAAAAGAAATTGTTGTTATTAAGAAAAATCAATGCATGAGATGTTTGGAGATAAAAAGGTGTAGAAATGCTGTAAGATGTTTTCTTTGCAGTGATGTGGGGCATAGAAGTATGTTCTGCCTCAGATTTCAAGCAATATTATGAAAACTTCCCAGGTAGCCAGATAGACTGCCTCCCTCAGATATGAAGGAGCTGAGGAGGTTAAATAGAACTTTTGAATTAGAGGAGTCAATTTGGCGTCCAAAAAATGCATAATAAAGAGAAAATGGCAACTGGCTCTCCTGCTAAGCTCCGAAATCATCCCTGAGCCACAGCAGTGTTCGACTCGGGTTGGCTCTGCTCCTCCGGCGGTAAATTAGTGATGGGTCAAATCGGACCTGACCATAGGTGTCCCCACCACAATGAAGAATGATGCAATTAAGATTCCTTGGCCAGCTAGTATGAAGGACATGGAAGAAATTTGTGAGCTTGTGTTATGTCAAAAATTCTTCAAGGCCATAGAGATAATATGGAGGACTGGCTGAAGAAGAGATGGCCTGGAGAATTGGTTTGGTGAATGAGAGAATCAAGTAATGTAAGCTCTACAGTGTGCCATTACCCATCTTTAGTATACCGATGACATGATCCTTTTTCTAGCAGACGGGGAGCACCAGCTGGTTGATGCTAGATTGATGTTAGAGATTATGTAGGACATCAGTGAGCTGAAGGTGAGTTACAGCAAGAGTCACATCGCGGGGATCAACATGGAGGAGCCAGCTATTAGGCGGGCAGCTTTCATCTTTGGATGTCAAATTGGGGAGTTTTCTTTCTCTTACTTGAGCCTTCTTTTGTCTCCAGGGTCACTTCATTGTAGGGATCGGCAAGTGGCGGTGTAGACATATGAGTCTAGGTTTACTGGTTGGAAGGCTAGGCTCTTCTCATATGGAGGGCACATGGTACTATGCAGATTTGTGCTTGACAGTGTGTCGATCTACTTCCTCTCTTTTTTCAGAATCCCTAATACAGTGGCCAAGAAATTGGAGTCTATTCAAGCTAGATTCTTTTGGCATGGCAATGAGAGCAATGGCAGGGGATGACATAATTTCTTGGGGAAGAGTTTGCAAGAGCAAGGAAGTAGGACTGTAGGAGGTGTGGGCATAAAAAACATCAGAGATTTCAACTTTGCCTTATTGCGTAAGTGGTTGTGGAGGCTCTGGGTAGAAGATGGAGGGCTGTGGACACAGCTGTTCAAATAGAGATACTATACTTCGTCCAGAGTGTGGGATCTGATCCCATCTTATATGTATAATGTCTCCCCCATTTGGAGAGGCATCCTCCAGTGTGTAGACTTCATGAAAGTTAGTGTTTGGTTAGTCTGGGTGATGGAGAGAGGTGTTTGTTTTGGCAGGACAGGTTGTGTGGAGATTTCACACAGTAGCGGAGGCCTTTCCGTCGTTATATGCTATTGTGGGTGCACCTGGGGTGTCTCTTACTCTGCCCATTGATGCACAACTGGTTGGGGGCATCTGGTCACCTACTTTTAGGAGGAACCTCACTCTCTTGGAGATGGACCAGCTGGAAGATCTCTTCGCTTTCCTCCTACACTTCAGACCTGATGTCAGTAGAGGAGATAGTTGGGTTTGGAAATGGGAGAGGGAGAGATGGCTCTCAGTTATTGGCTTATTCCCTCATTTTAGATGGAGGAATGCGATTCCCCCTTAGCATCACAGGTGTTGCCCCCCTAAGAGCCCACTTAAGGTGAAGCTACTGGTTTGGAGGATCTCCCACGGTTGCCTACTCACGTGTGACAGAGTGGCTACTTTCATGCAGCATATATTCACCCTGTGTTGCTTGTGTGGGGACGTAGAGGAGAATAAGGATCACTTATTCGCAGACTACCCCTTTATGAAGGTTATTTGGGTGAGGATCGGCCTGCTTTTCCATCAACCTCTTGGTCATTTTGAGGGGTACATCAACTCTTTCTCAAGTGGCACAGGAGGTGGAACCTAAAGGGCGACTCTGTTACTTGGTGGCTTATATTTCATGCCACTCTTTGGGCCCTGTGGAGCGAAAGGAATAGAAGAATCTTCAAAAGGGAAGCGAGGTTGGAGGATAGGTTTTTTTTCTTTTGTTTGTGACATGGTGGCTTTTTGGGCGAAACATCTATGTAATGTAGACGCTCATAACTCCTCCTTTTCTTGTTCTTGGGAAGTTATTTGGGGTGCTCCTTCTGGGTGTGATGGTTTTTGTATAGGGATTTTTTGAGAGCTGAGAGCTTATACATGTACATCACTTTCTTCTATTAATATATTAGTGGTACCATCCACTTTTAAAAAAAACTTGTCTGTTTTACTTGTGATAAAGCCAGGAATGCCAACAGCCTTATATGCAAGCTGAGAGAGTGGTGCTGGATTTGAATCTTGGACAGGGATACAACTGCAGTGGCAGTTTTAGGAGCTGTCCACTGTACGGTGTAGCTTCCAAGGGATCTCATTGGACGGGTGGAATTTGGATACATTAGTTACACCAATGCAAAGATTCGGCTTCTTTGGAAGGTTGGATAGATGTAGTATGGAGAACTGCTTCAGTATTTTGGAAGGACGGTGGAGGTAGATCATCTCCTAAAACTGCCAAAGAAAATGAAAAGTTCACCAGGGGGCTGGTCCTGGTTTGCTGTTGATGAGGACATAGAAGCTGCTAATCCTAAGCCGGAATCTTATTCCGGGCTTCCTGGCGGTGATCTTGGAGATAAGTCCAGGTTATCCAAGGCGCTTGCTTTTAAAGATAAGACCGTGATGTCTGGCTTTGGGACTCTCACCAAAAAGCAGCATTGTAGCAAGAGTGGTTTTGACTAAGCATATGACGAAGGATCGGCCGAAGCTAGAGCTAAGTGGCTAGTGGGGCTTGGGGTGTAGAAAGGGGTTGGAATGTACTGGGGCTGGGGTAGTTGCCAATCATTAGAATTGTAGAGACAGAGAAGAAAGGGAAGAGTAGGGGAAAGGATAGACAGAAGGACTGAAGGAGCCCCTGGGTCAGCTAAGTCACATTAACTAATGGGGTCAAGGTTCTCCTGGCTCCTGGGAATAGAGAGGGCTATAAGGGCTGAGGATGGTTTCCCAATGGAAGCCATGATGGGGCATACGTTGGAAATCCAACAGTTGCATGTGCATTCTGGGAAAAGGAGGCTACACAGGAGGGGGAAATATTGGAGACTGTAGCCAAGGTTGTCTGAAGAGTTCTGAGATGGTGCATTGAACAGAGCGATCAACAAAATGTGGGGGCAGTGAAGCCGGGGTTGCCAGGTGAAGGAGGTTTACAGTTGCAGGCTTCTCCAAGTGGAGGTAATCCATGGTGGGAAAGAAATTCTGTCCCTTGCGGCACTTGCGCTGCTGCTACTGTGAATGCTCTAATTTACTTTTTTTGGCAACACAATTCACTGGAACGAAAATAAAATGCAGCCTGTCCCTGCCTTTTCTTCCTATCCCACTCTTCCTCTACTCTCTTTTTCTTCAATATTCATGTGTCATTGCCAGCCATCAGCTATCTTCATCACCTGTTCAACCCCCCACCCTCCACCCCCAACCCACCCACCAAAAAGAGAAGGAAAGAAGAACCGGAGGAAAGGGCGGTGGGAAGACGGCTGTTATCTTTCCCCATTATCTCTTTCATCTTCTTCTTCATGTGTTCCTCCCCTTCTGTCATCTTCTTCTTCACAACACTGTCAGCTTCGTAGAGCACTTTGGGGAATAGGGGAAAAAAGGGAAATATCTAAGAGAGTTAGATTGGGAAGGCATTCTCGGCTTCCTCTCTGTTCTGCCATGGTGTTGCATCTCAGCTCAGCACTGCCAATGCCATCTTGAGGCATGCAATTAGCATGGCACCATATCTGTTGCCATCTTCTTTCCATTCCACAGAACCCTAGCTCGTCACTGTTCTTTCCCTCCCCTTTCTCCTTCTTCCATCTTCCCTCACATGTGACAAGAGGAAACAATGGTGTGATACATGTGGTCTCATTATTTTGGCATCTTTCCAGATCATTATGATCATCATCCCACCACCTCGTCCCATTTATATGGAATCAGCTACATAAATTCTTTCATGCCACTTTAAATTTATCCGATGCTATGTTTGCGGTTAAACTTAGGAAGGTTATATCTTTTGTTACTGTGTCATACCATCTTATTCAAGTCTTCCTTGATTTTTTTGGCCATCATTCACCTAGATTTGATTGCACCTTATAATGGCCGTGAATATGAAGGATGATACACATGTCCAAATCACCTATGCCTATTTTCCTTAAGCTTAACAACACTTGAGGCTTGGAGCTATACTAAAATCTCCACATGTCTGTTCAGTCCGAACGTTATCCTTTTTGCAGATCTATCAATTCTATCCTAGCATCCTCATTTCTACCATGTACACTTTTGTATGTGTTCCTTTCTCACTTCACAATATTCAGTCTCATATAACATAGCAAGTCTTATAATGTTTTTGTAAAACTTTTCTTTGGGCTTTAAGGGTGCCTGTCCAACACAGGACTTTGGGACTTCTTCTCTTTAACCATCTCACCTTAACTATATGTGTGACATCCTCTTAGATTTCACCATTCTCTTGAACAATCCATTCCGAATATCAAAGTTACAGAATTAATGACCATCAAGCATGACCAAGTCCTTCACTGGTCTACCTCATATTACTAAAGCTACAATCAGTACATGTTTTTTTTTTTTTTTTGAAAGTGGGTGGTATCACTATTGTATTTAGTGGAAAGGGGATTAGAAGTATAGTCAATAACATCCCAAAAACTCCTTGTACATGCAAGGCCACACCAATACAGTGTGGGTCACTCTAACCCCCCCCCCCCAACCAAAACAAAAAGGGAAGAGTTTTGAGAATTCACATTAGAAAGGACTTCTACCCATTCCCTCACTCTATCACAAATAAAAAAGACAACAATGTCCCTTGCTCTAGCCTCCCTCTTGAACACCTTGTTGTTCTCCCCCCCCCTCCTACAAAGGCCGAAGAGTAGCATGAAGTATCAACCACCAGACGACTCTGTCACCTTTAAGGAGCCAACTTCTTTCCCATCTCCCGATCAGATGATGCACCCCTGTCCGACAGCCAAAGTCACATTGAATCCTCCTAGCAAGCTCCCCCCACACCGCCTGTGAGTGGCTGAAATCTACAACAAGGTGGTCCAAGGTCTCATCCTCTTCTCCACATAGATAGCAAGTCGATTGGATGCCCGGAAGGAGCTGGAGCAACTTATCCCGAGTGGGTAGCCTCCTGTGAGAAATCCTCCAAGTAAGAAGATTCACCTTCAGCAGACTCCTGGGCCTCCAGATCTAAGGAGCGAGGTTGTGGTGAAGCCCTCCATATGAGATAATGGTGTAAGCTGAACTAACTGAGAAGGTCCCCTCCCTCTCCCACCTCTAACTCCACCCTGTCTGAGGAAGTGTAAGAGATCTTGTAGCTGCTCCATCTCGTCAAGGTTAAGATCCCTCTTGAAAGTCGGTGCCCAAATGCAACCTGAGAGTTGAGAGTCAAATGTGTAAGAGACCAACCCCAAAGGGTTTCCTGAAACTACAGAAAGGCTCGGGTATAAGGTCTCCAAGGTGAAGTCGCCGCACTATCTGTCCTTCCAGAAAATGCACTTGTCACCTTTTCTAAGTCGTGCCCGGACGTCGGAGAAGATAATGCCCTTGTAAGAGCAAATGTCACGCCAAATGGGGGAAGTTTGATGTTGAGAAGAAGGTGTCAAGTTCCAAACTCTCCTCTTGCCATAGTACCTCTGCTAATAACCTACTCCCACTGCCCATCCTCTTCTGCCCCCAACTTCCCCAACCATTTACACAAAAGAGCCATATTAAAGTCTCTTATATTCTTGATACCTAGTCCTCCCGCTTCCTTGCTTGCAGGCACCCTACCCCACTTGATGTCATGTCAGCCCCTGTATCTCCCTCCACTGCCATGTCAAAGGAATCTCCTCTGAATAGATTCTATCTTTTTCGCTATCGACTTTGGGATCCGGAACATGGAAAGGAAATATATAACTAGGCTGTCAAAAATTGATCTGCATAAGACCATCTTTTTCTCATAGGATAATAATTTAGCCTTCCATATTACCAGTTTGGACTCATATCTCTATATAATAGGCTGCTAATCTGCACAATATAGGGCACCTGGGGACAGCGGGAGACCTAGATAATAATATAGGGAAAACTCCAATCTGACATCCCAAAATGTACACCGCCCTCTGAAGAGCCCTATCCTTCATGTTAACCCCTACAAGCAGGCTCTTGTTGAAGTTGACCTTCAGACCAATGACCTCCTCTAGCAATTCTAGCAAAAGCCTGGCTACATAAAGTTGTTGCTCATCCTCTGCAAGGAACAGGATAACGTCATCTGCATACTGCAAGTAAGTGACCGAAGGGCCTTCTCTCCCAACTTAAAAGTAAGGATGGCAGTGTCGGTTTCGGACTCGGTTTCGGCCGAGTCCGAAACCGATACGACTCGATTTCGGTTTCGGCCGGAACCGATCGAAACCCAGTCAAAAGCTTAAAAAAATTGAAAATGGACCTAAAAATTCATAAACAAATAGATATAAAGTTAATAATCACATAAAAATCAGAAAATTCATTAGACATGCATTTGATTGTAAAGAAATTAGATTAAGTGCAATAAACATGAAGTAGACATTGAAATTCAAACATTGAACATGTTAAACTAATATTCTTGAGTACATACTAAGCATAAAGTAGGTTCAAGCATTACAATAAACCTAATTAGGCACAGTAAATGTTACAGAAATTAAATGATCTTTACTTAAATGAAGAGACACTAATATGAGTAATAACTAGAATCTTCTCCCTCATCGTCTTGCTTTTGATCTTGATACCCATAACAAGGTTGCATGTATTGTGTATATTCACTATAACCAAATAATGAAGTAGCCAAGTCTTGCATCCCTCTTTGGATCCCTCTTGGAGTGTGAGGTTCTCGGCTTGATTCGAATCCAGAATCAGCGTAAGAATCTATAGGAAGAGAAGAGGAACTGGACGGATGTGGATGGAACTGGAATGCTGGTTCATGACCTCACCCATAAATCGCTGCCTCCTGTTGGCCACCTCCATAACCTGATGGATGCCCATATTGACTCTGTGAATCATGTCCTCCCTCACCCTGACTGTATCCTCTGCCTGTGTCTGCGTGGAAGGAGGAAGGACCACCAACATCTCCACCACCAGTAGTAGCACCTGCAACACCTGTAGCACTTGCAGCCTTCAGTCGCCTTTTGGCCTTTGGGGATGCTTTTATCTGTTTCGGTGTGCTTTCTTCAATCACCCATGACATGAATCCTGTTCCCCTTGGCGTGTGCCTCAAATAAATCTGCTTCAACTGCTCAATTGCCGGGTCCTCTCGAGCAGCAACATTTGTTCTCTCAGTTTGCTCATGCACTGATGTACTTCTTCTTGAGGATGCAGGTGGCTTGCCCATTCTAGGAGTGACTGGACTGCTATCTGAGTCTGAGTGTCTAGCTGGCTGAAAATCATGCTGCTCCTCAGTGTCATCAACAACCCCAGGTGGGTCCCTTCTCTGGTGCGCATGAGTATCTCTTGCCCTCTTTGATTTTCTTCTGAATTCGGGATCTCTTGGCTCATCTTCATCTAATATGTCCTCTGTCCATCTTCTATCATCATCATCAAAAACGGGCTCATCAATCTGCTCTCGTGTCTCCACCCAAGACTGCAAGGGATTCTCATCGTCAAATAAAGCGTCCACATCAATTTCTGGCATTGCATCCTCTGCGACGCGTTTGTCCCTCAGCATTTGTCTTATCTTCATGTTCTTTATTCTCAGTCTCATATTGTAATGACAGTAAACCAATTTTTCTAACTGTTCAGCTTTTAGCCGATTGCGAACCTTTGAGTGTATAAGGCTGAACGTGCTTCAATTTCTTTCACATTGGCGATGTTGTTTGACTGAGCACCCTAATTGCAATGAAAGTCAATGCAGAACTGGCCAAATCTCTATTATTCACCATTATCCACCAGTCAACTGTTCTACCAACCATAAACAAATGCATATAAGTTGTAGAAATACATATTCAGTTTAAGAAATCAAAAAAATAAAATATACCTGGGCTCACTCTTCCCACAGCGTATTGCAATTGGGAGTCAGAATATGTCCCAGTCCTCATTCTATAATTGTTCATCTGCAAACATAAAGTAATACATTAACATAACTACTTAAATAAATTCTATACCTATTATTGATAAAATCAAATAAAGGCCAACCTCTACTTCGGCCTGAAGTCTCTTTTCTGGTGTCCTCGATAAACGACCAATGACTTTTAAAGTCCCTTGGAGCACCTCGTCATCAATATGTGCATCCAAGGTTGGCAGTTTCGGCCGAAACGTATCGGTTTCGACCATAACCGATACGAAAAAGGCCCTTATTACTGTAGCAATCCGAAACTTAAGGGGGGTATTGGTTTCGGGCGAAACCGATACTGGTTTCGCCCGAAACCGGTCGGTTTTGGCCCGAAACCGGTCGGTTTCGGCCCGAAACCGGTCGGTTTCGGCCCGAAACCATCCGGTTTCGGCCGAAACACGTGAACCCCTTTATGCTTTGCTGTCTCCCCCCCCGAAACCCCACTACCCAGCCACGGTTTCGGCCGAAACCCTCCCCCCTGCTGGCTGCTGTCTCCCTGGCTGTTGTGTTGCTGCCTGCGGCTGTGCTGCTGCCGCTGCTGTGGTGCTGCTGCTGCTGTTGCCGAGCTGCTGTGGTGCTGCGGCTGCTGCGGGCCTGCGGCTGCTGCCTGCTGCGTGCTGCCTGGTGCTGCTGTCGCCTGGTGCTGCTGCCTGCTGCTCAGCCACCAGCTGCGGCTGAGCCTGCTGCTCTTGCTGTTGCTGCAGCAGCCAGGGCCAGCAGGTGGCTGAAAGTCGCCCTACTGCCACCGCCGGACTGCCCACCCCCTACTAGCCTGCTGTGTGCACTTGGGGTTGTAAATATTTTTTTGTACCTTAATTTGTGCAACCCTAATTAGTTCAGATTTCAAAATAAACTTTAATTAGATACTTAAAATTAGATTCATTATTAATTAACACCTAATTCATGCAAAAAATTTAAGGCTTTCGTCCAATTCGGCTTTCTTAGCCACAATTGAAGGTTAGATAAGTTTCATTGACGAATTTGGGATGCCTTCATGATGGGATTATATTTTTAGCAAGGGTAATTAGGGCTTAATTAGTAATTAAGGCTTAATTAGTTCATAAAAATTGGGGCTTTTGTCTAATTCGAGTTTCTTAGTCACAATTGAAGGTTAATTAAGTTTCATTGATGAATTTGGGGTGCCTTCATGCTAGGATTATATTTTTATGAGGGGTAATTAGGGCTTAATTAGTTCAAAAAATTGGGGCTTTTGTCTAATTCGAGTTCCCTAGCTACAATTGAAGGTTAATTAAGTTTGATTGATGAATTTGGGGTGGGATTATGCTGGGATGTCATTTTTATGAAGGGTCATTAAGGGTTATTTGATAATTAGGGCTTAATTACTTCAAAAAAATTGGGGCTTTCGTCTAATTCGACTTTATTACCCACAATTGAAGCTCCATTAAGCTTCATTGACTAATTTAGAGCTCTTTCATGTTCAATTGCTTTTTTTTCATTGTACTTACAAGAGATTGTCTTTGACTGTCTTAATGCAGCATCATGTCTAGAGGTCAGCAAACACAGGAGCAGCAAGGGCAGGAGGATCCGGGGTGGGCCCACATGTTCTTAATTGATGCTAAGAGAAGAAAGGTGAAATGCAATTACTGTGGTAAGGAGATGTATGGCGGAATTACCAGAGGAAAGCAACATTTGGCAGGGGTAAGAGGAGAGGTGAGACAATATGACAACTGTCCCCGAGAGGTGCGAGAAGAGATGCGCTAGTGCCTTCTGGGGAAAAGGGAGAGGGTGCAACAAAGGGCTGAGGATGAGGCTGAAATTGCTGAGGAGATTTCTGGCAGAAGGGTTAGGAGGGATGATGATGAGGAAGGCACTGAGGATTCTGATCTAGAGCTGACTGAAGCAAGGGAGCGTGAACAAGTCGCTCGAAGGAAAGGGAAGGTGCCCATGGGTTCATGGACCTATGACAGTACAGCTGCACGACGTCCTGACGTTGGTGCTGCCCCACATACGCAGGGAACAGGTCCCATGGACAGCTATCTGCACAGAAGGCCCCAGGCTACACAACCTAAAATCAAGCAAGCATTGAGAGGGGTCAAAAAATCAGCAGAAGTTGTAGGACATGCATTTAAAAGTATCTGCAAATGGTTTTTTCATATAGGTGTCCCTGCACATGCAGCTTCAAGTGAATATTTCCAACCTATGATAGATGCCATAGCAGATGCTGGCTCTGGCTTGCAGGCCCCCTCACGTCGAGACATATACGGGCGTGGCCTTGAGGGAGAGGTTGAGGAGCTCCATGATTGGGTTGAAAGCTTCAAGCATATTTGGGTGGCGAGAGGATGCACCATCATGTGTGATGGTTGGACTGGTACCACGAAAAAGTCCATGATAAACTTTTTGGTCTATTGCATCAGCGGTACAGTGTTTGTGAAATCAGTTGATGCATCAGATTATGAAAAGAATGCAAATTATTTGTTTCATTTGATGGATGGCATGGTAGAACAAATTGGAGACTAGGTTGGCAGTATCGGACGAACCGATACGTTTCGGCCGAAACGTATCGGTTTCGGCCTATACCGACACCGAAACGGGCATTTGCACTGTAGCAGGTCCGATACCAAAAATAATATATTTTTTAATGATTTCGGACCGAAACCGACCGAAACCTAACCTGTTTTCGCCGAAACCTAACTTGTTTTCGGGCCGAAACCTAACATTTTCATAGATTGCCCCCTTTTCTAACTTTTTTGAACCGGTTTCGGCCGAAACCGATAATTGGTTTCGGACCCGACCGAAATCGAGTCCGAAACCGACACTGCCATCCTTGATTGGAGGGGAGAATGTTGTGCAGGTGGTGACTGATAATGAAGCCAGTTACAAGGCTGCATGGAAGAAATTGATGTAGAAGCGCAGTCATTTATATTGGCTCCCATGTGCAGCACATTGTCTTGATCTGATGCTTGAAGACATAGGGAAGGAAAAGCATGTGAAGAAGACAATTGACAAGGCACAAAAAGTCACACAGTATATCTATGGCCATCCTAGGATACTAAATATGTTCAGGGCGCATGCTAGTGGAGGGCGAGATATCATCCGTGCAGGCCCAACCAGATTTGCTTCCAATTTTATTTCTTTGGAGTCTTTGCATAGGTATAAGATTGATCTCAATTCTTGATACTTTATCCTTACTGATATGTAACAGTATTTGATTCAAATTTCACTTATTTGCACATGTATAAGAATGAGCTGAAAGCTTTCATGTACCACAATGTCCTGCGGGACTACATCGACAAGGGCACAGTTGATGCACAGATGGATTATCTGGATGTCTGCCACGTCGTGGACGACAACAAATTCTGGGACAGGGTGTCACGGTACTTGAAAGTAGTCACACCTCTCGTGAAGGTCCTAAGAATGGTGGATGGCGATGAGAAGAATGATATGGGCTATCTGTACGAGGCCATGGACCGTGCCAAATTGGAGTTGCAGCATTCCCTTCCCAGACATTATGCAAAATGGTGGAAAATTATTGACCAGAGATGGGACAACACATTACACCACGACTTGCATACAGCTGGTGAGTGATTAATTGTACTGAAATTGGGGTAATGCCTTTATGTTATTTTATAAATTTCATTTAGTTAATTATACACAAATGCAGGTTATTTCCTCAACCCTCGATTTATGTACGGTGCCGATGCACATGTTGATGGCGAGGTGCTTCAAGGGACTTTAAAAGTCATTGGTCGTTTATCGAGGAATCCAAAAAAGAGACTAGAGGCCGAAGTAGAGGTTCGCCTTTATTTGATACTTTCAATAACATGTATAGAATTTATTTAAGTAGTTATGTTAATGTATTACTTTATGTTTGTAGATGAATCATTACAGAATGAGGACTGAGACATATGCTGACTCCCAATTGCCATACGCTGTGGGAAGAGTGAGCCCAGGTATATTTTATTTTTTGGATTTCTTAACCTGATGAATATATATTTCTACAACTAAAATGCATTTTTTTATGGTTGGTGGAACAGCTGACTGGTGGATAATGGTTAATAACCGAGATGTGGGCATCAATGCATTGGCTTTCATTGCAATTAGGGTGCTCAGTCAAACAACATCAGCTAGTCAATGTGAAAGAAATTGGAGCACGTTCAGCCTTATACACTCAAAGGTTCGCAATCGGCTAAAGACTGAACGATTAGAAAAATTAGTGTACTGCCACTATAATATGAGGTTGAGAATAAAGAATATGAGGTTGAGACAACAGCTGCGAGACAAACGCGCCGCCGGGGATGCCGCCTCAGAAATTGATGTTGATGCCTTATTTGATGATGAGAATCCGTTGCAGTCTTGGGTGGAGACACGAGAGCAGGTTGATGAGCCCGTTTTTGATGATGATGATAGAAAATGGGCAGAGGGCATACTAGATGAAGATGAGCAAAGAGATCCCGAATTAAGAAGAAAATCAAAGAGGGCCAGAGATACTCATGCCCACATGTCTAGGGTTGTTGAGGACACTGAGGAGCAGCATGATTTTCAGCCAGCTAGACACTCCGACTCAGATAGCAGGCCAGTCACTCCTAGAATGGGCAAGGCACCTACATCCTTAAGAAGAAGTACATCAGTGCATGGGCAAACTGAGAGAACAAATGTTGCTGCTCGAGAGGACCCGACAATTGAGCAGTTGAAGCACATTTATGTGAGGCACACGCCAAGGGATAAAGGACTCATGTCAAAGATCACTGAAAAATTGGCACCACAAGAGAAAAAAGCATCCCCAAAGGCTAAAAAGCGACTGATTTCTTGTGGTGATGATGATGATGGTGATCATCCCGGAGGTGTTGCAGGTGGTACTAGTGCTGTAGGTGGTACAGGTGATGCAGGTGCTGCAGGTGGTACAGGTGATGCAGGTGGTACTACTGGATACAGTCAAGGTCAGCGAGGATATGATACACCAGGTTACGAAGGTGGCCAACAGGAAGCAGCTATTTATGCGCCGTGGAATTATGAACCATCATTCCAGTTCCATCCATATCCGACCAGTTCCTCTTCTCTTCCTCAAGATTCCTATGCTGATACTGGATTTCAGTCAAGCCAACCAAACACTCCAAGAGGGATCCAAAGAGGGATGCAGGACTTGGCTACCTCATTGTTTGGTTATAGTGAATATAGACCATACATGCAACCTGGTTATGGGTATCGACATCAAGGGCCAGACGATGAGGGAGAAGGTTCTTCTAGTAATTATTATCCATATTAGGTAAGAATCAATGAATTTTTGTAACATTTATTTTGTCTAATTTGGTTTATTGTATTGCTTGTATTAATGTACAATGGAATATTACTTTAACTTTCACATGTTCAATGTTTGAAATTCAATTTTTGTAGTTATCTACTTCAAGGTTATTGCACTAACTTATACAGTCAAATGCATGTGTAGTGATTTTTATGATTTTAAGTGATTATAGAAATTATTTATGATTCTTTTTCAGATTTTTTAGAATTAATTTAATTTTTTTGAACCTTTTAACTAGGTTTCCCGGGAGAAACCGAGTCCGAAACCGAGTTTGCCATCCTTGTGTGCATCGGCATCGTACATAAATCGAGGGTTGAGGAAATAACATGTATTTGTGTATAATTAACTAAATGTTATATATAAAATAACATAGAGGCATTACCCCAATTTCAGTACAATTAATCACTCACCAGCTGCATACAAGTCGTGGTGTAATGTGTTGTCCCATCTCTGGTCAATAATTTTCCACCATTTTGCATAATGTCTGGGAAGGGAATCTTGCAACTCCAATTTGGCACGGTCCATGGCCTCGTACAGATAGCCCATATCATTCTTCTCATCGCCATTCACCATTCTTAGGACCTTTACGAGGGGTGTGACTACTTTCAAGTACCGTGACACTCTGTCCCAGAATTTGTTGTCGTCCACGATGTGGCAGACATCCAAATAATCCATCTGAGCATCAACATTGCCCTTGTCGATGTATTCCCGCAGGGCATTGTGGTACATGAAAGCTTTCAACTCATTCTTATACCTGTGCAAATAAATGAAATTTGAATCAAATACTGTTACATATCAGTAAGGATAAAGTATCAAGAATTGAGATCAATCTTATACCTGTGCAAAGACTCCAAAGAAATAAAATTGGAAGCAAATCTGGTTGGGCCTGCACGGATGATATCTCGCCCTCCACTGGCATGCGCCCTGAACATATTCAATATCCTAGGATGGCCATAGATATACTGTGTGACTTTTTGTGCCTTGTCAATTGTCTTCTTCACATGCTTTTCCTTCCCTATGTCTTCAAGCATCAGATCCAGACAATGTGCTGCACATGGGAGCCAATATAAATGCTCGCGCTTCTACATCAATTTCTTCCCTGCAGTCTTGTAACTGGCTTCATTATCAGTCGCCACTTGTACACCATTCTCCTCTCTAATTTGTTCTACCATGTCATCCATCAAATGAAACTAATAATTTACATTCTTTTCATAATTTGATGCATCAACTAATTTCACAAATACTGTACCTTCGATGCAATAAACCAAAAAGTTTATCATGGACTTCTTCGTGGTACCAGTCCAACCATCACACATGATGGTGCATCCTTTTTCGTCCCATATATGTTTGAAGCTTTCAACCCAATCATGGAGCTCCTCAACCTCTCCTCAAGGCCACGCCCGTATATGTCTCGACGTGAGGGGGCCTTCAAGCCAGGGCCAGCATCTGCTATGGCATCTATCATAGGTTGGAAATATTCACTTGAAGCTGCATGTGCAGGGACACCTATATGAAAAAACCATTTGCAGATACTTTTAAATGCATGTCCTGCAACTTCTGCTGATTTTTTGACCCCTCTCAATGCTTGCTTGATTTTAGGTTGTGTAGCCTGGGGCCTTCTGTGCAGATAGCTGTTGTGCAGATAGCTGTCCATGGGCCCTGCTCTCTGCAGGGCAACACCAGTGTCAGGATGTCGTGCAGCTGTACCGGAGTACGTCGTGAACCCATGGGTGTCTTTCCTTTCCTTCGAGCGGCTTCTTTATGCTTCCTTGCTTCAGTCCGCTCTGGATCTGAATCCTTAGTGCCTTCTTCATCATCATCATCCCTCCTAACCCTTTTGCCTGAAATCTCCTCAGCAATTTCAGCCTCATCTTCAGCCCTTTGTTGCATCCTCTCCTTTTTACCCAGAAGGCACTGACTCATTTCTTCTCGGATCTCTCGAGGACAACTGTCACATTGTCTCACCTCTCCTCTTACCCCTGCCAAATACTGTTTTCCTCTAGTAATTCCACCATATATCTCCCTACCACAATAATTGCATTTAACTTTTCTTCTCTTAACATCAACTAAGGAGAAATGGGCCCGCCCCGGATCCTCCTGCCCTTGCTGCTCCTGACTTTGTTCACGTATAGGCATGATGCTGCATTAAGACAGTCAAAGAGAAATAGTATAGTTGTAAGTACATTGGAAAAATTACGGTTTAATTATCAATTACCCGCATGCTCCCACCCCAAAATCTTCAATGAAGCTTAATTTAACTTCAATTGAGCCTAAGCAAATCAAAATAGACAAAAACCCCAATTCTATGAACTAATTAGGGCTTAATTAGCAATTAACCCTTACTCACCTTTGGAAAAAATTAATTACCCGTATGCTCCCACCCCAAAATCTTCAATGAAACTTAATTTAACTTCAATTGAGCCTAAGCAAATCAAAATAGACAAAAGTCCCAATTTCTATGAACTAATTAGGGCTTAATTAGTAATCAACCCTTAATCACCCTTGGAAAAAATTAATTACCCGCATGCTCCCACCCCAAAATCTTCAATGAAGTTTAATTTAACTTCAATTGAGCCTAAGCAAATTAAAATAGACAAAAGCCCCAATTTTATATAAACTAATTAGGGTTTAATTAGAAATTAGCTCTTAATCACCCTTGGAAAAAATTTAATTACCCTCCTTGCTCACCCCGTATTTTTAACCCAACCAAAATAACACAACAAAACAATCAAACCCTAAATTAACCCAATCAAAATAACCTCAAACAAAACAATGAAACCCGTAATGCTCACCCAACACAGCCCGCACCAACCGCCGGTTGATGAATGATCCTTCAACTCTTCAGGCCAACAACACCTCCCTCCTGGCCACCTCCAGCAGCAGCAGCAGGCCAACAGCAGCACCTGTAGGTGCAGCAAGCGCAGCAGCAGCACCAGGCGCAACAGCAAGTGCCACCAGCAGCAGCAGGCGTCGCAACAGCAGCAGCAGGTCGCAGACTCGCAACAGAAAGGGGGTTTCGGCCGTGGGTTGGGGTTTCGGGGGGGAGAACAGTAGGTGAAGACAAGTTTAGGGGAGTTCACGTGGGTTTTGGCCGAAATCGGATGGTTTCTGGCCGAAACCGTCCGGTTTTGGACCGAAACATGTAACTTTCGCCCGAAACCCATATCGATTTCGCCCGAAACCATTTATTTTTAAAGTTTCGGACCTGCTACAGTGAGCAGGTCCGAAATCGGATCGGTTATGGCCGAAACCGATACGTTTCGGCCGAAACGTATCGGTTTCGGCCGAAACTGCCAATAATGCTTAAAAGCCCCTGATCAGTGCTGTAGCTTCCGCTTTTATCCAGCCTGCTCAAAATATGGGCCACTAGCACAAAGAGGAGAGGGGACGTAGGGTTCCCTTGACAGAGCCCATTGCCACTGTGGAAGAAAGATGTTGGCTTCCCATTGACAAGGATATCAAAGGTAGTTGAAGAAATGCAAGACCGGACCCAACCTATCCATCTCTCTCCAAAGTCTATCTTGTTCAATACATCAAGTAGGCACTACAATTGACCTTGTCACAAGCGTTCTCGAAATCCAACTTCAAAACCATCCATTTTTTTCTCTCTGTCTTCAAGGCAAATAGACACTCATGAGCTATCGAGAAATTATTTTGAATATCTCCCTTGAGAAAGGCTCCCTGGAAGTTGCTAACCATCATGTCTATCACTCTGTGCAATCTCCCTACCAGTAATTTAGTGATGATCTTGTAAGTGCCATTCAAGAGACTAATAGGCCTGAAATCATGAAAATCTTGCACTCCTTGTTTTTTAGGGATAAGGAATAGGAGGGTTTTATTGATACCCCCCTAGATATTCCCTCCCCTCTTGGAACTCCCTCACTACTGTCACAAGATCCCCTTTGATGATATCTCAACACTTTTGGAAGAATGTCAATGGGAAGCCATCTGGGCCTAGAGCTTTGTCCCTTGCAAGAGAAAAGACTACTTGGTGGATCTCCTCCTCTAAAAAACTATGGCAGATATCATTCCTCACCCGGGGAGAGATACGGGTGAGGAGATCATCTGCAATCCTCAGTCTATAGTGCTCATCCTTTGTAAATAATTTGGAGTAGAAATCTCTCGCCTATCCCCTGATATCCTCATCCCTCGATAAAAAGAGCTCTCCCACCCTAATGCATAAGATGGTGTTGACTCTTTCCTCCCTGAAGTAATACGCTAGAAGTAAGTAGTGTTTCTGTCTCCTTTTTTGATCCATCCGTTCCTCGATTTTTCCTCCCTAGTGAGTATCTTGTCAAAATCTTCCCTTCAAGATTCCTCGAGTCTCATGTCAACTTCATCCATAAGTCTTGCCTCCTTCAAACGGTCTAGACCCTCAATCTACTGGAGAATTCTATCCTTAGTTGCCTTGCCCAGGAGGGTTTTAGCAGCCTCCCAAGTCCTGAGAACTTGAGCCATGTGCCTTAGCTTTTTAACCAGAGTAGTCATAGTAGATTTTCCCACTTCCTGTTCATTCCATGCTCCCCTGACAATGTCTATAAAATATGTCTCCCTGATCCAGAACTTCTCAAATTTGAAGTTGGACCTCCTATCAAGTGCAAGGATGACAGTTTCGGTTTCGGTATCAGTCGGATCTAAAACTGAAACAATATCGGTTTCAACCCGAAACTAAATAAAATACTATTTTTTTGCCCTGCAGTTGACGTCCTATTTCGGTCGGTTGGTTTCAGATAGGTTAGGTCCGAAACCTATCCGTTTCGGCCGAAACTGCCAACCATCATCAAGTGAGCCGATGGTCTTCAGAAGAATGAGGGTCCGAAACTGATCTAGCCAAAGAGAGCACCTACACGTGACGATAGTGATCCTTCTAATCTATAGAATCCATAAATCTGTCCAACCTAGACCATGAAGGATTAGATCGCAGGTTGGACCAAGTGTACTCTCTGCTTACCATACCGCGGTCCACTAACACTGCCACCATGATGAAATTAATGAAGTCCTCCATGTCGCCTGTTAGAGTGTGGAGTCCGAACTCGCCATCGTGTGCCCTCGCACGGGGATCAACCTGCGTGGTCAGGTCGCGGGGGTCAAGGGGGCAGCGCCCCTTGCGGGGGTTTCCGGGGGCGGAGCCCCCCGGAAGAAAATTTATGTTTATAGCAGGGGCATTGTTGTCTTTTGTACCCTGACTGTTGGGCACCCTAATCTCCTTGTATAAAAGGGCTGCGAACTCTCTCTTTGTATGCTTCTTGTGTGTGTTTTATCATAGAGGAAACCCTGCTGCGGCCGTGGATGTAGGAAGGCTCATCGCCTCCGAACCACGTAAATCTCGATGTTCTTGTGGTTTGATCTTTTCTTCCCCCTTTCTTCTTCCTCCTCTATTGTTTGTCCATCTCTACAGGTACTCCGATTTCTATCAGTCGTCTGCATGCATAATGTTCCCCGTCTTCTCTCAAGAAGCAGCCACCACATTGAAGTCTCCACCAACACACTAAGGCCGATTGGAAGATATATGATGGCTAACCAGCTCTTCCCACAAAGCCACTTCTCCTCCGTATTTTGAGAGCCGTACACCCCTGTGAAGTCTTAGGAGAAGCCATCCCTTTTGAAGTGTAAAGAGATGGCCCACCTGCTTATCTGTTTGTCCAGCTCCTCCTCATCTATTTTATAATGATTCCAAAGGATCATGATACCCCTGGACCTACCCTTCGCTGGGGAAGCCATCCCTTTAGAGAGTCTAGCTCCACCAATCTCTCTCATGATGCATACCCCATCCCCTTCACACTTGGTTTCTTGGATGCAAAGGATGTCAATCTTTATCTTCTAATGAGTTCCCTCACCGCCCTTAACCCCCTCACATTCCATGAGACAATCCTTATGATGACAAAGGGATGACCATCAACTCCCTACTTCCATCCCCCTCCTTATCCCCTCTCCACTGAGACCTCTCTCTCTACAACATACTAGCACACCACCTCTTCTTGATTTTAGAGAAAGCTCCTTTCAAGTCTTTCTCCGTGCCAGCAAAGGAGATGTCCACCTTGTCTGCCAACTCCTACACCTGGTCCCCCGTCCCCTGTCATTTTTTCTAGCACCCCCACCAACTCCCTCACTGCCTCCCTCCCTAGGCTATTATAATTGGTCGTGGCCTCTCTTGTGGGTTGCATGCCTGAGACCTTACCCGGAGCCTCCGGGGTAGCTTCCTCTCCCTCCGACAAAAGCTCCTCCCCTGCCTCCTCATCTTCGTAGGTCTGGATGACCCTGCCTGGGTCAGTTGTGCTAAGGGGAAACACCTGCTAACCAAACGGAGGCCCGGCCGTAACTGTATTAGCCGCTACCAACATAAGGGGGACTTGCAGACCTCCCTTGGCTCATTGCGCCATCTCCCTCTCCCCCTCAGAGTGTCCAGCATCCTGTAGGTCTGTCTACAAGGCTGGGGCAAGAGCAAGGTTGGCAGTTTCGGTCGAAACTGATTCGGACTGAACCGATACGAGATCGGACTTGCTCACTATAGCAGGTCCGAAACTTAAAAAAAAACTTTTTTTATTTATTTCGGGCGAAACCGATACCGGTTTCGTCCGTTTTCGGCTGTTTCGGCCCGAACCGAAACCACTCGGTTTCGGCCGAAACCATGGAAGGCAGTTTCGGCCGAAACCGAAATGTTTCGGTTTCGGACCGGAACGAAACGGTACCAAAAGACCAGTTTCGGCCGAAACCAAAACCGAAACCGAAACCGGTTTCGGTTTCGGACCCGACCGAAACCGGTACTGCCTTCCTTGGCCGAAACCACCCGCGAACTCCCCTTAAGAGGGGAGTTTAGTTCCGCCCTTCCCTCAGATCTGAGAATTTGAGGGGTTGCAAGTCTAGCCGTCCAGGAGCTTGCTGCTGCAGGCCAGGTGGAGGAGCTTGCTGCCACAGGCTAGGTGGAGGAGCTTGCTGCCGTCGCCGTCGCTTGTTGTTTACAACGTGTAGCCACGACCGTTGCCGTTTCTTGCTGTGTCGAGTGCGTAGATTTCTCAAAGATCTTGTAAGTTTTTATTTTTTTTTGAAGGTAACGTTCTCTTCACTTAAATCTTCAAATTAGGGTCTAATTAGCGATTTAAATTTGGGACTTTGTCTAATTAGGTAAGTTTAGCATGAATCGAAGCTTAATTAAACTTCGTTGAATGTTTTCGTGCAGGAGTATGCTGCTAATTATATTAGAAGCTAGATAATTAGAGTAAATCCCCAAATCAGGGCTTAATTAACGGTTTTTATTTGGGACTTTTGTCTAATTAGGTTAATTTAGCGTCAATTGAAGTTCAATTAAGTTTCATTGAATATTTTAGGGTGAGAACATACTGCTAATTGTATTACATGCCGAGTAATTAGGGTAAATCTCCAAATTAAGGCCTAATTAGGTATTTAAATTTAGGTTTTTGTTAGATTATGTTAATTTAGTGTCAATTGAAGCTCAAATAAGCTTCATTGAATATTTTAGGGCGAGAACATGCTGCCAATTGCATTTAATGAAGGGTGATTAGGGTAAATCTCCAAATTAAGGTTTAATTAGCTATTTAAATTTGGGCATTTTTGTTAGATTGGGTTAAGTTAGGGTCAATTGAAGTTCAATTAACCTTCATTGAATAATTTAGGGTGGGAGCATGCTGCTAATTACATTTAATGAAGGGTGATTAGGCAAAATCCCCAAAGGTGATTTTAATTAGCGGTTAAAAATTGGGGCTTTTGACTAATTATCTCAATTCAACATAATTTGAAGCTCAATTATGTTTCATTGTATTTTTTCATTGTACTTACAACCATTTGTCTTTGACTGTCTTAATGCATCATCATGCCTAGATGTGAACAAGGTCAGGAGTAGCAAGAACATGAGGATCAGGGTGGGCCCACCTCTCCTTAGTTGATGCTGGGAGAAGAAAAGTGAAATGCAATTATTGTGGTAGGAGATACATGGCGGAATTATTAGAGGAAAGCAACATTTGGCAGGGATAAGAGGAGAGGTCAAACAATGCGACAGATGTCCTCGAGAGGTCTGAGAAGAAATGCGCTAGTGCCTTCTGGGCAAAAAAAAGAGGATGCAATAAAAGGCTGAAGATCAGGCTGAAATTGCTTAGGAGATTTCGGGTAGAGGGGGAAGGAGGGATGGTGATGATGAGGAAGGCACTGAGGATTCAGATCCAGAGCTGACTGAAGCAATAGAGCGTGAACAAGCCGCTCGAAGGAAAGGAAGAGCATCGATAGGTTCAGGGACATACTCCAGTACAGCTGGTGTAGCACGAGCTGCACGATGTCCTGACATTGGTGCAACCCTGCAGAGAGGAGGCTCCGTGGACAGCTATCTGCACAGAAGGCAAAGTGCTACACAACCAAAAATCAAGCAAGCATTGAGAGGGGTAAAAAAATCAGCAGAAGTTGTAGGGCATGCATTTAAAAGTATTTGCAAATAGTTTTTCTATTCAGGTGTGCCTGCACGTGTAGCTGGATCAGAATATTTTTAGCCTATGCTAGATGCCATAACAGATGTTAGCCCTGGCTTGAAGTCCCCGTCACGTCGAGACATATACGGGCCTGGCCTTGAGGGAGAGGTTGAGGAGCTCCATCAGTGGGTTGAAAGTTTCAAATATATATGGATGGAGAGAGGATGCACCAGTATGTGTGATGGCTAGACTAGTACTACGAAGAAGTCCATGCTCAACTTTCTAGTTTATTGCATCGAAGGTACAGCCTTTGTGAAATTAATTGATGCACAATCTTTGTGTAATCAATTGATGCATTAAATTATGAAAAGAATGCAAATTATTTGTTTCATTTGATGGTAAGATGGTAGACCAAATTGGAGAGGAAAATGATGTGCAAATAGTTACTGATAATGAAGCCAGTTATAAGGCTGCAGGGAAGAAGTTGATGCAGAAGCGCAGGCATTTATATTGGCTTTCATGTGCAGCACATTGTCTGGATTTGATACTTGAAGACATTGGGAAGGAAAATAATGTGAAGACAATTGAGAGGGCACAAAAAATCACTCAGTATATTTATGGCCATCCTAGGATATTGAACATGTTCAAAGAGCATGCAAGTGAGAGGTGAGATAGCATCCGTGTAGGGCCAACTAGTTTTGCTTTGAATTTCATTTCTTTGGAGTCTTTGCACATGTATAAGAATGATCTCAATTCTTTTTACTTTATTCTTATAGATATCATCCGTATTTGATTCGAATTTTATTTCTCTGGAGTCTTTGCACATATATAAGAATGAGCTCAAATCTTTCATGTACCACAGTGGCATGCGGGAATACATAGACAAATCAAATGCTGATGCTCAAATGGTAATTTGGATGTCTGCCACATCGTGGAAGATAACAAATTCTGGGCCATTGTCTCACGGTACATGAAAGTAGTCACCCCTCGTGAAGGTCCTAAGAATAGTGGATGACGATGAGAAGAATGATATGAGATATTTGTACGAGGCCATGGACAGTGCGAAATTAGACTTGCATAAATCCCTTCCCAGAGAATATGAAAAGTGGTGGAAAATTATTGACCACAGATGGGGCAATACATTACACCATGAATTGCATGTAACTGGTGAGTGATTAATTGTATTGATATAAAGTTCATTATTTTTTAGGTTAATTTACATCTAACATTTAGTTAACTATACACAAATGTAAGTTATTTCCTCAACCCTCGATTTATGTACAATGCCAATGCAAATGTTGATGGCGAGGTGTTTCAAGGCACTTTAAAAGTCATTGGTCGTTTATTGAGGACACTTGAAAAGAGACTTCAGGCCGAACTAGAGGTTGGCCTTTATTGATTTTATTAATAAGACGTAAAGTATTTACTTAAGTAATTATGGTAATCTATTACTTTATCATTATAGATGAACAATTTATCATTATAGACGTAAAGGCATTTGAAGATTTATATAATAAATTAGGAACCCGAGAGGGTGAAAAGGATATTTAAACTTGCTAAATTAAGAGAAAGGAAAACTAGAGATTTAGATTATGTTCGGTGCATTAAAGGTGAAGATCAAAGGGTTTTAACTAATGATCTTGAGATTAAAGGGAGGTGGCATAGCTATTTTCAGAAGTTACTTAATGGAGATTCCGTCAAGGATTTATCTTTAGAAGGTACCCAAGAGTCCACAATATTTGATAAATATCAATATTTCAGGCGTATTAAGATGTCAGAAGTGGAGGATGCTTTAAGGAAAATGAAAGTGGGCAAGGCCTTAGGACTAGATGGCTTACCTATTGAAGTATGGAAAGGCCTAGGAGATATTGGTATTCAGTGGCTAACTAAATTTTTTAATAAAATTTTAAAGGAACGGAGAATGCCAGACGTTTGGAGAAAAAGTGTTGTAGTTCCTTTCTATAAAAACAAAGGAGATATTCAAAGTTGTAATAATTATCGTGGAATTAAGCTTATGAGTCATACTATGAAACTTTGGGAAAGAGTAATTGAAAAACGCCTCTGTTGTATGACTACTGTATCGGAAAATCAGTTTGGTTTTATGCCAAACAGATCTACTACAGAAGCTATTTTCTTACTACGGCAGCTAATGGAGAAGTATAGAGAGATGAGAAAAGATTTATATATAATTTTTCTTGATTTAGAGAAGGCGTACGATCGAGTACCGAGAGAATTGATTTGGTGGACATTAAGAAAGAAAGGAATCTCTCAAGGATATGTTGATTTGATTAAGGATATGTACGGCGGTGCTATTACTAGTGTTCGAACTATTGTTGGGGAGACTGGTGAATTTCCCGTTTCTATAGGTTTGCATCAAGGTTCTGCACTAAGTCCGTATCTCTTTGCCTTAGTTATGGATGAAGTAACTAAACAATTGCATGAGGATATCCCTTGGTGTATGCTATTTGCAGACGATATTGTTTTAATTGATGAGAGTATTGATGCTCTAAATGCTAAGTTAGAGCGTTGGAGACTTGCCTTGGAGTCTAAAGGTTTTAAAATTAGTAGGAGCAAGTCAGAGTTTATGCACTGTAATTTTAGTAATGGGAGAGTGGTTCAGGAAGACATGGTTTTAATTGATGGACATAACATTCTGAAGAGTAGTAGCTTTCGATACTTAGGGTCTATCATACAAGAGAATGGGGAGATTTATGATGACGTTACACATAGGATTAAGGCAGGCTGGTTAAGATGGAGAAGTGCATCAGGTGTCCTTTGTGATCGTCGTATGCCTGTGAAACTCAAAGGGAGGCTTTATAGAACGGCTGTGAGACCTGCTTTGTTGTATGGTACCGAGTGTTGGGCAGTACGAAAGGAACACATCCACAAAATGTGTATAGCAGGGATGAGGATGTTGAGATGCATGTGTGGTAAGACTAAGAAAGACAGGATTAGGAATGAGCGCATCCGTAAGGACTTAGGGATAGCTCCAATTGATAGTAAAATGAGAGAAAATAGACTCAGGTGCTTTGGCCATGTGTTTCGTCGCCCTAACTCAGCGCCGGTTAAAAGATGTGACCAAATCTTAGTGGATGCTAGTAAAAGAGCTCGAGGAAGGCCTAAAATGAGATGGTGCGATGTTATTAGGAAGGACATTAGTTCTTTTAGTTTAAATATGAATATTGCACTTGGTAGAAATCTTTGGCGGAACATGATTCATGTAGCCGACCCCAATTAATTGGGATAAGGCTCTGATGATGATGATGATGATGAACAATTATAGAATGAGACTGTGGCATATTCTGACTTACAATTATAATGCGCTGTGGGCAGAGTGAGTCCAGTTATACTAAATCTTTGTGCTTAAATTGAATCGATATGTATTAGTACATCATGGAAAATTCATGTTTATTTACATCTTACATTTATTTGTTTATGGTTGGTGGAGCAGTTGATTGGTGGATAATGGCGAACAATAGAGATTTGGACAGTAATGCATTGGCTTTCATTACAATTAGGATGCTCAGTTAAACAACATCAACAAGTCAATGTGAAAGAAATTGGAGCACGTTCAACCTTATACACTCAAATGTTCGTAATCGGCTAAAAGATTGAACAGTTAAAAAAATTGGTTTACTGCCACTACAATATGAGACTGAGAATAAAGAACATGAAGTTGAGACAACAACTGAGGGACAAACACGTCGCAGAGGATACAACTCCAAAAATTGATGTGGACGTATTATTTGATGATGACAATCCCTTGCAATCTTGGGTTGAGGTACGAGAGCAGGTTGATGAGCCCGTTTTTGATGTTGATGATAGAACATGGGCAGAGGGCATATTAGATGAAGATGAGCCAAGGGATCCAGAATTCAAAAGACCAACAAAGAGGGCTAGAGAGACTCGTGCACCAGAGAGAGGAAGTACCTTTGTTTGTTGACGACACCGAGCAACAACTTGAGTTTGAGTCAGCTGGACATTCAGAATCAGATAGCAGGCCAGTCACTCCTAGAATGGTCAAACCACCTCTATCCTTAAGAAGAACTACATCAGTGCATGGGATGTTTGAGAGGACTAGTGCTGCTGCTCGAGAGGACCTGACAATTGAATAGTTGAAGCAAGTTTATGTGAGACACACGCCAAGGGAGAAAGGATTGCTTTCAAAGATGAAGGAAAAAGTTACACTAAAAGAAAAAAAAGATCCCCAAAGGCTAAAAGGTGATTGGTTTCTTATGGTTCTCAAGTAGATGATGATGATGATGATGATGCACCAAGTGATGATCCTTGTACAGCTGCAGGTGCTACTACTGGTGGTGGCATCTATGCACTTCCTTCCTCCTTCCACACTGACACGAGCAGACGATATAGTCATTCTGAAGGAGGATATGATTCATAGAGTTAATATGGACATCCATCAGGTTATAAAGGTGGCCAACACGAAGCAGGCATGTATGGGTGGGGCCATCAGACAGAATTCCAATTCTAGCCAGTAGCAGTTATGGGTTAGTATCCTCTTCTCATCCTCAAGGTTTTGCTTCTTATGTTAATTCTGGATTCCAATCAAGCCAACAACCTTATACTCCAAGAGGGATCCAAAGTGGGATGCTGGACTTGGCTGCATCATTGTTTGGTTACGGTGAATATACATACTATATACAGTCTTTTTATGGGTATCAACGTCAGAAGCTAGACGATGAGGGAGAAGGTTCTTCTAGCTATTATTCATATTAGTGCATCATCATTTAGGTAAATGATCATTTAATTTCTGTAACATTTACTGTATTTGTAATATTTATTATACTGCTTGAACTTACTTCATGCTTAATATGTACTCAACAATATTAGTTTAACATGTCCAATGTTTACTTCTAGCACTTAATCCAATTTATTCACACTCAAATACATGCCCATTGATTTTTTAGGTTTTTCTTTTCTTTTTTTAATTTTTTTCTGATTTTTTTAATTTTTTTTAATTTTTCTGATTTTTTCGAATGTTTTGAACCAGTTTCGGCGGAAACCAAAATTGAAACTGGTACGTTTTGGTTTTGGTCCCGGTCGAAACCGAGACCGAAATCGGTACTGCCATCCTTGGGCAGGAGCAGAGAGCTGTTGGACATGGACCGACCCCTCCAGCATCAAAGATACCCCAGCAACGGCTGTCGGTGACTTGCACAGGCTGAGTGGAGATGGTGCCATGCCCTCGGAACGGACCACGTCCTCCTGATGAGATCCGATCGCTGCAGTCAATGATGCTTCGGCCGCGGGCTTCAGCAGCAAACCCCTTGCATTCTCCTACTGAGAAGGGGCTCCAGCAGTCAACAGGGCAAGGGTCCGAACCGAAGAAGGGGCCCTTCCGCCCCCTAGGCCAGCGCCTAGAGTCACTGCCACTGCCCCTACAGAGGAAGAAGCGCCGCTGGAGCACCACCTCCTCCCGGAGGCCGGAGAGGGCGAGTGTTGGACGGCGCCACCCTCGAAAGCAGCTAATGAGCGAGGAAGAATTACAATTACGGGTCCCGCAGGCTCCATAAAGCCATTATCAACGGGTTCAGGTAAGTCACGGGTCCTTGTGGGACCCAGACTGCTGCGCACTTGGCCGGAAAGAAGGCTATGGTTCGACCTGTTCGAAGACCCGACTCCTCGCCCGCCTGAGGTTTCGATTCCCTGGGGTTTGAAATTCAAATTCCCCCAGGGTCGTACCTATCTTCCTCCTCTCACCCCGCTGCGACTCTGCAACTCCCCGCCAGCCGCATGGACACCTGGACTGGCAGCCGCTGACCTCCGACGTTCGCCACAATAACCGTCGCAATCGCCTTTGGGCTGCAGACATGGACTTTCGCCTCCAGGATATTGATGTCTCCCACCAGCTGGACCCTAACAGAGCCCGGATTGACTGCGCTAAACTTCCTGGCGAGCAAGGAGACGTCGATCTCGTTGCATAAAACTAGTGGGACTCGGGCCAAGCGAATTGTAAGCTTGAAGGCCCTGGGGTATGGATGCCTCCCTTGAAACAATCCCCACCTCTCCACCCTCAAGAGGATGCCATTAGCGAGAATGAAGCCCGCCTTTATCACCTCCTCCGCCTTCGACGTAGTGGGGACAACCGCTAGAAGGCCACTTCGCTGCATCCGCGTGACCATCCAGCCATCTGCCAAGCAAGGTTGTCAGTTTCGGTTTCGGACTCGGTTTCGGTCGAAACCGGCCGAAACCTAGTGAAAAGGATAAAAAAGATCAAAATAAATGTAAAAAAATAGAAAATTATATAAATAATCACATAAAAACTAGAAAATTCATTAGGCATGCATTTGACTATAAAGATATTGGATTAAGTGCAATAAACATGAAGACTAATAGGTTCAAGCAGTACAATAAACGTGATGAAGTAAGCATTGAACATGTTAAACTAATATTGTTGAGTACATATTAAACATGAAATAGGTTCAAGCAGTACAATAAATGTGATCCTTACCTAAATGATGATGCACTAATATGGATAATAACTAGAAGAACCTTCTCCCTCATCGTCTGGGTCTTGATGTTGATACCCATAACCAGGTTGTATGTATTGTATATATTCACTATAACTAAATAATGAGGTAGCCAAGTCCTGCATCCCTCTTTGGATCCCCCTTGGAGTGTAAGGTTGTTGGCTTGATTGGAATCCAGAATCAGCATAAGAATCTTGAGGAAGAGAAGAGGAACTGGACGGATGTGGATGGAACTGGAATGCTGGTTCATGACCCCACCCATAAATGGCTGCCTCCTGTTGGCCACCTCCATAGCCTGATGGATGTCCATATTGGCTCTGTGAATCATATCCTCGCTCACTATGACAGTATCCTCGGCCTGTGTCTGCGTAGAAGGAGGAAGTACCACCAGCAGTGCCACCGCCTGTAGTAGCACCTGCAGCACCTGTAGCACCTACAGCTACACCGGGATGATCATCATCATCACCAGCATCATCATCACTATTAGAAACCAGTTGCCTTTTAGCCTTTGGGGATGCTTTTTTCTGTTTTGGTGTGATTTTTTCAGTCACCCTTGACATGAATCCTTTTCCCCTTGGCGTGTGCCTCATATAAATCTGCTTCTACTGCTCAATTGCCGGGTCCTCTCGAGCAGCATCACTAGTCCTCTCAGTTAGCCCATGCACTGATGTACTTCTTCTTAAGGATGCAGGTGGCTTGACTATTCTAGGAGTGACTGGTCTGCTATCTGATTCTGAGTGTCTAGCTGGCTCAAACTCAGGCTGCTGCTCAGTGTCATGAACAAACAAAGCTGGGTCCCTTCTCTGGTGTGCTTGAGTCTCTCTGGCCCTCTTTTTTGCTCTTTTGAATTCTGGATCTCTTGGCTCATCTTCATCTAGTATGCCCTCTGCCCATCTTCTATCATCATCATCAAAAATAGGCTCATCAACCTGCTCTCGTGTCTCCACCCAAGATTACAATGGATTCTCATCATCAAATAAAGCGTCCACATCAATTTATGCAGTGGCATTCTCAGCGACGCGTTTGTCTCGCAACTGTTGTCTCAACTTTATGTTTTTTATTCTCAATCTCATATTGTAGTGGCAGTAAACTAATTTTTCTAACCGTTCAACCTTTAGCCGATTGCGAACCTTTGAGTGTATAAGGTTGAACGTGCTCCAATTTCTTTCACATTGGCTTGCTGATGTGGTTTGACTCAGCACCCTTATTACAATGAAAACCAATGCAGAACTGCCCAAATCTCTATTATTCACCATTATCTACCAGTCAACTGTTCCACCAATCATAAACAAATAAATATAAGTTGTAAATAAAAATCAATTCTCCATGATGTACTAATACATATTGAGGTTAAGAAAGCACAAAGATAAAGTATACCTGGGCTCACTCTTCCACATCGTATTGCAATTGGGAGTCAAAATACGTCCAAGTCCTCATTCTATAGTAGTTCATCTACAAAGATAAAGTAATAGATTAACATAACTAATTAAGTAAATTCTATACCTCTTATTCATAAAATCATTAAAGGCCAACCTCTACTTCCGCCTGAAGTCTCTTTTCTGGTGTCCTCGATAAACGACCAATGACTTTTAAAGTGCCTTGAAGCACCTCGCCATCAACATGTGTATTGGCATTGTACATAAATCGAGGGTTCAGGAAATAACCTGCATTTGTATATAGTTAACTAACTGTTAGATATAAAATAACCTAAAGAACAATGTATCAATACAATTAATCACTCACCAGCTGCATGTAAGTCGTGGTGTAATGTTTTGTCCCATCTATGGTCAATAATTATCCACCACTTTGCATATTCTTTGGGAAGGGAATCCTACAACTCTATTTTGGCATGGTCCATGGCCTCATACAGATATCCCATATCATTCTTCTCATCGCCATCCACCATTCTTAGGACCTTCACGAGGGGGGTGACTACTTTCATGTATCGTGAGACCCTGCCCCAAAATTTGTTATTTTCCACGATGTGGTAGACATCCAAATATTCCATCTGAGCATCAACATTAGACTTGTCGATGTATTCCCGCAGGGCATTGTGGTACATGAAAGCTTTCCGCTCATTCTTATACCTGTGCAAGTAAATGAAATTTGATTCAAATACGGATCATAACTATAAGGATAAAGTAGCAAGAATTGAGCTCAATCTTATACCTGTGCAAAGACTCCAAAGAAATGAAATTCGAAGCAAATCTGGTTGGCTTTGCACGGATGATATCTCGCCCCCCACTTGCATGCTCTCTGAACATGTTCAAGATCTTAGGATGGCTATAAATGTACTGAGTGATTTTTTGTGCCCTTTCAATTGTCTTCTTCGCATGATTTTCCTTCCCAATGTCTTCGAGTATCAAATCTAGACAATGTGCAGCACATGAGAGCCAATATAAGTGACTGCGCTTCTGCATCAATTTCTTCCCTGCAGCTTTATAACTAGCTTCATTATCAGTCACTACTTGGACAACATTGTCCTCTCCAATTTGGTCTTCCATCTTATCCATCAAATGAAACAAATAATTGGCATTTTTTTCATAATTTGATGCATCTACATATTTAACAAATACTGCACCTTTGATGCAATAGACCAAAAAGTTAAAATCATTGACTTATTCGTGGTACCAGTCCAGCCATCACACATGATAGTACATCCTCTCTCCATCCATATATGCTCTTTCAACTCAATCATGGAGCTCCTCAACCTCTCCCTCAAGGCCTCGCCTGTATATGTCTCGACGTGATGTGACCTTCAAGCCAGGGCCAACATCTGCTATGGCATCTAGCATAGGTTGGAAATATTCACTTGAAGCTGCATGTGCAGGGACACCTGCTTGAAAAAACCATTTGCAGATAGATTTAAATGCATGCCCTGCAACTTCTGCTGATTTTTTGACCCCTCTCAATGCTTGCTTGATTTTAGGTTGTGTAGCTTGGGGCCTTCTGTGCAGATAGCTGTCCATGGGACCTGTTCCCTGCGTATGTGGGGTAGCACCAACGTCAGGACGTCATGCAGCTGTACTCTCACACGTCCCTGAACCCATGGCTCCCTTCCCTTTCCTTCGAGCGGCTTGTTCACGCTCCCTTGCTTCAGTCAGCTCTGGATCAGAATCCTCAGTGCCTTCCTCATCATCATCCCTCCTAACCCTTCTGCCAGAAATCTCCTCAGCAATTTCAGCCTCATCCTCAGCCCTTTGTTGCACCCTCTCTCTTTTTCACAGAAGGCACTGGCGCATCTCTTCTCGCACCTCTCGGGGACAGTTGTCACATTGTCTCACCTCTCCTCTTACCCCTGCCAAATGTTACTTTCCTCTGGTAATTCCGTCATACATCTCCTTACCACAATAATTGCATTTCATTTTTCTTCTCTTAGCATCAACTAAGGAGAGGTGGGCCCACCCCGGATCCTCGTGCCCTTGTTGCTCCTGACTTTGTTCACGTCTAGGCATGATGCTGCATTAAGACAGTCAAAGACAAATAGTTGTAAGTACAATAGAAAAATTAGGGCTTAATTATTAATTAACCCTTAATCACCCTTCATAAAATTTAATTCCCAGCATGCTCCCACCCCAAATTTTTCAATGAAGCTTAATTGAGCTTCAATTGAGACTAAGTAAACCGAATTAGACAAAAGTCCCAATTTTAAGGAACTAATTAGGACTTAATTATTAATTAACCTTTAATCACCCTTCATAAAATTTAATTCCCAGCATGCTCCCACCCTAAATTCTTCAATGAAGCTTAATTGAGCTTCAATTGAGACTAAGTAAATCGAATTAGACAAAAATCCCAATTTTAAGGAACTAATTAGGGCTTAATTATTAATTAACCTTTAATCACCTTTCATAAAATTTAATTACCAG
Organism: Amorphophallus konjac; assembly: GCA_022559845.1. Taxonomy (NCBI): domain Eukaryota; kingdom Viridiplantae; phylum Streptophyta; class Magnoliopsida; order Alismatales; family Araceae; genus Amorphophallus; species Amorphophallus konjac. The sequence continues at coordinate 187,756,315 of CM040129.1, read as the reverse complement.
CATGCTCCCATCCCAAATTCTTCAATGAAACTTAATTGAGCATCAATTGAGTCTAAGTAAATCAAATTAGACAAAAGCCCCAATTTTTATGAACTAATTGGGGCTTAATTGTCAATTAACCCGTAATCACCCTTCATAAAAATTAATTACCATCATGCTCTCACCCCAAATTCTTCAATGAAACTTAATTGAGCTTCAATTGAGCCTAAGCAAACCGAATTAGACAAAAGTCTCAATTTTTATGAACTAATTATGGCTTAATTATCAAATAACCTAATTTTAAGGAACTAATTATGGTTTATTTTAAAGTCTTAACATAATTCAGAGTTTAAATTTAACCCAGAACTGAAAAAATAACCTACAACAAAAAAAACTTTCAACCTAACAAAAAAAACACAAAATAAAACAAACAAACCCTAAATTTACCTCAAGAAAATAACCTCTACACTTGTTACTCTTGCTCACCCTGCACAGCAGCAGCAGGCCAGCAGCACAGCCAGTAGCAGTATAGCACAGCAGCAGCAGCAGCCGCCCCTGCAGCACAGTAGTAGGGCACCAGCAGCAGGGCAGCACCAGCACGCAGCAGCAGGGGCCAGAGCAGCAGCAGCAGACCCTTCTCCCTCAAATTTGAAGGAGAAACGCGTGGGTTTCGGCCGAAATAGGACGGTTTCATGCGAAATCGATACCAGTTTCGCCCAAAACCATTTTTTTAATGTTTCGGACCTGCTGCAGTGAGTAGGTCCGGTTTCGTGTCGGTTATGGCTGAAACCGATACGTTTCGGCCGAAACGTATCGGTTTCGGACCGAAACATGTAAGTTTCGGTAGAAACCGATACCAATTTCGCCCAAAACCATTTTCTTTTAAGTTTCGGCCCTGCTACAGTGCCGGTTTCATGTCGGTTACGGCTGAAACCGATACGTTTCGGCCGAAATGTATCGGTTTCGGCTGATACTGCCAACCCTGCTGCCAAGTCCTCTCCACCTCTGGCATCTGTTTGACCAGCTCCTCCAACACCTTACCTACCACTGGCCTCACCCAGACGCACCTGGTCATCCAGTCGAGCTGAGCTTGCAGGAGACCCACCAGAAGGGGAACCACATCAATGCAACCCATGCTCGTCTCCCCTGCACCACCTCCCGTTGGGCCACTCCGGAGGACCTCTGCATACGAGCGTCAGAACCTCTGCACCCTTGGTGAGGACACCCGAGCACGGGTCCGATTTGACTCGACCCGCGTCTACCGCCGTCGGAGACCTCCAGCAGCGACATCGGCATCCTTATGGCTTGATGATGACATATAGCACATTGATGTATTCTTATTTTGATTATTTGGCATTCATTTGAGAGAGAGGCCCATTTGATATATTTTCTATTTATTATGTATTTTTGGGTGCAATTTTAGCACTATTTTAGGTCTCAGGGACATTTTGGTATTTAGTCTTGTGAGGAGACCACTAGGGTTTTCCTCCATTATAAATACTCTTGTAACTCCTCCTTTTTGTGGATGATGAAAAGATAGAAAATATTGAAAGTTGAAAGAAGAGAGCCGCCGAAGTTGTCTTCCTCCCGTGAAGGGAGCTAGAGGGGCGCGAAGCCCTAGGAATCTCTCCCCCTTCTACTGTTCAGCATTTACTTCCCATTCCGACCCCACGAGATCCCCCCACGTTGCGTTTCCTTTCTTTCTCTCCCGTGTTCGCTTCCCCCCCCCTTGCGACCCCACCCGCCATGCAAGTCCCATCTCCTTCCTCCTCTCCCCTCCCTCTCCCGCCTTCGCGTTTGAAGCCCCGCCCGTGCGGCATCTGAGCTCACGACCGTCTACGCCCAGCAGCTTCGACGGCGGGGCCAGGCCGCCAACAGCCGCCGTCGCCGCGACTCCTTCTGTTGCTGCAACCACATCGGCTGCTGTAGTCGCCGTCGCTGCGGCCGTCCTCTTCTGCCGTCTAGCCACCTTCCCGTCGTCTCCCTCCCCGCAGGCGGTAGCAGCGGCGGCGAGCGGCCTCACCTCTCTGGCCGACCGCCTTACCCTCCTCTGGCAAGGATGGCAGTATCGGTTTCGGTATCGGTTTCGGCCGGTACCGAAACCGATACGTATCGATTTCGGTATCGATTTCGGTTTCGGCCGAAACCGGTTCAAAACAGTCAGAAAAGGCAAAAATTGTATTGAGCAGGTCCGGTTTCGATCGGTTTCGGTCCGAAACCATTAAAAAAATAAATTTTTTTGGTATCGGACTTGCTACAGTGACAAGGCCCGTTTCGGTTTCGGTATAGGCCGAAACCGATACGTTTCGGCCGAAACGTATCGGTTTCGGCCGATACTGCCATCCATGTCCCCTGGTGCCTGCGTTCGGGTGCGACTGCCAACAGCACCCCCCTCCCCGACCGAGCGGCGCCTCCGTTGGGCGTCCGGTGCCCGGCGACTGCCAACCGTGGTGCGGGCGCCGCGGACCCTCCCGTCGAAGGCCCGACCAACGGTCTCCCTCCCACAACACCACCACAGAGCAGAGAACCCCGCCGCGGCCGTCTTCCTCCGCTCGCGAGGCCACCGTCACCTTCACGGCGGAACTGTCTGCTTCTGCACTTCGGGGCTTCTCCCAAGCCCGGCCACCCCTGCTGGTGCCTCCCTTCCCCTCACGTCAGCCTTCCGACCGTGGTCGTCGTCCCCGGGCCTGCCGCCCTCCCGTGACGCCTAGCGCAGCGAGGGGTTCACCTCCGGGCGCTGCCTTGCAGCTCCACTACGCCACGGACCCGCCGATCAGCTACTCGTGGCCCCCACCACCCCGTCGCGACGCCCCGGCTCGGCCCGCCCCTGCTCTGCCATTAGCTCTTTCTCGGGCCGCCGCCCCCCTTCTCGCTCTACGCATTCTCAGTTGGGCCTCGCTCTTCAGCGAGTAGGTTAGTGTGGAAAACCTGCTCCTTTAATATGCTTACTTAGTATCCACGTCATTTCTGCCGCCGTTCGTGAGTTAGGATGCCTAGCTCGTATATTATTATCCTGCCGGTTGAGAGCTTGTGAGTGTTATCCTATCCTGAAGCATACCGATTTGATTATGTTAATTGTGCATGATTGATACCCTAGGCCGTGGTAGTTCTACCTACCGATCGGTTCGACGTTTCTCGCTGCGAGGGACGGTTTCTTAACGCGTAGCTACTGTTATTTGGCGTAATTTATCTCCTGGCGTTCGAATACCTGTCAGAATATTTGTCGGCCTATCATAGCGAGTTTGATGATCTCATTAGTCGCCTAGTTGGGACTCGTTTGAGTACACCGTCCTGCGTCAGTTTTTGGTATCAGAGCCTAGGTCGGCAGTCTAGGGTGTCATCACTTTGTCATTTCATGTCTTGCATTTATTGTTAGTTCATTTGCATCGTTTAAAAAAAAAATTACATCAATTTCGCATCATAGTGTGTCAGTGCATCGTAGTTTAGCCACTTTTGTGTGTTATGCCCACACGTAGCGGTGCTGAGTATCACTTGTCAGCGCCGATGTCGGGTTCACACCCGAGCGTGTCAGGCACGCATGTGGACCCTCAGGGAGGTCTAGACTTGACCGAGTTAGTGTCCCAGCTCAGGGCTGATATTCAGATGATGGATCGTTGCCTCGTTGAGGGACTGGCAGGCATAGAGGATAGGGTCACCGAGTCTGACCATACTGTCCAGGGGATGGTTGGCCGCATCACTGCCCTAGAAGGAGCCATCCGAGATCAGAGGCGCGATCGGCTAGTAGATCGCCCACAGCCGCAGCGCCCACATCCCTAGGCCGTGCCTCAACACCCGCCCCCTAGGGTTGCCCCCGCTGATGACCGACATGGTCGAGTTGAGGATTTTGATGGAGAGTTCGTTGAGGAGGAGGTGGGTGAGACTCCTAGGGCCCCCGCTGCCCGGGGGTACAGGAGGTTTGATAGGAGGCGTGATTTGGACTTTGATGATGAGCGGAGGGCGCCCCGAAATCGGGACCAGGATATTCGGAACGCCTGCATCGAGGCTCCCAGCTTTGATGGTTCCTTGGAGCCACAGGTTTATCTTGACTGGGAAGCCAGGATGAACCGCTATTTTGATTGGATGGGGATGTCCGACCCTAGGCGAGCCTTCTTCGCCAAGACGATGTTGAGAGGTCATGCTTTGACTTATTGGACAAACCTTGAGGATCGTCTTGCGCAGCGATTTGAGGAGTCTATCGACTCATGGGAGGAGATGAAGGCGAGACTCCGGTAGAAGTACGTCCCCGTGACGTACCGACACCGGTTGATTGACAGATGGCAGAGTATCACTCAGGGTACCCGATCTGTGTCGGAGTATATCGATGAGTTTGACGAGCTTCTATTGAGGTGTGGAGCTCGTGAGGAGGGTGCGTTGACCCTTTCCCGATTTCGGAGGGGACTTCGTCAGATTTATCAGCAGGAGCTGTTCCGTCAGCGTGTGACTACCATTGATCATGCCTACCAGGTAGTACGTGAGATGGAGCAGTTCGAGTTAGAGAGTGATCCTCCACCTCGGGTGAGGCCCCCGTATCAGCGCACCTTCGAGCAGCATGCTGTGCCCATGCCATCCCAGAGGGGCCCACCTTTCAGACTCCCCGAGGCCCCTCGCCAGGATCTTCCCCCTCGCCCACGTCCTTTTCCCGTGAGAGAGCATGTGCCATCCTTACCTGCCCCTCCCACTCACCCTCATACTACTGCACCACCTGTCAGGCGAGATGATAAGGGGAAGGCCCCTATCGTGGGAGGTTTGCCCCAGGACGGCGGTTCCCGTAGCCGCTGTTATCGTTGTCAGGGGTTTGGTCACTATGCCTCTTCTTGTCCTACGAGGACCCTAGCCATTGAGAGTGTTGATCATGAGGAGCCTCCACCGGCCCTAGCAGAGGTGAGTTATGAGGCTGGAGCTAACATGGCTGATGAGTTTTAGCTAGATGAGGGAGCAGTCGGCTGCATCCGAGAGGTGGGCACCGAGGATGTGCCGAGTGATGATAGGCTTGGGGTCGTTCGTTGCATTTTGGCCCAGCCGAGGGAGAGCGATGACTGGCGTCGTACCACGATTTTTTACACCTACAGTCGCCTAGGTGGTAAGGTGTGCAAGGTCATCATTGATAGCGGGAGTTGCATTAATGCAATCTTTGCTGGGACCGTTACACGCCTCAGACTGACACCTGTGGATCACCCTCACCCTTACCAGGTGTCCTGGGTGGATGTGACTTCTATTCCAGTTCGGTCGAGATGTCTCGTACCGATACACTTCCACCCATATGAGGACCATATTTGGTGCGATGTCTTGCTCATGGAGGTCGGGAGTATTATCTTGGGCAGGCCATGGATATTTGATGTGGATGCGACCCTCAATGGTCGGTCCAACACTTGTGTCTTCGAGCATGGCGGCCAGCGTATCACCTTGCACCCCTCCCGACCCCAGGCTCCTACTACCCCGCAGAGGAGCACCCCGCCCAGTGCTGTGGCTGCTGCTGGCGCACCTCAGTCCCGCACCGTTGTTGTAGCTGGTGCTACGCAGCAGGGTCCGGCTGTCGTTCCTAGAGTTTCCCCACCTAGCGGCACCCGTACACCCTGTGCCTCTATCCTAGGTACCCCGCCTTCCAGGACCCTACAGTTGATCACCGCTCGGGAGTTTGAGCAGGAGCTCCCCGAGTGTGATACCATCTATATCTTGGTGGGGAGAGAGGTCACCGATGTGATTGTAGGGGAGACTTCGAGTGAGCATCCCGTTGAGATTGCCTCACTCCTCCATGAGTTTGCTGATGTCTTCCTCGAGGACCTTCCGGAGGGATTACCTCCGATGCGTGATATCCAGCACGCTATTGATTTGATTCCGGGGTCTACGCTACCCAACCTGCCACACTATCGCATGAACCCGGCCGAGCATGTCGAGTTACAGAGGCAGGTGGAGGAGTATTTGAGGAGGGGCTCCATGAGGGAGAGCATGAGCCCTTGCGCCGTTCCCGCACTGTTAGCTCCAAAGAAAGACGACACTTGGAGGATGTGCGTAGATAGCCGTGCGATTAATCGCATTACGGTGAAATATCGTTTTCCCATTCCCTGCTTGGATGACATGTTGGATATGATGGCGGGAGCCACAATATTCTCCAAGATTGATCTGAAGAGTGGCTATTATCAGGTCAGGATCCGGCCTGGAGATGAATGGAAGACGGCCTTCAAGATGAAGGACGGGCTTTATGAGTGGTTGGTCATGCCCTTCGGGCTGTCCAACGCCCCTAGTACTTTTACGCGGCTGATGACCCAGGTGTTGCGACCATTCATTGGTGTGTTCCTGGTCGTATACTTTGATGACATTCTTATATACAGCCGCACTAGGGAGGATCATGTGGGTCACCTACGCCAGGTGTGCCTCACCCTTCGTCAAGAGAGTTTGTATGGCAACCTCAAGAAATGTGCCTTCTTGACTGATCATGTTACCTTCTTGGGGTTTATCGTCTCACATGAGGGTGTCTCTGCTGACCCGGAGAAGATCAGGGCGATCGTGGAGTGGTTGGAGCCGCATACCATCCATGATGTGTGCAGCTTCCATGGCTTAGCCACTTTTTACCGTCGATTCATACGCGGGTTCAACACCATTACGGCTCCTATTACAGACTGCATTCGGAAGGGAGTCTTTATTTGGACGAAGGCCGCTGCTTCGGCCTTTCGTGACATCAAGGAGCGGATGACTCAGGCACCTGTTCTTCGACTGCCATATTTTTCGAGGGTGTTTGAGATTTCATGTGATGCTTCTGGTGTCGGCATAGATGGAGTGTTGAGCCAAGAGGGCCACCCTATTACTTACTTCAGCGAGAAATTGAATGATGCAAAGCTGAAGTACTCCACTTATGACAAGGAGTTTTATGCGGTAGTGTAGGCTTTGAGGTATTGGAGACATTATCTGCTGCCGCATGAGTTTGTATTGTACTCGGACCATGAGGCCCTCAGATTTCTCCATGCGCAGAAGAAGCTCAACTCCCGACATAGTCGATGGGTAGAGTACCTTGAAGCCTATACATTTGTCCTCAGGCATCGGGCGGGCGTGAAGAATCGTGTGGCCGACGCCTTGAGTCGTCGATCCTTGCTCTTATCCATGGTCCACACGGAGGTTATGGGGTTTGAGAGGCTCCGAGAGGAGTATCCCGATTGCCCGGATTTTGGTCCGATTCACGTTGCGCTCCAGCTAGGACCCTCTAGATAGTACAGTGATTACATCCTTCAGGAGGGTTATCTATTTCGAGGGGATAGATTGTGTGTTCCGCGGACCTCTGTTCGTGAGTTTTTGATTTGGGAGGTTCATGCGGGAGGTCTCGCCGGCCACTTTGGCCGGAACAAGACCATTGAGTTGGTGGAGTACCGATTCTTCTGGCCCAGCCTGAAGCGCGATGTGGCCCACATAGTGGCCCGGTGCCACATTTGAGCCATGGCTAAGCAGCGGAGGCAAAATACCGGTTTGTACACTCCTCTCCCTGTGCCAGATCGTCTGTGGCAGGACGTTAGCATTGATTTTGTCTTAGGGTTGCCACGTACGGTTCGTCGGCACGATTCCATCATGGTGGTGGTTGATAGATTCTCCAAGATGGCTCACTTTATCCCCTGTGCCAGGACCTCCGATGCGTCGAAGGTAGCCCGTCTCTTTCTAGTTGAGATTGTCCGTCTGCATGGGCTACCCAAGACTATTGTGTTGGACAGGGATGTGCGATTTGCGAGCTATTTTTGGAAGACCCTATGGCATCTTATGGGCACCAAGCTCAAGTTCTCCACAGTTTATCATCCCCAGACCGATGGGCAGACCGAGATAGTTAATAGGAGTCTGGGTGACCTTTTGCGATGTCTAGTTGGAGAGCACGAGCGAGGTTGGGATCTGATCTTACCATTAGCAGAGTTTGCGTACAACAACTCGATCAATAGGTCTACTGGCATGAGTCCTTTTGAGATAGTCACTGGCTATAGACCTAGGAGACCCATAGATCTTGTCCCCATGTCCCGTCAGGCCCGTGTGTCAGAGTCAGCAGAGTCGTTAGCTGAGCATATTAGGAGTCTACATGATAGCATTCGTCGTCACATTGAGGTCAGCAATGCAAACTACAAGAAGTCGGCAGATGCACACCGTCGGTCACAGGAGTTCCAGGAGGGTGATTACGTGATGATCAGGGTTAGACCTGAACGGTTTCCCTCGGGACCCGTAAAGAAGCTACAAGGTTGGGGAGCTGGTCCATTCAAAGTGTTGAAACGTGTCAGGCCCAATGCGTATGTTGTAGATCTACCACCAGATTATGGTATCAGTCACACGTTCAATGTCTCAGATCTGGTGCCTTATCGGGACCCGGCAGTGATTCCCAGTGATCCATTCGAGCCTTCTCCTCCCCTTGCGAGTGACCCCACCCTTGAGTGTCCACCAGCAGCCCCAGTTACAGCACGGTGTGAGTAGATTGACCAGATACTAGATGAGCAGATTGTTACTTCACGGAGCGGAGCTTTCCAGCGCTACCTGATTCGTTGGAGAGATCGGCCACCTACTGAGGACACGTGGATCACGCGCGAGGAGCTACAGCAGATCGACCCTGACCTCTTGGAGCGGTACCAGAGCGGCCAGGACCCTTACTCGGCAGGGTCGAGTTTCTCCCAGGCGGGGAGGATTGGTGAGGACACCCGAGCACGGGTCCGATTCGACTCGACCCGTGTCTACCGCCGTCAGAGACCTCCAGCAGCGACATCGGCATCCTTATGGCTCGATGATGACACATAGCACATTGATGTATTCTTATTTTGATTATTTGGCATTCATTTGAGAGAGAGGCCCATTTGGGGCCCATTTGATATATTTTCTATTTATTGTGTATTTTTGGGTGCGATTTTAGCACTATTTTAGGTCTCAGGGACATTTTGGTATTTAGTCTTGTGAGGAGACCACTAGGGTTTTCCTCCATTATAAATACTATTGTAACTCCTCCTTTTTGTGGATGATGAAAAGATAGAAAATATTGAAAGTTGAAAGAAGAGAGCCGCCGAAGTTGTCTTCCTCCCGTGAAGGGAGCTAGAGGGGCACGAAGCCCTAGGAATCTCTCCCCCCTTCTACTGTTCAGCATTTACTTCCCATCCCGACCCCACGAGATCCCCCCACGTTGCGTTTCCTTTCTTTCCCTCCCGTGTTTGCTTCCACCCCCCTCGCGACCCCACCTGCCACGCAAGTCCCATCTCCTTCCTCCTCTCCCCTCCCTCTCCCGCCTTCGCGTTTGAAGCCCCGCCCGTTCGGCATCTGAGCTCACGACCGCCTACACCCAGCAGCTTCGACGGCGGGACCAGGCCGCCAACAGCCGTCGCCGCGACTCCTTCTACTGCTGCAACCACATCGGCTACCGTAGTCGCCGTCGCTGCGGCCGTCCTCTTCTGTCGGCCAACCACCTTCTCGTCGTCTCCCTCCCCGCAGGCGGTAGCAGCGGCGGCGAGCGGCCTCACCTCTCTTGCCGACTGCCTCACCCTCCCCTGGTGCCTGCGTTCGGGTGCGACCCCCAACAGCACCCCCCCTCCCGGACCGAGCGACGCCTCCGTTGGGCGTCCGGTGCCCGACGATTGCCAACCGCGGTGCGGGCGCCGCGGACCCTCCCGTCGAAGGCCTGACCAACGGTCTCCCTCCCACAACACCACCACCACAGAGCAGAGAACCCCGCCGCGGCCGTCTTCCTCCGCTCGCGAGGCCACCGTCACCTTCACGGCGGAACCGTCTGCTTCTGCACTTCGGGGCTTCTCCCAAGCCCGGCCACCCCTGCTGGTGCCTCCCTTCCCCTCACGTTAGCCTTCCGACCGTGGTCGTCGTCCCCGGGCCCGCCGCCCTCCCATGACGCCCAGCGCAGCGAGGGGTTCACCTCCGGGCGCTGCCTTGCGGCTCCACTACGCCACGGACCCGCCGATCAGCTGCTCGTGGCCCCCACCACCCCGTCGCGACGCCCCGGCTCGGCCCGCCCCTGCTCTGCCAGTAGCTCTTTCCCGGGTCGCCCCCCCTTCTCGGTCTACGCATTCTCAGTTGGGCCTCGCTCTTCAGCGAGTAGGTTAGTGTGGAAAACCTGCTCCTTTAATCTGCTTACTTAGTATCCACGTCATTTCTGCTGCCGTTCGTGAGTTAGGATGCCTAGCTCGTATATTATTATCCTGCCGGTTGAGAGCTTGTAAGTGTTATCCTATCCTGAAGCATACCGATTTGATTATGTTAATTGTGCATGATTGATACCCTAGGCCGTGGTAGTTCTACCTACCGATCGGTTCGACGTTTCTCGCTGCGAGGGACGGTTTCTTAGCGCGTAGCTACTGTTATTTGGCGTAATTTATCTCCTGGCGTTCGAATACGCGTCGGAATATTTGTCGGCCTATCATAGCGAGTTTGCTGATCTCATTAGTCGCCTAATTGGACTCGTTTGAGTACACCGTCCCGCGTCAACCCTGGCTATGGCTGCCCCGCTCCCCCCGTCCGGGCTAGAGCGATCCCTGCGAAGGTGCCCAGCACCCGCACACTAGAAACACTTCAGTTGGGAGGCCTGGTTCCCTCTGGCGGCCCCTGCCGGGGGTCCTTCCCGCCGCATTGCCTAGATCGCATCGCTTAGGAAAACGCAGAGCTTCTCTCTATAGAAAGTTAGCTACAATCAATACATACTGACTTTGTTTGACTAATTTTAAAACCTTCAGATTCCAAAGCACCTTTCCACTATTCTAACAATTGAGCCTTGTATATTCCCATCAACTAAAATAACATCATTTGCAAATAACCGACATTTTTGGAGATAATCCCCTCACATGCTGTTTTCTTTGCACCTATACCCAAAATTTAAAATCTGTCCCTACAGTATGTCAATTTAATTGGGAATGCTAACTAAACCCTTAGCAACAGGTCCATTAACCTTTGTTTGTGGTACATTATCATATTTTTGTTGGTCGGTATCTGAGGTTTCATTTGCTTGTTGGTTGGGCCCTTTTCTGTGCTGTAGTTTGGAGTCACTAGTCTTCACAGATTTATGTGGTTGGGAAAAATATATACTGTTGAAGACAAAGGAGAGTTTCTTATGATGAGGGCATGTCTATCACCTTGGTGGAAAGTGTCATTTCTTTCTCTTAGTTTTTTGCAAGTGCCTTGTGAGGGTTGATGGACCATGATGATAGTTTATCATTATGAATGAATTCTGTTCCTTGAGCACAAAACACATGACCGTAGATGTTGAAGAGTGGAATTTTCTTATTAAGCTTAAGTTTCACCATCCATCTCAGGCAGAGGAATAAGGCATGGACTTGCTTCACCGATTTGGAAGCCTGACAGTCCCCTTAAAGTGAAGCTACTCATATGGAGGATCTTACCACAAGCATCTGCCAACTTGTGATAGGTTGGCTTCATTCTTGGCAGGTATCCAAACATTATGTGGCCTTTGTGGTGAGGAGGAGACATTGGACCATCTCTTCACAGGCTGCTCCTTCATGGTCACAGTTTTTGAGTGGGTTCTTAGGTGCCACCATCCTTCAAGACAATGTGCATAAATTGATAAAAAATGGCACAAGAGCTGTACTCTTAAGGGCGACAGGCTCATTTGGTGGCTCATTCTCCATGCAACACTGTGGGCCTTATGGGGAAAAAGAAACAGTAGTCTTCAAGAGGAAGCTAGGGTTTCAGACAGGATTGTCTCTTTCATTGTAGAGAAAGTGAGAATGGGCTTCAGTTTTATGTCATGTGGACTCACATGTTCCTCATTTTTTGTATTGTTTGAGGGTTAGTGGGCAAGGATGGCAGTGTCGGTTTCGGACTTGGTTTCGGCCGGGTCCGAAACCGATACGACTTGGTATCGGTTTCGGTTTCGGTTTCGGCCGAAACTGGTTCAAAACAGTTAGAAAAGGGGGCAATCTATGAAAATGTTAGGTTTCGGCCCGAAAACAAGTTAGGTTTCGGTCGGTTTCGGACCGAAACCGGACGGTTTCGGTCGGTTTCGGTCCGAAACCGGACGGTTTCAGTCCGAAATCATTAAAAAATATTTTATTTTTGGTATCGGCCCTGCTACAGTGCAAATGCCCGTTTCGGTGTCGGTATAGGCCGAAACCGATACGTTTCGGCCGAAACGTATCGGTTTCGGCCGATACTGCCAACAATGTTAGTGGGTGACAAATTAACTTGCTGTGCAAAACTTTTGTAGGATCTTTTGGGAACTTCTCAATAATACTTGTATATTCCCTCATTTTACTTTTGTACAATTTAGTTGTACCAAAAAATCTTTCGTGCACAGTCCATCAAATACTGTACTGTTGTCCAGTTCTAAGTCCTATCCTTTTTTATGGATGCCTTGTACAATTGTCCTGTCTGATTGTTGAAAGTTCATACCTTCCAACCAAAAGAAATAGAATATGTTCAACAATGCTTGGAAAATGGTCACAGGTTAAATAAGGATCTACTGTGAAATCAACTTGCGTGGTGGTGTGCAGCAGGCCAGCAGCTGTTTGGGGACTGGCACGTAAGATGGCGACTCAAGGCCGATTGACTCATCTGGTGGCTTATCCTCCACGTCACCCTTTGGGCCTTATAGGGAGAAAGGAACAATAGAATGTTCAGGAGGGAACCTAGAGCAACGGATAGGGTTGTCTTTTTCATTTTTGATAGGTGAGAGAGTGGGCACACCTTCTTTGTAATGTGGACTCACAAAACCCTTTGTTTTTTGTTCTTTTGGGTGGAGAGTGAGAGCCACACCGCCTAGGTGTGATTTGTTTTTGTATAGGGAGCTTTGGGGAGCACATTGATTATACTTGTATCTCCCTTCTTTTCCTATTAATACATTGGTGGTACCATCCACTTACGAAAAACAACATGCTGGAAAAATGGTCATCAAATACTGTGTAGCTTTTCATTAATATTTGCCAAATGCATCTTAGTTCAAACTATTTTTCTTCTACTGAGTTTTACAGCTTTTTATTCTTATACATTTTTCATTATTTTGCAGGTGATAGGAGCATATTTTGAAAAAATCAGCTCAAAATCTTTTGCCGTTTATTCAATTGCTGTAGCAGATGCTGAGAACAAAATTTGGATTGTGAAAAGAAGGTATATCTGTCATGTGCTTGATGGTTCTTATTAAAAGTGTGCTAATTTCTATCATGGAATGGATGTTAACTTAGGAAAGTTAAGAACTTTGGATCATGCTGACTTGACTCTGAAAGAGTGAAAGTTGTGTTCATGCGACTTGGCGTGGGTTTTCCAACGTGGCAACACATTCTAATCATGCATATAGTCATCATGGTATTGTCATTTCCTTTTTGTTCGTTTGATTGGTTAAAGTCACCTTGTGCCACAGGGAGACCTGTGGAGCCTCACCATTCCCAATCTGTTCAGCTTTTAGGAGGGTGAGCTTGTAATTGGTTGCAGTTGGACAAGTTCAGGGTGAAGTAGGCAAACTATGCCTCGATCCAGACACTGAAGGGTATGCATAGACTGCCTATTGTTCACTCAAGTTTGTGGGACTTGATCTCTCACCCGGAGGGCGTCCCAGTCATGAAAATCATTATAGGCGGAGTTTTGTCTTTTATTGTTTAGGGCCATTGAGGTTTGGAGAAGATATGAATTTGATGGGAATTCCTCTGAAAATTTAATTTGTGCATTGAGCCTCTTTCTCCAACTTTGATCAGTTTTAATTACATCAGCTTGATGACTGTATACCCTTGATTAAACATTGTTGATGATATCATGATACCCTTAAAATATGACGCGATGAAATAGATAAAGCTAGTATAGGTTGAGGTGTACTTCAAAAGACCTCCCGGAGGGCTGCCCCTGGTCAAAATGAAGTATTAAGCAATCTTGGGGAGGCATGTGAAATTTCAAATCTTAGAGCATCCTGGTTGTGTGCTTTGGGGGGTTCTATGGAACTTTCCAATTTGAGGAGCTCTTTGCAAGATGTGTTATCACATTATTCCAGTGAACCGATTTTACACCTTTTACAGATTTCTCTACAACTTTCTGAATTAGATTCCTTCTTTGCTCGGATTGAGTGTATCCACACTTTCATTAGTTCCAAAAGGGGGTCACTGACAGCAGAAACTAAAAGATCCAGGAAGGCCTACATTTTTTATAATGAAATCAGGTAGGAGGCAATCTGTGAAATTTTGGATATGACTGCTTGGGACTAGAATTCAATTTTGACATGTTTGGGCAAATATGTTATTTTTAAGGTTAGCTTGCAAATTTTGGATGGCTTAGAGGATGAGGTTGGGGCCTTCATTGTTTTTCAAGATGTTCATATGCAACTTTTGGAGTTTCCAAGGTTTCTTTGCTGATTTAGAAATTGGAGGCATTATTTGCTAATTTGTCCTTTGCTGCATTAAAATTTCTGTGCATTTGGGGCCGCTTTGATAACTGGTTAGGGTAAGTCTGGGTAAGTTATTCTAAGGTTAAGTCTAACCGAGTTTGATAACAAGTTTCTTATTCTACCTAGAATAAGAAAAATAAAATAGATAAAATAATTAAGGTAGAATAAGAAAAATAAAATAGATAAAATAATTACCATTGTTTTCAAGTTGTTGCCTAGGCGACAAGGCTCTCCATGGTGCCCAAGGCGACCAGACGCCTAGGGAAGCAGCCCATCAAGACACTCACCTAGCTGCCTTGGTGCACATAGGCCACCTTGGGCCTGCCTAGCCTGTCTTGGAAGGACATCCACTCCTTGTTTTGAGGTTTGTTTTAGTATTTGGGCAAAAGTTCAGGGGTAATTTTGAAAAATTGACAAATGATATGTTAAGATTGGAAAGAGAAGGTTGGGAGCACCAGGTTGGTGGGGAGGTCCTTTTTGTAAAGAGGTTTTTGAGAGCTCAAAGCTTATACTTGTACATCCCTTTTTTCTTTTAATATATACTTGTTTTACCATCCACTTTTAAAAAAAAGATTGGAAAGAGAAGATAAGACCTCCATTTCCCTTTCTCCTTTCTCTCAGATTTTTCTCCCTGTCGGTTCCTCTTCCCTCTCTTAAGGACCTTGATTCATATTTGTATGGTGCAATTTTTGAAGCTAGTATCATTTTTGTGTCTCTTTTTGATAATTCACAAGTGGATAATTATGAAATTATTATGTTGATGTGTTTATAATTTACTCAGAAATTTGTCATATCTATGCTTCCTTTTAATATAGAGAATAACATTTGAATACCAAATTTTAGATTAATTTTTTATATTGATTGATAGGCATTCACAAATTCTTATCAGTTTTTTCCTTATTAATCTGTTATTGTTTGCCATTTATTCTGTTTTTGCTTTTTAAAATATAGGTATATGTTGAAGATGTGACTATTAAATTTTCTATTAACTAAAGATAAAACTTATAGGCAGAAAATGTATAGTAGTAGTTCTCTTGCAATGTCCTTAGTTATATAAAGTAGGCTTCACCTAGGCGCCTCGCCTTGTCGCCTAAGCAGTAAGGCGGTGGGCCACCGCCATGGTCACCTTGGACGCCTTGACAACTATGATGATTACAAAAAATAGAATAAATAAGAAAACCACGTAACCTTACCCTACCTGATCTAGAATAGATTATTCGACCAAAATGGTCGAATAAGCTAACTGATCTTAACCTGAGCCTACCCTACCCGACCCCAAATGACGCACCCTATTCTACCCATGCTACCAAACTTGGTTAGGCGGACTAAGGAGAATAACTGATCCCATCCGACTCTTATTCGGTTATGAAAGTTGCACTTGGGGATTTAAGCTTTGCCATTGATGACCTCAGAAGAGGGAAACCATCCAAAATAATGATTGAATCTTGTGGTAGGACAAGTTGGATCATGGCCAGTCCAAGGATGTTTGCTTTCAAATTATCCCCTACTGGGTCAATTAAGAGTGCTTAAGTCTAGTAAAAACATATGATGAGCACATAATTAACATCAATGGACCTCGGATTTTGCATGAGTTTTATAGCCTTGATGGACCTATTTCAAACTCAATACTAAGAATCGACCAACATAGGCCTGAAGTGGGCCCATTAGCTTCTACTATTACTATTGCTGCTGCCACTACAACAAAATTGCACATGAAACATGTGACACGTTATATAAACTGTAATGAAGCAAGCTTCATCAGATGGCAAACATCTTATCTACAAAATAGAGTCAATATAGTGTGTCTTTTACCTTATAACTGTAATGTGACTCTAAATTCTACACCTTTTAAAGTTGTTTTGCAGTTTGAGAGAGTGAGGATCCTCTCCTCTAAACTTTTGATTGTGCTGCCTCTATCCTTTTTTGAATAAAGTTGGTGGTATAATAAAAAAACCTTTCAAAAAAGAAATTATCTAATAAGATCTCAACATGCTAACACACATGTATAGTTATACATTCTTGCCTTGATCAAAACAATTTGACCAAAGTATGTAGTAAAGACCCCTAAGTTCAAGCTGTCCCAATGCTTTCATGTTCTCACCAACGTGTTGGTTGCACTCTCTCTCTCTCTCTCTCCCCTTCTTGTTGCTGCTGTTGTTCTGATTGAACCTCACTGGGGGGGGTGGTTGTTATAGGCAAACTGTCTATTAAGCCAGTTTAAGGATAAAATGGCTTGAAAAGAGAGCTAAAGTTAAACAGCATTGAGAAAACTGAGCAAGTGAGCAGCAGCCTAGCCAGTTTACCTAATAGGTCATTGGTTTAGTGTGTAATCTTTTACACAATTTTTATTATAAATGAGGAGCAACAAAATTTAAGTGACATGAGTATTTGGGTAGCTCTTTAGACTTTTTAGCATGAGCCCATAAATATTTGAAATTAGTGTATTCTTTGCTCTTATGAGGGGGAGGGGTGGGGGGTTGTTCCACGCGAACGCTCTGGACGTTCTGCACAAGCATGTGGGTGTTATGTGCAGAGCCACGCACTCACGCGGAATGCAGATCATGCATTGCTCATCACGTGCGATCCAGGCCTTTGGATCATGCATATATATATATATATATATTTCTAATAAAAATTTAGAATTCCTCAACATCAACCAACCCCTCTGTGATTTTTTTGGGCACCAAAGGCATCCAGCAACAGAAGAAATGGTTGTGTGCTGTCAGCGGACTCAAAAAGGTCGGTGCGCTGTATCAGCCCATATATGGGGAACGTTCCATGACCACTAGTGGCAAAATAAGAATGGTGTCATGACTGTCATCTACTCCAACTATATGATTCAAACTTTGATCTTAAGTCTACGCCATTGTTGGCCACGGAATTTTATGATAGATAAAAATAAACATAAAGGTTCTTTTTGAAAAGAAACATTCCCCTATATGTGGGGAGTCATTCCGTGGGTGCGCATAGTATCAGACGATTTGGGTTCGAGTGCTGGACCTCTCCCCACTGACCGCAGTCAATGTTGATTTATATCGGTCTAACGTCCGAACACCTTTGTTTAAATGTCAAAGAAATCCCAAAGTCCTCCCCATAGGTTCCGATGTAGAGGACAGGCTCACTTGGGTAACTCTCGATGACCATTCATTTACCACTAACATGTTGATAGGGTTAGGGTTTCATTAAAGGCCTCTTAAGTTCAGGCAAAACCCTAGGATTTAGGAGTATGAATGCAAATGTGAGAAATCCGTAGGCATTTTCGAAGTGGAGGGAGGTTCCCTGAACCCCGATGGTACTTTGGTAATTTTACCTTCCCAGGGGTATTTTAGTAATTTTCCCAGGCCAGGGGTATTTCTGAAATTTTTGGGCTGGAACGAAAGTAGGGTAAGGTTCCTGACTTTCCAGGGCACTGAGGCCATTTATGGAGGGTTTTAGAGGTCGACTAGGCCATCTCTAGGTCGCAGGGGTATGTTGGTAATTTTACCACACCTACATAGATCTAGGGTTGAGACGGAATCCAAATGTGGGACTAGGCCGACACCTCCTCGAGCCAAAGGAGTGATGGAAACTTCATAGAAGGCGCACGTTCGTCCATTTTGCCAGAGGAGGGGTATATATGCAATTTTTTGAAAGTCAGGGATTTTCTTGTAATTTTTCTGATTAGTGTACAGAAGAGATTTGTGAAATACACAACTTCATTTATGGCCCAATTGGGTACAAGGGTTGTCGGCGAGTTGTCGACCGTACAAGGATCCGCCTTAACGCAGGAAGTAGGGGCGTAGCCCCAATTACAAGAAGTTGCACGGTATAACTGCAAACAACACGACATTTGTTTCTCGCGGACCCGGGGAGGATATTTTCGCAATTCCCCCGTTATATGGGCGGAACTACTTAATTTAGTCTTCTCGGGGCGTAGAAACTTACAAACATGGTCTACTGAGAGGCATAATTACAAAAATACCCCTTAGGGGCATATACACAAGACCCGGGGACTTACCTCTCACGGGTCAAAACAACGAACAAACTCCGAAATGCTGGATGCTCCAAGTGTGTAGGAGATGCTCCGTAGGTTACAGATGTCGATTTCTGGACCCTTGGGGGTCTATTTATAGAAGTTGGAGGCTCCCGGGGGTGTTTGGACCCATACGAGTTAAACGGGGTGAAAATGACCCCGGGGAGGTCATTTTTCCCTCCTTTTTTCTTTTTATTTTGGTTTCGCGCGCGGGGAATGGGGGCGGCTCGGGGTGGATGACCCCGGGCCCATCTGGGGTCAAATGACCCCCGGCAAGCCGGCGCGGGACCTGCCTGGGGTCATTCGACCCCGGGCAGGTCCCTCCTGGGGTCAAACGACCCCGGGGAGGCCACCTCGAGGGTCGCGCGACCCAAGGCGGCCCTGCCCGCCTGCGCGCGAGCCCGCCCGGGGTCGGGCGACCCTGTACGGCTCCCCCCGACCCCGGACGGGTCTGTTTCTGGCCTGTCGCCCATAAAACCCTCCTTGGGCCCCCCCTTTTTGCTCGTTTTCTGCGCAGCAGCCACGTGGGGAGAGGAAGATGCGCTCCTCTTTGTTCGTTGTCGTCTCCTTCGCGCCGTAGGCCACAAGGGGAGATCCGTGCTTGCCCAGACAGCGTGGTACACGTGTGCGAGGCTTCATTCTCGATGTGTAGACCTCCCTTTACATCTCCTTTCTCGTCGTAGGAGCTTTACTTGCTCGTAGTTACACGTTCGAAGGAGGAAGACTCCGTCTTTTTGGGCTTCTCCCGGAGCTACACGGTCCTGACGATCGTAGTGGATTTAATCCGACTCCCGATCACCTCGATTGCTGCGAGGGGCCTATAATTTGCAGAAATATGTGGGCTATGAAGCCCTATTATGGGCGGAATATTCCCTGGGGCGGCGATACGCCTAATGTTGAATCCCGCGTGGAAATATTCCGTAGGACGGCGATACGTCGAATAGAGACCTCGGCCAATGCGAGGATGATGTCCCGGAAATTTGTTTTGAGACAAATTACGGGTGCAACAGCCATTAAGTAGGCAGTTAAGAAGGGAACCGCCCAAGTTTCGAACTTGGGTGGGTTGGATTTTATGGGGTTTATGTGAACTGTCTCTGCCACTGCAACAGAGGCACTTAGGAGAAAAAAAACTACCTATGAATTTAAAATCATACATCTTTTACGCTTATTTCTTGTGCATCGAACGAGTATAAAATGAATGGCTTAGATAGTGCAATTTTTAGTATGTTCTGATATGTGACCTTTTGATATCAGATTTGAGTATTTTTTTAATTTATAGTCAGATTAACGATTCTAAAGAAGGTTTGACTGTGTAGATTGAAAATCGAGGATTGAATCATGTGTTTTTGTAGCAGGCGGCAGCCTTCTTATTTTGCCACACATGGCAACGAAACCCTCCTCACACACAAACACATTTTGGATATCATATAGAAAAGTAACTCTAAAATCTATTTCTTTAGGGACAAGGTAGACAAGGTTCAATCCTATCCATTTGGACCCTTTCTTCAGGAATTTATAAGAATGAGGCCTGTTTTGTAGTTTGAACATAATATGCTGTTCTCTCGAGATGGTTGACATGTTTTGGATGTCATCTTGCAGATACCGGAATTTTGAGCGGTTGCACCGGCATCTTAAGGATATTCCTAATTATGCACTACATTTGCCCCCGAAGAGATTTCTTTCATCCAGTATTGATGATTCATTTGTTCACCAGCGATGCATATTGCTTGACAAATATTTGCAAGTATTGTTCTGCCTTCCTGTTCTCATTTTTGTGGCCTTCTATCTGGAATTTTCTTATAATTTGATTTCATTGTTGCAGGATCTTTTATCTATTCCAAATGTTGCAGAACAACATGAAGTATGGGACTTCTTTAGTGTTTCCTCAAAGGTATGCTTCTGCTTGACATGCTTCAGACAAAAGTTTTTGCTATAGATGAACCACAAAGCTCACCCTCTTGTATACTTTTTTGCAGAATTATTCTTTTGGGAAGTCTACCTCAGTGATGAAAACATTGGCAGGTATTTCATTCCCTTTCCCACTTCTGGACCTCTGGTTGCCATTTATTTTCCTTTTGTCCAGAGTGCTGCCAATTACAACTTCAAATGTTAGTATGCATCTAATCTTCTTGCATCCCTCTTCTTGGCAGTGGGTTGTATGGACTGCACCGCTAATTGCAGAATGGCTATGGCTATTATATATAGATTAATCTACTCGGTGCTTAAATGATAATGTCTGTAACTTGCGCTTGTATGTACAATAATCATATAAATATTACCAATATTAACTAATCTCAGAGGAGTTAAGGTTGCACATTTTTGTCCCTACCGAAGTTAGCTTCTCATGGTTGCTTGCATGTCATGTTAAATGCATGAATAATAAAACTTATGCTGTGTTGTCTGTTTTTTGAACAGTCAATGTTGACGATGCCATGGATGACATTGTCCGACAGTTCAAAGGTGTTTCAGATGGTATTCGGAGAAAAGTCGCTGGATCACCGTCACCATCATTACCTCATGTTGCTTTTTCAAAAACAGAGGGAGCTATGGCATTGCCCTGGAATGATGATATCACCAGACCTACTTCCAGCCATAGTAATCTGGAATTTTCTCGTAACAGTAACTTGGAAATGTCTAATAGCTTGTCTGATGATGAAGTCCAGGATGAAGAGACTTCCAGTGCATTAGTTAACGGATGGCATTCAGACAATGAACTAAACAGAAAAGGATTCCCTCCTCGGGTGGTCAAACGGATGAAGAAATCTGGAAGCCTCAATTTGGATCAGCACTCTGAGAAGTTTTACAGGGTTCAGTTAGATGAATCTCTTGTTGCTAAATCTTCTGTAAAATCCGATACATTGGAGGATCAGAACAGCGTTCCACCTGGGGTATGAAAAGTTAGCTTTTGTTCGATAATAACTCAGTGCTTCTTAGACTATTAGCATCCTTGAATTTTGGCAGGAGAATTCCATTTTCACTCTCTGGTGGACTGAGATTGTCTACTCCAATTTGTATACACCACTTGTAGTCCAGTTCATTTTAACCCTTCATCTGCATGCTTCCTACTTTCTAGGGATTTGGTTTCCACAATCTGAGTTAAAGAGGAGTACATATCAAGATAGATGAAATGTTGAGATGGAGTGGAGTACAAATGGTGTAGGAAAAATGGAGTAAAGGATCTCAATCCTTCTCTGGCAAGTTAAAGTTGCCAGGCCCCTATGCCAAAAAAAATTGGTCATGTAATTCTTTAGCTGTTAATGCATGATCGCCACAATTTGCCAATTGTTTTTATTTTTACTTTTTACCTTTCTTTTGCTTTCTAGTTTTAAGAATATTCATGCTCTGGTTTTATGTGGGGAACATCAGTGGAAAGGCATCTCCCGAAAAAAACATCAATGGAAAGTCTTCTGAAGTTTTTTTTTATAATTTGCTTGAAACTTGATCCAGTAATAACATGATTGGATTTTAGGTTTCATTATTTGTCATTGATGATGGCATGATGTAATATGCACAGTGGACACAATTTCTTTATATTGTTTCTTTTATGCTCTCTTTGGAAGGGATTCTTCAAACTAATGTGCTATTTGCTATCTCCATAGTATGCTATATTTCTCATTTTTGCTAAACTGCAGTTTGTTATTTTAGTCTACATTTTACCCCTTGACATACATGGTGTGATATTTTATTTATTAGGGTATGCAGGATTTCACTCAGATCCACCTGCTGTTGTCTTTTAAAGGGATAGCATGTGTGTTTTCAGCATTCTTCTTTTGGCAGAAGTAGGCTGCATTATAAATGGTTTGTTTGCAGTAAAAAATGCTTCTTAATTGTCCAATTGAATACTCAAGCCTGTCAAACAGTTCCAGAAATTTTGACATTTTTTCTCCTCATATGAGTTGAGCCTATAAATTATGACCAAACTACATGAGCATCTAAAAAATCAGAATGCCGTTACAATGGACTTTAAGTGAATGTTGCTAGTTAGTAGGGGCTTGACTGCACCATAGAAAGTGTCTTAGAAGTTGAATTCCGTTATTAAGGATGTTAAAGCTTACTTATGTTGGGTTAATTCATCAATTTATACTGTTACACAAAGCTTAATTTATTTTTTTACCAAGTATTCGTGTACGTATGTATATACATCTATATATATATACATATATATACACACAGAGTTATACACACACGAGTACATCCATCCATACATACACACATGATACAATCTTGGAAGTCCTTTATTTTGTAACCCACTGGGTCAGGATTCTGTCTGTGCTTTGCTTCGTGGTGGCCGGAGTACACCTATGTAGTTGTTTCTTTTTCTTTTATGAGCTCTTTCTATCATCTTGGTGGGGGAGCTGACTTTGTGTAATTTGTTTTGGATGTCATTTGTTTTTCCTAATGAGATGTGGCTTGCCACCTTAAAACAAAAATACATAGTTTACCCATGTTTATAAAAAGTTCTCGGGACTAAATTAGTCAACAATATATATATATATTATTTGGATTACTTTTTTGTCCTAACACTTTATCATTTTGTCTTCTAAACACAACCCCCTATCAAGGTATATGAATACTCTTCATATTTCATAAGCACCTCTCCCTGAATTGTCATAAATACCCCTCCATAAACACATCCGACCATGAATTGTCACAAATACATACCTTCCTTTTTTGGACATTCATTATGGGTCAAATAGCAAAAATGAGAAGGGTAGATGCACCATGGGCTATTCTCTCTCTCTCTCTCTCAATACATATATATATATATGTGTGTGTGTGTGTGTGTGTGTGTGAGGGGCTAATCTGTAATGAGGGTTTTTTTTGTAAATACATGAGGGGCTTTTTCGTAATGATATGGGGCATTTTACTAAATACTGAGATTTTAAGGGGTTATAAGGAAATATCTGGATTGGAGGGTGTTGACCCCACAAAATATCTACATGAGTTTCATATTTTCAGAAATTTTTGAAGGAGAAATATATATTTGACAAAGGTCGGCAAGATGACCGACTTTTGTATTTAGGTGCATGAAAAAATATATATATGGAATATGTTATCACCAACATGTTCTCAAAGGAAAAAGTCGAGACCCAGATTCTCCGTACAAGCCAAATAAAAAGTCGAGAAGAGCTCCACGTGGTGCGGCATCATTTTTATAGCAGAAAGAGGCAAAGGGAGAGTCCTCCGGACCTGCCATGGTCCTGCCAGGTCGGAGGAGGCCCCTCCGGGCCAGCCAGGCCGGAGGGAGACCCCTCCGCCCTGCCAGGCCGGAGGGAGTCTTCTCCGCCCTGCACACCAAGGATGGCAAACTCGGTTTCGGCCGGGTCCGAAACCGATACGACTCGGTATCGGTTTCGGCCGAAACCGGCCGAAACCCAGATAAAAGGTAAAAAAAAATCATATTAATTCTAAAAAATCTGAAAAAAAATCATAAAAAATTTAAATAATCACTTAAAATCACAAAAATCATTACACATGCATTTGCCTGTATAAGTTAGTGCAATAACCTTGAAGTAGACAACTACAAAAATTGAACTTCAAAGTTCAAACATTGAACATGTGAAAGTTAAAGTAATATTCTATTGTACATTAATACAAGCAGTACAATAAACCAAATTAGACAAAATAAATGTTACAAAAATTCATTGATTCTTACCTAATATGGATAATAATTACTAGAAGAACCTTCTCCCTCATCGTCTGGCCCTTGATGTTGATACCCATAACCAGGTTGCATGTATGGTCTATATTCACTATAACCAAACAATGAGGTAGTCAAGTCATGCATCCCTCTTTGGATCCCTCTTGGAGTGTTTGGTTGGCTTGAGCCGAATCCAGTATCAGCATAAGAATCTTGAGGAAGAGAAGAGGAACTGGCCAGATGGAAGTTGAATGATGGTTCATAACCCCACGACCCATAAATCGGTGCCTCCTGTTGGCCACCTCCATAACCTGATGGATGCCCATATTGACTCTGTGACTCATGTCCTCCCTCACCCTGACTGTATCCTCTGCCTGTGTCTGCGTGGAAGGAGGAAGGACCACCAGCATCCCCACCGCCAGTAGTAGCACCTGTAGCACCCGACACATACGAAAATATAGAATTTATCTCCTATCAAAACCTTTTCTGATTTGAACTGATAATAAGAATTTAAGTTACTTTCAAAAACAAAAAATCAAAGGATCACGAAACCTGCAGTCTCCAGTCGTCTTTTGGCCTTTGGGGATGCTTTTTCCTATGCCGGTGTGCTTTCTTCTTGCACCCTTGACATGAATCCTGTTTCCCTGGGCGTGTGCCTCAAATAAATCTGCTTCAACTGCTCAATTGCCGGGTCCTCTCGAGCAGCAACATTTGTTCTCTCAGTTTGCCCATGCACTGATGTACTTCTTCTTAAGGATGTAGGTGCCTTGCTCATTCTAGGAGTGACTGGCCTGCTATCTGAGTCGGAGTGTCTAGCTGGCTGAAAATCATGCTGCTCCTCAGTGTTCTCAACAACCCTAGACATGTGGGCATGAGTATCTCTGGCCCTCTTTGATTTTCTTCTTAATTCGGGATCTCTTGGCTCATCTTCATCTAGTATGCCCTCTGCCCATCTTCTATCATCATCATCAAAAATAGGCTCATCAACCTGCTCGTGTCTCCACCCAAGACTGCAACGGATTCTCATCATCAAATAAGGCATCCACATCAATTTCTGCGGCGGCATCCCCGGCGGCGCGTTTGTCTCGCAGCTGTTGTCTCAACCTCATATTGTAGTGGCAGTACACTAATTTCTCTAACTGTTCAGCCTTTAGCCGATTGCGAACCTTCGAGTGTATAAGGCTGAACGTGCTCCAATTTCTTTCACATTGGCTTACCGATGTTGTTTGACTGAGCACCCTAACTGCAATGAAAGCCAATGCATTGTTGCCCACATCTCGGTTGTTCACCATTGTCCACCAGTCAGCTGTTCCACCAACTATAAACAAATGCATTTTAGTTGTAGAAATATATATTCATCAGGTTAAGAAATCCGAAAAATAAAATATACCTGGGCTCACTCTTCCCACAGCGTATTACAATTGGGAGTCAGCATATGTCCCAGTCCTCATTCTGTAATGGTTCATCTACAAACATAAAGTAATACATTAACATAACTACTTAAATAAATTCTATACATGTTATTGAAAGTATCAAATAAAGGCGAACCTCTACTTCGACCTCTAGTCTCTTTTCTGGATTCCTCGATAAACGACCAATGACTTTTAAAGTCCCTTGAAGCATCTCGCCATCAACATGTGCATCGGCACCGTACATAAATCGAGGGTTGAGGAAATAACATGCATTGTGTATAATTAACTAAATGAAATTTATAAAATAACATAAAGGCATTACCCCAATTTCAGTACAATTAATCACTCACCAGCTGCATGCAAGTCGTGGTGTAATGTGTTGTCCCATCTCTGGTCAATAATTTTCCACCATTTTGCATAATGTCTGGGAAAGGAATGCTGCAACTCCAATTTGGCACGGTCCATGGCCTCGTACAGATAGCCCATATCATTCTTCTCATCGCCATCCACCATTCTTAGGACCTTCACGAGGGGTGTGACTACTTTCAAGTACCGTGACACCCTGTCCCAGAATTTGTTGTCATCCACGACGTGGTAGACATCCAGATAATCCATCTGTGCATCAACTGTGCCCTCGTCGATGTAGTCCCGCAGGGCATTGTGGTACATGAAAGCTTTCAGCTCATTTTTGTACCTGTGCAGATAAATGAAATTTGAAGCTGCATCAACTGTTACATATCAGTAAGGATAAAGTATCAAGAATTGAGATCAATCTTATACCTGTGCAAAGACTCCAAAGAAATAAAATTGGAAGCAAATCTGGTTGGGCCTGCACGGATGATATCTCGCCCTCCACTGGCATGCGCCCTGAACATATTTAGTATCCTAGGATGGCCATAGATATACTGTGTGACTTTTTGTGCCTTGTCAATTGTCTTCTTCACATGCTTTTCCTTCCCTATGTCTTCAAGCATCAGATCCAGACAATGTGTTGCACATGGGAGCCAATATAAATGATTGCGCTTCTGCATCAATTTCTTCCCTGCAGCCTTGTAACTGGCTTCATTATCAGTCACCACCTGCACAACATTCTCCTCTCCAATTTGTTCTACCATGTCATCCATCAAATGAAACAAATAATTTGCATTCTTTTCATAATCTGATGCATCAACTGATTTCACAAACACTGTACCTTCGATGCAATAGACTAAAAAGTTTATCATGGACTTCTTCGTGGTACCAGTCCAACCATCACACATGATGGTGCATCCTCTCTCCACCCATATATGCTTGAAGCTTTCAACCCAATCATGGAGCTCCTCAACCTCTCCCTCAAGGCCACGCCCGTATATGTCTCGACGTGAGGGGCCTTCAAACCAGGGCCAGCATTTGCTATGGCATCCAACATAGGTTGGAAATATTCACTTGAAGCTGCATGTGCAGGGACACCTGCATGAAAAAATCATTTGCAGATAGATTTAAATGCATGCCCTGCAACTTCTGCTGATTTTTTGACCCCTCTCAATGCTTGCTTGATTTTAGGTTGTGTAGCTTGGGGCCTTCTGTGCAGATAGCTGTCCATGGGACCTGTTCCCTGCTTATGTGGGGCAGCACCAACCAAGGATGGCAGTGTCGGTTTCGGACTCGGTTTCGGCCGGGTCCGAAACCGATACGACTCGGTTTCGGTATCGGTTTCGGTTTCGGCCGAAACCGGATGAAACCAGTTAAAAAATTTAAAAAATTAATAATCCTGACCAGTTTCGGACCGAAACTGGTGAGTTTCGGACCGAAACTGACCAGTTTCGGACCGAAACTGACCAGTTTCGTCCGAAACTATTTAAATAATATTTTTTTAATTGTTTCGGACCTGCTACAGTGTTTTGGTCCGGTTTCGGATCGGTACCGGCCGAAACCGATACGTTTCGGCCGAAACGTATCGGTTTCGGCCGAAACTGCCAACCATGGCACCAACGTCAGGACGTCGTGCAGCTGTACTCTCATACGTCCCTGAACCCATGGCTCCCTTCCCTTTCCTTCGAGCGGCTTGTTCACGCTCCCTTGCTTCAGTCAGTTCTGGATCAGAATCCTCAGTGCCTTCCTCATCAGCATCCCTCCTAACCCTTCTGCCAGAAATCTCCTCAGTAATTTCAGCCTCATCCTCAGCCCTTTGTTGCACCCTCTCTCTTTTCCCCAGAAGGCACTGGCGCATCTCTTCTCGCACCTCTCGGGGACAGTTGTCACATTGTCTCACCTCTCCTCTTACCCCTGCCAAATGTTGCTTTCCTCTGGTAATTCCACCATACATCTCTTTACCACAGTAATTGCATTTCACCTTTCTTCTCTTAGCATCAATTAAGGACATGTGGGCTCACCCCGGATCCTCCTGCCCTTGCTGCTCCTGTGTTTGCTGACGTCTAGGCATGATGCTGCATTAAGACAGTCAAAGAAAAATAGAATAGTTGTAAGTATATTGGAAAAATTACGGCTTAATTATCAATCACCCTTGGAAAAAAATAATTACCCGCATGCTCCCACCCCAAAATGTTTAATGAAGCTTAATGTAACTTCAATTGAGCCTAAGCAAATCAAAATAGACAGAAGCCCCGATTCTATGACCTAATTAGGGCTTAATGTACAATTAACCCTTAATCACCCTTGGGAAAAAATAATTACCCGCATGCTCCCACCCCAAAATGTTCAATGAAGCTTAATTTAACTTCAATTGAGCCTAAGCAAATCAAAATAGACAAAAGCCCCAATTTCTATGACCTAATTAGGGCTTAATTAGCAATTAACCCTTAATCACCCTTGGGAAAAAATAATTACTCGCATGCTCCCACCCCAAAATGTTCAATGAAGCTTAATTTAACTTCAATTGAGCCTAAGCAAATCAAAATAGACAAAAGCCCCAATTTCTATGACCTAATTAGGATTTAATTTATAATTTTAGCCTAATCACCCTTGAAAAAAATTAACTACCAACATGATAGAGGTCCAAATTAATTAATGAAGCTTACTTGAGCTTCAATTGACCCTTACTAAACCTAATTAGAGGAAAGTCCCAAATTTAATAGTCTAATTAAGATTTAATTTATAATTTTAGCCTAATCACCCTTGACAAAAATTAATTACCAACATGATAGAGGTTAAAATTAGTCAATGAACTTAATTGAACTTTAATTGACCCTTACAAAATCTAATTAGATGAAAGCCCTAAATTTCATAGTCTAATTAGGGCTAAACTAACATTTTTAGTCTAATCACTAAATTAAAAGAATTATTTAACAAAATAATCATCTAAGAAATCTTACCCAGCCCTAATTAGAGCTAATTAGGGTGGTATGGGGCTAGACTGGGCGCTGGCGGGTTGCCGATAGCAGGGGCACGGCGGGCGGGAGCGCGGGCTGGGGCGGCCTCTGGCCTGGGCTGGCCGGCTGGCGGGCGTGCGCAGGCAGCACACGCACGCTATTGCTGCTGCAGGCGGGCGGACCGACTGAGGGTGCAGCGCGCAGGGGGGGCTGGGGCCGGCTGGGCGGGCCTGCAGCTGCTGCTGCTGCGCGGGCGGCCCGCACCCGCAGGCGTCGGCGACTGCGTGCGGCTGCTGCTCCTGGTGTTTCCGCGGCGAGGCGGGGCGGCTGCTGCTGTTGGTGTTTCCGCGGCGGGAGAGGAGGGGTTTCGGGGTCGGGGGGGCTAAGGGTAGGGGTTTCACGTTAAGAGTTCACGTGTTTCTCAGTTTCGGGATGATGAAAGCATTCGGTTTCGGGCGAAACGGGTATCGGTTTCGCCCGAAACCGATACCCTTTCCCGAAATCGTTTTAGCTACAGTGAAAGAGGTTAAAACGGTTTCGGGCACGGCCGAAACGTATCAGTTTCGGCCGAAACTGACAACTATGCTGCACACAGGCCGGAGGAGCTCTCCTCCGCCCTGCACACCGGACTCTGCCCTGTGTGCAGGCCAGAGGAGCTCTCCTCCGCCCTGCCAGGCTGGAGGAGCTCCCTCTCTGCCCTGCCAGGCCGGAGGAGCTCCCTCTCCGCCCTGTGCAGGCCGCAGCCCATTAAAAAAAATGAAGATTAAAAAAACTGAAAAGGAAGATGAAGAGATTGGGGGGAGAAGTTCAAAGGTCCAACTCTTACTGGAGAAGGGTCCAAGGGAGTCCTCCGCTCCACCTCTTGTCACCTATAAAAAGGAGCCTTCAACTAGAAGAAGGGATAGCGAAGCAGCAGCGGAAGAGTTTCCTTTTTTTCTGGGAAGATACCTTGTTTAGCATGAGAAGGGGTGTGATCACCACAAAAAGGCCCCCCCCGGGGGATCCGGTCACCTCCTTTAGGAATGGTGAGCTTAAGAGACTTTTCACCCCCCTGGTGATATGTATGCTGTGAGACATTCAACAAGTTTCAGCAACAACATTACAGAAATGCACAGAAATACACTGAAACAATGCTGTAAATGAAATGATCTGAAACATTACAGAAATGCCAAGGAAAACTATGCAATGTTGAGGCTTTGAAGCTTTACAGAAATGTTGAAGCCTCACAAAAATATTACAGAAATATTGAAAATTGCAGAAATGTCCCCGAAGGATGAAAATTGTAGAAATATCCCCAGTGGTCAGAAAATTACATAAATACCCTTAGTGGTCAAAAAATTACAGAAATATCCCGGGTGGTTAGAAAATTACAGAAATATCCCCAATGGTCAGAAAATTACAGAAATACCCCAGTGGTCAAAAAATTACAGAGATGCCCCGATGGCGGGAAAATTACAAAAATACCCTCAATGGTGGGAAATTTCATAAAGACCTTAAGATATCAGAAAATTGTAGAAATACCACATTTGTGGGAATGTTGCATGAAAGTCATTGCTCAATCTAGAAACTGTACAAAGTCCACGGTTTGTCTCAAAATCACTAAAGAATGCTCTTGTTTCGGTTGGCGCCGTTTGCACGACTCGATGGAGTGGGACCACGCCCCTTCTCTGAAGCGGTGTGCGCTCTCCTGATTTCGGCTTATGGCTAACCATTCAAATCCATGTATTTTTTCCATGGCCGAGAGCTCTCATGTTCGAAAATTCAAAAATCGGTGAAATTACAAATGAACCCTGGAAAGTCAAAAGAAATGTAGACGAGGAATGCCCAAGAAGTCGAATGACGGGGTTATTTCCGAGAAGTCATGAAATTAAGACGAGGAATACCCAAGAAGTCAAATGACAGGGTTATTTCCGAGAAGTCATGATATGAAGACGAGGAATACTCAAGAAGTCGAATGACAGGGTTATTTCCGAGAAGTCAAGAAATGAAGACGAGAAATACCCAAGAAGTCAAATGACGGGGCTATCTCCGAAAAGTCAAGAAATGACAGATATGCCTAAGAAGGCAAGAAGCGACGGAGCTATCTCCGAGAAATCAAGAAGTGACAAATATGCTCAAGAAGTCAAGACATGACGGGGCTATCTCCGGAAAGTCAATTCCTAAGAAGTCAAGAAGTGATGGGACTATCTCCAAGAAAGTAAGAAATTACAAGAACATCTCAAAGTTTGGGAAAACTGCAAAAAATACCATGACGGAGGGAAAATTACAAATGTATCCCATCTCAGGAGGAAGTTTATGGACATCAAGCCAACTTAAGAGTCTAATCACAATCAAAAGAGTGATTATGACCACGAAGCAATTCCAAGGGATTGACAATGATCATCTTGGCGATCTAACAGTCCTCGTGATGGAATTCAAATTCAACAGTCGATCAAGGGACAAAAGTAAGTTCAATGACCCGATCAGGACGAAAGCATATTCAGGGATCTAAATGTTGATTGAAGCAAATTCAAAGGCTCTGGTTGCAAACGGATGTTATCCTGAAGACTTGATTACACAATCGGGACTATATGTAAAGGTCTTGAAAGACCGATTGTAATTCAAATCACATGTCTTCAAGAAATGATGTCTCCAAATTCCTTTGCAAGAGTATGTACTCGTAATGGGCGATCGTCAAGATCATATGTGTCACAACGAATAGAGGCAAAAGGCGTTCTTCGACAGTTAATCAAAGGTGTTCGGACTTGTCCGATATAAATTAACACCTATTCCGGTCGGTGGGGAAAAATCCAGTACACGAACCCTAAATCGTCTGATAAATCCAAAAGCGTGGAATTAACAAATATGCCAAAATATCCACATATTCATCCAACGAATTGGATGTCCGAAAATTTCGTGTGTAAATAGAGGGGCTCATCTGTAAATATAAAGATTATAATGGCTAAAAATTAAAAATTCTTTTTTTTGAGAAAGTGTAGATTGTACTACCAATTTATTAAATAAATAGAGGCAGTACAATGGAAGAGGTGGGGAGAGGTTTCTCACACTCATAAAATAAAGAGAATGCACTAAAACAAGATTATACTATGGGAAATCCACTCAGCTAGCGACACACGAAGAATGAAACTAAAGCACTGGTAGATGAAAGACATGGCCCTAAGGGATATGTTCTCAATATAAATTTTACTTCTTTGGAAGATGTGGTCATTCCTCTCCTACCAAATACTCCACCATATGCCTTGTGAAAGTATGTCTAGCAAAGATCTTCGAGCTTTGTCCATTGTTCCAGCCTTCGTCCACATTTGTTGTACATTAGGAAAGGGTGCTTCAATATTGAACACATGGCTGAATCCCTAAACCTCCATGCTGATGGGACATGTTAACATCATATAGTCTACATCCTCCTGCTGAGTACCACAGAAAGAGCAGAGAACATCACAATCCCGTTGCCATTTTCTTCGGTACAGTCGTTGTGATTAATCTTCTGGCCGAAAGCAACCACGTAAATGCTTGCAGTTTCAAGGGTATTTGACCTTCCACACATGTGAATAGATAGGATATGGAGTTTGCTGGTCCTCCATCTATTGATAAAAACTCGACAGGAAAGCCCTTAGCAGAACTATCCCAGGATCTGACACATTAAATAGCCATGGATGCCATCTGCATGAATCCATCAGGTCTAAATACTTTAGTTAGACCGGAAATTTCAAAACGAGGACATTTGTAATACGTCAGCAAATCAAAGGGCATCTTTGGGTTTTTCATCTCCATCATGGTAACAGACCTGATGGTTCCAACCAAGATTGGACTGGAAATTAATTCTTTCCCACTTTTGGATGTATTGTGATCGTTAATTTCCTTGTGGATAAAAAAACTTAATTCAGAGGTCTATATTTGGACCAGATTTTTCTGTTTTCTTTTTTTTAAGGTGAAGAAAGAAAAAGGTGAGCACAAAATGATCAGTGAAAATTACCTAAATATGTTAGCTATGAATATATTTTCACCCTTTTGATCTACTTCTTTAACCTGTGTATTTTGATTGACATTATCTAAATGCCACAAGTGCATATCTCATAATACCTTTGATGAAAGACTGAATTGCCAACCTATCTATTTGTTTTAACTTCTTATTACTATCTTGTTTGGTTTTTGCAGTGGACTCCGCCTAATGTAAGTGTGCCGCTGTTGAATCTAGTTGACAAGATTTTCCAGCTTAACCGAAGAGGCTGGCTACGGTGCGTTTGACTTGCTTCATCAACTTGGAAGTGTTTTAATGGATTTGATTGAAAATTCACCTGGTTGCTTATTTGTGCCCATCATAGTACCTCTCTTACTATTATGATTATATTTGACCATGGATGGTAGAATGCTTTACTGTTAGAATCAATGCATTCGGTGCATGAGTTGCAGTACCACCCTTTCTGACTGAACTGGCAAAACCAGATAAGCAGCAGTGGTCTCCTATGAGTTTGGCTGGTTCTGGGGTCAGAACTGGCTGGATATAAAATAAGGTATTTTAACTTTGAAATATATTACAATGATATTGTAATTATTTATATAGTATTAATGTTTTATATATAAGTTCTCATTTTTTGGATTGGGGGAGTGGGTCATTTCACAAATTTTCCCAAGGGTTCCTAGGGTTGGAATCGGGCTGAAGATTGGCTTGACCCACATTAGCCAATCTTGACCTGATCTCACAATCTAGGGTTGACCAAGTTTGTCGCCATTTCTTTCCCACAAAAAATTCAAAAAAACTTAAAAGATAGAACAATGTATTTCAAACTAACCATGTTAAGATTGAGCACAAAAAATGTAAACTTAAAGAATAAAATAATGGAATACTTAATGAATGAGTATTGTACCTTGACATTTCATTATAGGCTTACATTTTAATCCACCATCATGAAGCAAGAAAAAATTATCTCAATGAAGGACGAGTCAAGGAGAATAAAATTAGAAATAAAGAAGGGCTTTTTTAGGTTGTGATCCTTGAAATCTTATGATATTTGAAATAAGTCTTTGTATCTGGTTTATTTGATATTAGTCCCTGTAAACTACATGACATTGTTCATTTGTACCCATAGTTAGGAACCATTAGACAAGTGAGAATATTTTGGGTATATCCTTGACTTATATTGTAAGATGCTACCAAATGTTAGTAGGAGATAGAAATATTTTTTTACCTGTCGAAGCAATTTGTTTTTTTGAAAGTGGATGGTACCACATCATTTATAAAAGAAGAATGTACAATTAGGAAGGGAGTACTTCCAAAAACTCCCCTATACAAAAGAGGTAGAGGCCTCCTTACCCTTGATGCAAAGGAAAAATAAGAGAATTACAATTATCCTCTCTACAAAAAGTCTCTCCAATTCTTCACAAAATAGTAAATTATCTTGCGCTTCTCTTCTGAAGATTATGTCATTCCTCTCCCTTTAAATGATCCAAAAAGTTGCATGCAAGATCAGTCTTGGAGTCCCAATGCACTTGCCAATTTTTGATGAACTCTTCCACCGGGGTTTCAATAGTTTTAACGCATCTGAGATTAGAGAAGATATGTTGCCAAAGTTCAATAACAAAGTCACTCTATAAATACATGGTCTAGAGACTCCTTCCCACGCAAGGTGCGCACAGTATCCACGCCATCCATGAACCTGGTTAGTTTATCCTGAATACGTAGATGGCAAATGTAAATCCTCCAAATGAGCACCTTAACCTTAAGGGGGCTGGCTGGCCTACAAACATGATGGACTAGAGTGTTTGGTCCCCCTGCCAGTAATAAAGTAGTATGCTGATCGAACGGAGAACCCTCCCAACCCATTGATCTATGGAAAAGGAATCCAGGCTGACACCTTGGAGTAAGGTCAAAAGCTCAATTGATTCCAAAATCTCATCATCCTTTAGCCTCCTAAAAGTTGGACACCACCCATTTCTCGGATCATAAGCCTACCTTACCAATATCTGCTTGTCGGTAGCAATGTGAAAAAAACTTAGGGAATCTACTCGCCAGTGAGCTTCCATCACACCATTTGTCCAACCAAGAGACACTTGTCCATTACCAATATTAATCCGCACAACGGCCTGGATAACATCTGCAGCTTGCAATATGCCCTTCCAAAGTGGTGAGAGTAAGTAAGCTTGTGAAGGGGTTAGGTCCCTAGTTCGGCCTTTAAGATAATATTTATCTTTTAGGAATTGAAACGAAATACCATTTTTTGCAGTCCCTATCTTCCACATCCATTTAGCTAGAAGAGCTAGGTTAAAGAGCATGATATCTTTGAAACCTATGCCACCACTTCTCTTGGCTTGATAGACTCGGCCCCAATTGACATCATGCTAGTCTCTCACCCTTTCTGCACTGTTCTGCTAGAAGAATATGTATTGAATACTCTGAAGTTTTGCAGCCACTGGGCAAGGGATCCGAAACATGGAGAGGAAGTAAACCGGGAGGCTTTCCAGCACAAAGTTACATAGAACTACCCTTCCCCCATAAGACACTAGTCTTCCCTTTCATTCAGCCAGCCTTATCTCTAATTTCTGAATAGCCAGCTACCAATCTTTGCATTGAATGGCTCCGTCCGATAGAGGTGGGCCCAAGTATGTGATCGAGGAGTGGCCAACCGGGCACCCATGGATGAGGGCTGCCCTCTGCAAGGTGTGATCTTCTATGTGGATCTCCAAAAGCTGACTCTTGTGAAAATTGATGTCACGTCCCGATGCGAAAAATCGGAACGCGGCAGTTATAACATTCATGCCAATCAGAGCGAGTAAATAAGGAATCATCCACAATGACAGTATAATTGAGGTCACAACACCAACTTGAATTTTTATTAGTAATTCGAAAGGATAAATGTTTACATCAACTTCCAAAAACCTTACAAGCAAATCCAAAATATTACTTTCTGACTACACTTTTCCTCACATTCTCAAATAAAGAAAAAAGGACCCGACAATGACAAGACTCTATGGCAGGCTTGAACGCTCCATTCACTCACGCCCCTCCCCATCATAGTTTTGCTCTTCATCCGAGCTACCTGAAAAAAAAAATGTTAAGAAGCTACGTGAGCAAACGCTCAGTAGGAATTACATCTCTGTACCAGACATCTTTACGTAATTAGTCTTTTAACAATTAATGCATTAAATGAAGAAAAATAAATTGTCGCGTAACATATATGAAGGAAAAAAATAGAGCAAGCAGATATAAACAGCTCCATGGGACATGAATAAGCAGGTTGGAAGAGATAGGTAGATGGATTCACAATAACTCAAAATAACATGTAACAAGTATTGGGATTAACTTTCCATAACTAGAGCAAATTTGAACATACTATAAAGAAGTTTCAATGTCAAGAACATGTGACGATCATTAGTCAATTGAGTGGCCATATCACGCAATTCAAGCAGGCTCATTCAAGTGTTCATGTCACGTTTTTCAAGTTTCTCATGTAGAAGTGGAATGTCATAGACCAATCTAGCAAGTAAGTACTTTAGTGCAATGTCACACTTGGTCATTCAACTCCCATGGGCACTAGTACTTTCGGGTGCTCCTCCCAGGACCAGACCAGGTCCTTAAATTGGCACAAGGCATTGAGGGTATGGATCATGGATCCCGTGTAAATATCTAGACATTCACTTTTAATGGCCAAGGAATTCCAATAACCAAGCTCAAGCAAGCAAGGTAGTAGATAATTGGAACAAAAAATTTTGGAAGGAACTCCAATAATTCAAGCTTATGTTGCCAAGGTAGTAAGCATGTGGAATAGGGAATTCATGAAGGAATTCAAGAGGGTGGACAAGCTTATAAATGAGGGAAACTTTAGTGTTTACTCCTCAAGGGTCGAGGGGACTAAGGGGATCAGCCATAAATGGCTAAATTTCAGATCAGGGAACATAATACCACGCATCAAACGTAGGAACCACGATTGATGAAAAACTAGGTTGAACGTGGTCATGAATAGTGTCACGTTCATCAGAAAGCGATTGGTCGTAGAGCCGCGTTCTGAGATAGTCGATCAGGATAGGCGAACAATGGCTAAGATAGTCGCAGTTCTCCATAAGAACGCGGTCAGCATGGGCACCACAATCACATGAACGCGGTCGAGGTGACAGTTGCGTTCAGGACAACGAGCCTCCAATGAATGCGGTCACTGAGTCATCCGCCTTCACGAAACAGAAGCTTAACGCAGACTCTGGACAGGCCGCGTTCAGAACAGATAGCACAAAACTTGGACAAAACCTCATTCTGTCATTCCAAAGGCCAGTTGAACCCCGTCTTACACTAGTAGGACGAGATTCAAGGGGTTTTCAGAGCTTTTGTGATACAACCAGCTCGGCGTCCTTGTGGGAATCTAAGACTCGCGGAATCTTGCGGAGGCCTTGATGAAAAAGTTTCAGTCTGACAGAAGGAGTATCCGACAGAGGGTTCTAATTTCGCCAAGAATTGGGGTGTGGAAACCATCGGAAAATAGAGATAGCGGTAGATCAATGCCACCGGGGTGACACGACCTTCAAACAGAATCAACTATATTATCTAATCAATAACCCGTCGATCCATCGCCAAGGTCAACATGTTAAGATGATGCAATAAATCATGGAACATTTTTAACAGGTGATGAAGGTTAATTCTACTCCTTTGAGTTATACAGGGTAGCAATTCATGAGATCATGAGAGAACATAGATCAAAATCACAACTTTAGAATTTATTTCTCTTTCATAATTACCTAGTCATATAATTGGTTCAGACGACATGTAAAGATGAAAGCTGTGCTTTTAAACCCTAAATATGCTGATATAACACACTGGGAAAAACTAGGGTTTCCTGGCAAGTCGAGACATGACGCAGTCGTATTAGAAACCACGTTTAGAACGCGGTCTGGGAGAGGGCTGCGATCTTACGGCGTACAAAAACCACAGTTGAACAATGTAAGCATGATCGCGTCGTGACTGTTGGTCGCGTTCCCTCATCATGTTGCGTTAAAGATAGGCTATTTAAAATTTAAATAACAGGGCTGATCGTGGTCTATAGCGGCGCCGCGTTAAGAACGCGGTGGCTGCGGAGGCCGCGATCTCAGATAGAAGCCCGTTTCCGGTAGAAAGATGATACTTCATGCTTGGAACTCAAAATACGATAAAGGTAGACAATAAAAATTGGGCGAAACATAACTAAGAACGTCTACACATGCATTTGATCATGTTTTAATTGGTTAATTAAGTTAGGCTTGAGAGATAACCTACCTTTGAGTCGAACTAGAAGAGGAAGAAGAAGACCTGACGAACCCTAGCGATTCTCGCCTTCCTTCTCGAAATCCTCCCTCGAGTCCTCACGCAGCTGTCCTCTAGTGCGAATAGGTTTTGCTAGGAGGCAGTGATGACTTATTTATAGACCCAGGGCATCCCAAGGACCCCTAAATCGATCAAGGAAATCTAAGAGAGAAAATCTCACCAAAAATTCGGAGCTATCCTTATCTAGCACTGTCGCCGCCAAATACACCTCTCTAGGATTAGGGTTTCGAGGGAAAAATGCTCTCCCTAAGTGGATTAGGGTTTAGGCTAGAGATTAGGCCCAATAGGTTTCGGATTAAAGCCCGATTAGCTTAATTATGTTGGGGTTTTCTTTTTTACTCATATTTTAACCCCTTTTTTGCCCAATTAGACCCATAATTCCTTTAGATTTTTCTCTTTGGGTTCTTGTTCAGGTAATTTATGTTTGAAAATTTTAATCCTGCATTTTAATTTAAGAAAATTTCTTCTAATTACCATTATTTACTCATTATTTTATTACCAGGTTGCTACAATTGACCTTTAAACCATTGAGCTCGTTAACTACTCCTTGCCTTCAGAGAAGACTAGTGACATCTGCATACTAAAGGTGTGAAATTTGACTTCCCAATTCCTAGCCTAGAGACCTATGACAAATCCTGCCCCTTCTGCTCTTAGTCCAATTCTGCTCAATATGTGGGAAACCAGAACGAACATGAGAGGAGAGAGTGGGTCACTTGTCACAGACCCCTATTGCTGTGAAAGGAGGTGGTGGGTTCCCCATTAATAAGCAACCTGAAGGAGGTCGAGGTGATACAATCTATAATCCAATCAATCCACTTCTCACCAAAGCCCATCCCATAAAGCACATCGGGGAGACACTACTAGTTAACCCTGTCATAAGCCTTTTCAAAATCCAACTTTAGTACCATACCTTTCTTCTTAAGGATCTTGAAGGAGTGAATGATTTTCTGTGCTAGCAGATTTTTTTTTTGGATTTGCCTCACTTTGATAAAGGCACTCTGGTTACTACTAACAACTTTGTCCATCACCCTTATCAACATATAAGCTAGCAACATCGAGATAATATTGTATATGCTATTAAGTAAGTTAATGGTCTTGTAGTGTTTGAGGGAATCAGCCCCTTCCTTTCTCGGGATCAGGATAACAGAAGTCTTGTTGATGCCTCTAGGATTAGTTTTACCCTCTCGGAATTCCAGCACTGCTTCCACTAGATCAGACTAGATGATATCCCAATATTTTTTAAAGAAGAACATGTGGAAACCATCTGGTCCTGCGGCCTTGTCCCCCATGGATGGCAGTTTTGGCCGAAACGTATCGGTTTCGGACCTGGATGATCCGAAACCAACTGGCTAAAACTGGGCGAAACAGGACGTCAATCGCAGGGCAAAAAAATAGTATTTTATTTGGTTTCGAGCCGAAACCGAAACCAATACTGTTTCGATTTTGGCCCCGGTTGAACCGAAATCGAAATCGAAACTGCCATCCATGTTGTCCCCAACCAAAGGGGAGACCGCCACTCTAATTTGTTCGATAGAGAAAGGGGAAGAAAACACTCCTTCGATATGATTGGCCACTGATGGTCCACAAAAGAAGGACGCCAACTCTCTTTCTCAGACAAAAGGGAAGAGGAGAAGTCCACCACATGCCGCTTAATGTCAACCATACTACAAAGAATCCTATCTCGTGTGGAAGGCTTTTGATAGAATTCATTCTCCATCTCCTAGAAACAATTTTATGGAAATAAATAGTGTTCCTGTCCCCCTCTTTCAGCCACCTCTCTTTGGATCTTTGCTTCCAATATGTCTCTTCCTAAAGGAGAATCTCGTCAAACTCCCATCTAGCTGCCTCTCTCATTGATTTGTCTTGCTCATCTAGAAGATAAGCTTCCTCCAATACATCAAAGGCCTGAAGTTGCCCAATTAGCCTGTCCTTGGCATCTTTTCTTGGGTTAGTTTTAGATCTTCCTCAAGAAGAAAGCTCTCGGGCCAGCTCTTTCAACTTGATGACCATCCTTGCCATAGCCGATGTCCCCAGTCTAGCTGTCGTCCAGCTTCTCTTGACCACTTGGAGGAAATCCTCCTCCTTCAGCTAGTACTTTTCCATCTTGAATGAGCGGCGCCTGTTGAACTTGTTGCTGGTTCTCAAAAGAATGGGCTTGTGGTCCAAAATTAGTCGAGCCAGACATTCAACTTGGAGATGTAGGAAGTGATCCTCCCATTCCATTGACACCAAAAATCTATCCAGTCTTGGGCAAATAGGGTCTAGCTCTGAGGGTAGACCAAGTGAAGAGGGTGTTATAGTGTTGGAATATCGATAAGATCGGACTTCTCAATAAACTCTCTAAAGTCTTCCATATCCCTGTCACCATATAAGAGCCTGATCTTTTCCCTTTTCCCCACTCAAGCAATAGTGTTAAAGTCACCTTCAATGCACCAAGGTCTTCTCGGAAGTTGATGATGTTGAAGAAGTTCCTCCTGTAAGGTTTTCTTCTCCTCCCTATCTTGAGGACCATATACACCAAAGAACTCTCAAATGATGCTGTCACATATGTCTTCAAAAGTAAGAGATATAACAGAGCGGCCCACCTGCCTTTCTTTTACCACCTTCTTCACTACGAAGTCGTTCCACAGAACCATAATACCTCCTAAAGATCACATGGTGGGAGCTGCCATTTATCGGGCAAAAGGGGTGGCACTGTGCGGGTGCACTCGTTCTCGGTCGTGATCAGAGATTGTCTGGTAAGTTACGGGTATGAATTGGTTCGCTTGCTAGGGGCCGCCCACTACCAGACCCATCCAGCCTGTCCGAACAACGCTATTTGAGCCGCTTGTCCACCATGATCCACCCACGTACCTGCCCGCTCGATTTGTTCGATGTTGAGGTTTTGAATCAGACCGGGTTGAGCGGTGGGTTCCATTTTTGAACTTTCGCTCTAAACCCCCTCCACTATTCATCTTCCTCCTCCTATCAGGTACCTTGAAACTCTA
The DNA here is from genome assembly GCA_022559845.1 of Amorphophallus konjac. Classification (NCBI taxonomy): domain Eukaryota; kingdom Viridiplantae; phylum Streptophyta; class Magnoliopsida; order Alismatales; family Araceae; genus Amorphophallus; species Amorphophallus konjac. The sequence continues at coordinate 187,715,364 of CM040129.1, read as the reverse complement.
GCCCGTCCATCGTCGTCCTCATGCCTTGCCCCCTACAGTTGACCCTGATCAAGAAGGTCTCCACGGCTAAACAAGCCTCAATAACAGCTAGAATGGTCGCTACTAACGAGACTTGAACCTGAGCTTCCACAACGACCACCATCGTTGACTTCCCGAACTAGAGGTCATCATCCTCAAGGACTCCAAAACTCTCCAATTGACACAGAGGGTGAGAGGGACCCCCCTAAAGGAGAAGGGAGGCTTAGACCATTCGGAGGTCCGAGTAGGTTCCCTCCTCTCCCATTTCGACACTCTAAGAAGGGAGTTCCTTCGCCATAAGATCCCACCCCTTCGCCAATCTGCTCGCCACTTCCATTGAATCCCCGATGGTCAGGAACCCCATAGACCCCATGGAGTGGATCTGCTACCCGTCCACACTACTCCCTTTCATCGGTGCTTCTTTCACCTCTTCTAGTGCTAGCTTCCCTTATAGAACCAAGAACCATAGGCAGGTCTCCAACCAGGAAGAGTGCGCCTTCACCCAATCCTTAGGGAAGGACACTGTGGCCACCCCTAAAGATTTTTGACCTCTCACCGGAGCACACCAAGAATGAGTGACCACCTCCGCACAGGAGTGCTGGCCCTTTCCAATTGGCAGCCTTGTAAGGCCCTACACCGGAGTTGCCCTTTACAGGTTCTTTGGAGATGCCCCTTCTTGAGACACTGGAAACACCTTATGTCCGGGGAGATAGAGGCAGCAACAGGGCACTTGAAACAGGTGTTGTCCGCCATCGGCCGTCCCCCGTGGCGACTGCTAGAATTCCCCTTGGCCTCTCGCCTCTCCCTGCACGCATTTCCATCTTTGTCTAGGGATTTATGAAGGGACCATTCACAAATATTCATACTAAAAGAATCCATAGAACACTATAAAATATGAAGAAGTCCCAGGCACCTAATAGTAGGGAAGGTGAAAAAAATAATAGATTTTGGTCGATGGAGATTAACATAAAATGAAGTCAGATACAAGGGCTTTTTTTGAATATTGCAAGTTTTCATGGACCAAAACCTAAAACAAGGAGAGATCCCGAACTCTCGTGGTTAATTAATGAGGGTATAAAGCAGGGTTCGTTGGATCGCAAATCTGGATTGACTCAAAACTAGCTTGATCTAGTACGAGTCGGCCCACTCAACCTGTCTTCGAGCCACATGTTTTGAGGCCATTTTTTGAACCTTCTGTTTTGTAAAATCGAAGCTTTTTGAAATGTTTGGACTATTTACCCTAGACTTTGATCTAGTTATGATACATAAATTACCTAAGTCAATAATGTAATGTTATAGTCCATTTTTTTAAATAGTTTTTGATTGTTATGTTATTATTTGTATAATTAATAAATTAATACACTTGAAAATTAGAGATTCATGCTCTCTATCTGTAGTCGCAGTGAAGGATAAAGGGGCATTTTAGTCTTTGTTTTATGTTTTCTCTCTTGTTATTAGTTGTTAGGGTAGTCGGGTTATTTCTCCCTATTACGAGGGCTATTTTTGTCTCTATTTGTAATTTTCAAACTATCCTATTTTTAATAATATACAAGGTGAGGAAAGGTCGCGGGCTTCCATGGCCGCGTTTATTCCTTCTCTTATTTCCTTCTTTCTCTCTTCATGTCTTCATCTATTCTTTCTCTGAAATTCATCATGGTATCAGAGCGATCCTGCGGATGGGGTGCTGATCTTCTCCGGTTGTCGATCCATTGTTCGCGGAGTCCCATAGGTTGTGATCCCCTGTTCAAAGTAGGGGACCGGCATGACTGTTCCGCGACCTCTCCTCCTCTCCCGGGAACCACTAATTGGTGGTTTCCTAGGGATCGACCAATGCATATAAGCGGTGCGGCCATCTTAGGAGTGTCCTCCGGGGTTCCGGAGACACTCTCTCTTGTTGTGCTCCCTCTGGTTGGTGATCCGGGAGTCTCTGACATCGACCGACGTATCTTGCTCGTGTGGTGTTCGTCTGCGGTTGGTTTCTCTCTTCATCACTGCGATGTCTACCATCCTTGAATCTACCTCTCGTCCGGTGAGTTCATCTCTCCAATGGCTGTGCTTGATCATCATTCTCTTCAAATGACTACGATCAAGTTGGATGCTTCGAACTATCGTCTTTGGTCGATCTCGGCTTGTATTTTGGGTTATATTGGTGGTACTACTGCTGCCTCCCCACTCTTAGATCCCAAGCGACCCTCTTGGGATGTTGATAACAGTTTTGTTATGGGATGGATAATTAATTTTGTCTTTCCTGATATTCAATATCTTATTATGTATGCCTCTACTGCATTTGAGATGTGGACCTTGCTTGAAAAATTGTATGGACAACAGAGTAATCTTGCCATGACTTATCAGTTGACCAGTGATATCTAGTCTCTCAAACAAGCTGGGCGTTCTGTTACTGCCTATTTTAGTGAGCTCAAGACTAAATGGCAAGAACTCGATTCCTACATGCAATATAAATGGACCTGCACCGCTGATCAGGCGCTTCACCTGAAGCATGTCGAGTCTACCAAAAATTTCTAGTTTCTTGCCGGACTTGATGCTCACTATGACTTGCTACGGGGACAACTTCTTTTTGCAGATATGTTATCTTCTCTGGAGGTCGTCTTCTCCAAAATTCTCAATGAAGAGGGTCGTCGTCGGGTGATGTTTGCACCTTCCACTGTGCTCTCTTCTCCAGTCGGGGGTGAATTTATGGCTCTTGTAAAAAAAGATACTTCATCCTCCTCTAAACCCAAAGGCAAAGGTACAAAGCACTGCACACATTGCAATCAGGACAATACGTCAGCTTTTGTTGAGAGCTCTATCTTGAGAAGAAGCCAGAAAAATTCAAGACTGGTGGCTCCGGGGGCAAGGGGCGTCGTGTTGCTAAAGGAAATGTTGTTGTATCTCACCCCACTAGTACTACCCCGACGACTCCCTCTGAGGGTGACTCCACTACATCTTAGGCGCCATCGCTTTCTACTTTCGACATTGCCTGTCTACAAAGGATCTTGTCTCAGTTTGGTCATATGAGTACTTCTTCTTCAGGTACTGTCGGGACAGCACTTAGTGCTAACACTGCTCATCTTCAGTCCAACCCTTGGGTCATTGACGCAGGGGCTACAGACCATATGACTAGTATCTCCCCTCACTTCACCTCCTATTCTTTGTCTTCTAGGCAGGACAAGGCAGGGATGTCGGTATCGGTTTCGGACTCGGTTTCGGCCGAGTCCGATATCGAAACCGTCCGGTTTCGGTTTCGGCTGAAACCGGCCGAAACCCATTGAAAAGCTTCAAAAAAAAAATCTAAATAAGTCTAAAAAATCATAAATAATTCAGAAAAATATGAATAATCACATAAAAATCATAAAATTCATTAGACATGCATTTGATTGTAAAGAACTTAGATTAAGTGCAATAAACATGAAGTAGGCATTGAAGTTCAAACATTGAACATGTTAAACTAATATTCTTGAGTACATACTAAACATGAATTAGGTTCAAGCACAGGCGAATAAACATGAAATAGGATTAAGTGCATTACACAAGAAGACTAATGGGTTCAAGCATTGAAGTTATTAAACAAATATTGAGTACATATTAAACATGAAAAAGGTTCAAACTGTACAATAAACGTGATCCTTACCTAAATGATGATGCACTAATGTGGATAATAACTAGAAGAATCTTCTCCCTCATCGTCTAGCTTTTCATGTTCATACCCATAAGAAGGTTGCATGTATGGTCTATATTCACTATAACCAAACAATGAGGTAGCCAAGTCTTGCATCCCTCTTTGGATCCCTCTTGGAGTGTTTGGTTGGCTTGATTGGAATCCAGTATCAGCATAAGACTCTTGAGGAAGAGAAGAGGAACTGGTCGGATATGGATGGAACTGGAATGCTGGTTCATGACCCCACCCATAAATGGCTGCCTCCTGTTGGCCACCTCCATAACCTGATGGATGCCTATATTGACTCTGTGAATCATGTCCTCGCTCACCCTGACTGTATCCTTTACCTGTGTCTGCGTGGAAGGAGGAAGGACCACCAGCACCGCCAGTAGTAGCACCTGCAGCACCTGTAGCACCTGCAGCTGCACTGGGATCATCATCATCATCATCACCAGCAACATCATCACCATCAGAAACCAGTCGCCTTTTGGCCTTTGGGGATGCTTTTTTCTGTTTTGGTTCGGTTTCTTTAGCCACCCTTGACATGAATCCTCCTACCCTTGGCGTGTGTCTTACATAAATTTGCTTCAACTGCTCAATTGCCGGGTCCTCTCGAGTAGTAGCACTTGCCCTCTCAGTTAGCCCATACACTGATGTACTTCTTCTTAAGGATGCAGGTGGCTTGCCCATTCTAGGAGTGACTGGCATGCTATCTGAGTCTGAGTGTCTAGCTGGCTGAAAATCATGTTGCTCCTCAGTGTCATCAACAACCCCAGGTGGGTCCCTTCTCTGGTGTGTCTGAGTATCTTTGGCCCTCTTTATTTTTCTTCTTAATTCGGGATCTCTTTGCTCATCTTCATCTAGTATGCCCTCTGCCCATCTTCTATCATCATCTTCAAAAACAGGCTCATGAACCAGCTCCCGTGTCTCCACCCAAGACTGCAATGGATTATCATCATCAAATAAGGCATCCACATCAATTTCTGCAGTGGCACCTTCAGCGACGCGTGTCTCATAGCTGTTGTCTCAACTTCATATTTTTTATTCTCAACCTCATATTGTAGTGGCAGTAAACTAATTTGTCTAAGTGTTCAGCCTTTAGCCGATTGCGAACCTTTGAGTGTATAAGGCTGAACGTGCTCTAATTTCTTTCACATTGGCTTGCTGATGTGGTTTGACTCAGCACCCTGATTGCAATGAAAGCCAATGCAGAACTGCCCAAATCTCTATTATTCACCATTATCCACCAGTCAGCTGTTCCACCAACCATAAAAAAATAAATATTAGTTGTAAATAAAAATCAATTCAACATGATAGACTTGCAAAGAAAGCACAAAGATAAAATATACCTGGACTCACTCTTCCCACTGCGTATTGCAATTGGGAGTCAGAATACGTCCCAGTTCTCATTCTATAGGAGTTCATCTACAAAAATAAATTAATAGATTAGCATAACTCTCCTTAAGTAAATTCTATACCTCTTATGAATGAAATCATAAAGGCCAGCCTCTACTTCCGCCTGAAGCCTCTTTTCTGGTGTCCTTGATAAACGACCAATGACTTTTAAAGTCCCTTGGAGCACATCGCCATCAACATGTGCATTGGCATCGTACATAAATCGAGGGTTGAGGAAATAACCTGCATTTGTGTTTAATTAACTAAATGTTAGACATAAAATAACCTAAACATTAATGTATCAATACAAATAATCACTCACCAGCTACATGCAAGTCGTGGTGTAATGTGGTGTCCCATCTATGATCAATAATTTTCCACCACTTTGCATATTCTTTGGGAAGGGATTCCTGCAACTCCAATTTGGCACGGTCCATGGCCTCATACAGATATCCCATATCATTCTTCTCATCGCCATCCACCATTCTTAGGATCTTCACGAGGGGGGTGACTACTTTCATGTATCGTAAGACCCTGCCCCAGAATTTGTTGTCGTCCACGATCTGGGAGACATCCAAATATTCCATCTGAGCATCAACATTAGACTTGTCGATGTATTCCCGCAGGGCATTGTGGTACATGAAAGCTTTCAGCTCATTCTTATACCTGTGCAAAGAAATGAAATTTGAATCAAATACAGATCATAACTATTAAGGATAAAGAAGTAAGAATTGACTTTAATCTTATACCTATGCAAAGACTCCAAAGAAATGAAATTTGAAGCAAATCTGGTTAGCCCTGCACGGATGATATCTCGCCCCCCACTTGCATGCTCCCTGAACATGTTCAATATCCTAGGATGGCCATAAATATATTGGGTAATCCTTTGTGCCATTTCAACTGTCTTCTTCACATGATTGTCCTTCTCAATGTCTTCCAGAATCAAATCTAGACAATGTGCAGCACATGGGAGCCAGTATAAGTGACTGCGCTTCTGCATCAATTTCTTCCCTGTAGTCTTATAAGTAGCTTCGTTATCAGTCACTACTTGGACAACATTGTCCTCTCCAATTTGGTCTATCATGTTATCCATCAAATGAAACAAATAATTGACATTTTTTTTATAGTTTGATGCATCTACATATTTTACAAATACTGTACCTGCGATGCAATAGACCAAAAAATTAATCATGGACTTCTTCGTGGTACCAGTCCAGCCATCACACATAATAGTGCATCCTCTCTCCATCCATATGTGCTTGAAGCTTTCAACCCAGTCATGGAGCTCCTCAACCTCTCCCTCAAGGCCACGCCCGTATATGTCTCGACGTGATGGGGCCTTCAAGCCAGGGCCAGCATCTGCTATGGCATCTAGCATGGGTTGGAAATATTCGCTTTGAGCTGCATGTGCAGGGACACCTGCATGAAAAAACCATTTGCAGATGCTTTTAAATGCATGCCTTGCAACTTCTGCTGATTGTTTTACCCCTCTCAATGCAGACTTGATTTTAGGTTGTGTAGCCTGGGGCCTTCTGTGCAGATAGCTGTCCATGGGCCTGTTCTCTGCGTCTGTGGGGCAGCACCAATGTCACGACGTCGTGCAACTGTACTTTCGTAGGTCCCTGAACCCATGGGTGCCTCCCCTTTCCTTCGAGCGGCTTGTTCACGCTCCCTTGCTTCAGTCAGCTCTGGATTTGAATCCTTAGTGCCTTCCCCATCATCATCCCTCCTAACCCTTCTGCCAGAAATCTCCTCAGCAATTTCAGCCTCATCCTCAGCCCTTTGTTGCATCCTCTCCTTTTTGCCCAGAAGGCATTGGTGCCAAGGGTGGCAGTATCGGTTTCGGTACTGGTTTCGGTCGGTACCGAAACTGATACGTACCGGTTTCGGTATCGGTTTCGATTTCGACCGAAATCTGTTGAAACCTTTCAAAAAAATTTAAAAAATAGTAATTCTCTCTGGTTTCGGCCGAAACTGGACGGTTTCGGACCGAAACAGGTCAGTTTCGGCCGAAACCTTTAATGGTTTCGTCCGAAACTATTAAAAAATTATTATTTAATAGGTTTCGGACTTGCTACAGTGTTAGGGTCCGGTTTCGGATCGGTACCGGCCGAAACCGATACGTTTCGGCCGAAACGTATCGGTTTCGACCGATACTGCCAACCATGATCTGGCGCATCTCTTCTCGCACCTCTCGGGGACAGTGGTCACATTGTTTCACCTCTCCTCTGACCCCTGCCAAATGTTATTTTCCTCTGGTAATTCCGTCATGTATCTCCCTACCACAGTAATTGCATTTCACCTTTCTTCTCTTAGCATCAACTAAGGACAGGTGGGCCCATCCCGGATCCTCCTGCCCTTGCTGCTCCTGTGTTTGCTGACGTCTAGGCATGATGCTGGATTATGACAGTCAAAGATAATCTCTTGTAAGTAGCATGAAAAAAAAGCAATTCAACATGAATGAAGCTTAATTGAGCTTCAATTGTCGCTAAGAAAGTCGAATTAGACGAAAGCCCCAATTTTGATTAACTAATTAGGGCTTAATTATCAATTAACCCTTAATCACCCTTCATAAAAATAAAATCCCAACATGATCCCACTCCAATTTCGTCAATGAAACTTAAATAATCTTCAATTGTTGCTAAGAAAGCCGAATTAGACGAAAGTCCCAATTTTGATTAACTAATTAGGGCTTAATTACCAATTAACCCGTAATCACCCTTCATAAAAATAAAATCCCAGCATGATCCCATCCCAATTTCGTCAATGAAACTTAATTAATCTTCAATTGTGGCTAAGAAAGCCGAATTAGACGAAAGCCCCAATTTTGATTAACTAATTAGGGCTTAATTATCAATTAACCCTTAATCACCCTTCATAAAAAAAAATCCCAGCATGATCCCACCCAATTTTGTCAATGAAACTTAATTAATCTTCAATTGTGGCTAAGAAAGCCGAATTAGACGAAAACCCCAATTTTGATTAACTAATTAGGGATTACCAATTAACTATTAATGACCCTTCACAAAAATAAAATCCCAGCATGATCCCACCCCAAATTCGTCAATTAAACTTAATTAACCCTCAATCGTGGCTAAGAACGCCGAATTAGACGAAACCCCCAAATTTTATGAACTATTTAGGGCTTAATTACCAATGAACCCTTAATGACCCTTCATAACAAAATCCCAGCATGATCCAACCCCAAATTCGATAATGAAACTAATTTTAACAATGAATCTAATTAGGGTTTATTTTGAAATATGAACTAATTAGGGTTGTACAAATTAAGCTAAAAAAAACTTACTTAGCCCTAATTCAGCTAATTAGGGTGGCAGCAGGGCGGTCCGTCCGACGGTGGCAGTAACAGCAGCAGCTCTGGCCTGTAGCAACAGGGAGGCCGCGACTGGGGCAGGGCGGGGCTGGCTGGTTGGCTGCGGCAGCAGCAGCACCACACCAGCAGCAGGAGGCGGGGCTGGGTGGGCCGGCTGGCAGCTGGAGTGGCTGCCTGGCTGGGGGCTGGCTGGCAGCTGGATGCGGCAGCAGCAGCAGCAGCAGTCGGAGGGCGCGGCAGTAGCAGCCAAGCAGGAGCAGCAGCACCCGCAAGCAGTAGCAGCGGCGGGCAGAGGCAGCAGCACCAGCAAGCACAGGGGGAGGGGAGGGGGGAGGGTTTCGGCTGAGAACAACGGGTATCGGGGGGGGGGGAGTACAGCACGTGAACTCCCTTTAGGGTGTCCACGCGGGTTTCGGCCGAAACCGTTCGGTTTCCGGCGAAACCAATATCGGTTTCGCCCGAAACCGATACACCATCTATTGTTTCGGCTTGCTACAGGAAATTGACATCCTTGGGACAAGGTGACCATTGCTAATGGCACCCAAGCCATTATTGCTGGCAAGGGTTTCATTCGTCTGAATGGTCACTTAGTCCTTCCATCTGCTCTTCATGTACCCTCTTTATCGATTAATCTTTTTTCTATGAGTAGTATCACTAAATCTCTAAATTGTTCAGTGACCTTTTTTTCTTACCCATTGTGTTTTTCAGGACTTGCAGACACAACAGACGATTGGGGGTGGTCGTGAAGTGGATGGTCTCTATCATTTTGAGCGCTGTGGAATTGTTGTTTTTCAATCTTCAATTTGTAGCAAGATAAATCAGCCACTTAGAGATCTCTACTTATGGCATTCCGGCTTGGTCACCTCTCTTTTAGGTCTCTTAGGATTCTTTTTTCCTCGTTTATTTGTTTTTGAGTCAATGGAGTCTCTTTAGTGTCAAGTGTATCAAGTTGCTAAACATTGTAGAACAACCTTTTCAGTTTCAATAAAAAAGAATTCTGCTCCATTTGATCTTTGTTTATTTTGATGTTTGGGGTCCTTCTCATGTTCTCTCTATGGATGGTCATCGATATTTTATGACTTTTATTGATGATTATTCTCATTATTATTGGCTCTACCTCTTGCGTTCTCGAGAGAAGGTTCCTTAGATTGTCCAAGTGTTTTGCAAAATGGTGGAAACTCTGTTTGACAGGAGGGTGAAGATTTTTCAGTTTGATAATGCTCGGGAGTACTTCAAAAAAAATCTAAATATCTTCCTGGAAGATACATGAATTATTCATGAATCATCGTATGCTTACACCCCTTAACAAAATGGTGTAGCTGAGTGGAAAAATCGTCATCTCTTGGAAGTATCTCGAGCACTTCTTTTCCACCAGGATCTACCCAAGAAGTTTTTTTTTTGGGGGGGGGGGGGTTGTTCTTCCTGCCTCCTATCTTAGAAATCGGATGTCATCTCGTACACTGGACAACTGAGTTCCTCCTCTCATCCTTCGTCCATCTAAACCCTTTGTTCTCTTTGCCATCTCATGTCTTTGGGCGTCTGTGTTTTATTCATTGTCTGGCGCCTGGTGGTACTAAGTTTGATCCTCGGGCTGTTCGGGGAATTTTCTTGGGGGTTTCTCCTACCCAAAAGGGCTACAAGTGTTTGGATCTTTTTACTGGTAAGAAATATGTTATTAAGGATGTTACATTCTTTGAAAATCAGTCCTATTATCCATCCACTCTGGCTCAGGGGGAGGATACTTTCACTCTGTCTTCTCTTCCACTGCCTTTGGTGTCGTATGTTGATCCTTTGTCTTCTGCGTCTGTTGAAAATGCTACAAATCCTCCTATACAGTAGTATTCCGGGGAACCTGGCATAAGAAGGGACCTTCCACTAAGCTGCCACCCTCAGCGTCGGCTGGGCCCACTTGTCTTCTCTCTGGTGAGCCTCTCTCTCCCTCTGACCTTCCCATTGCACTCTGGAAGGGTTCTAGAGCTTGTACTCATTACCCTATTTCTCGTTTTGTTTCTTATTCTCACCTATCAACTGGTTAGTATTCTTTCTTGTCAACTATTTCTTATCACATACCTAATTCTTACTCTGAGGCAGTGAAAGATTCAAAGTGGGTGCAGACAATGAATGAGGAACTAGTAGCTCTGCATACTAATGTTACCTGGTCTCTGGTGGATCCTTCTAAGGGACATAGTATGGTTGGTTCCAAATAGGTCCATACCATTAAATTTCATGCCGATGGCTCTATTGAGCGCTATAAGACGCAGCTGGTTGCTCATGGTTTCACACAGACCTACGACATTGATTATTTGGAGACTTTTGCTCTTGTTGCTCATTTTAATCTGTGTGCGTGGTTCTAGCTCTTGCGGTTCACTTCTCTTGGCCTCTTTATCAATTTGATGTCAAAAATCACTTCTTGAATTATGATTTACAGAAAGAAGTGTATATGCAGCCCCCTCCAGGACTTAATGTAAGGGGGATAGTGTGTAAGTTCAACAAAGCTCTTTATGGGCTGAAGCAATCACCTCAGGCATCGTTTGATCAGTTCTGCAAAGCTATGCTGAGTTTTGGCTATTCTCAAGGAAACTTTGACCACACTCTTTTCACTAAATGGCAGGGTGGCAAGGTGGTTGTTTTGCTGGTCTTTGTGGACGATATGATCATCACACTGAAACACAATCTTGCACATGTATTTGATATTAAAGACTTGGGAAAACTCAAGTATTTCCTCGACATTGAAGTTGCCCGATCCCAGCAGGGTATCTATATTTGTCAAAGTATGCTTTAGATTTATTGGAGGAGATAGGGAAGATTGGTTGCAAACCAACTGACACTTCTATTGAATCCAATCATGGTCTTGATGACACTGATGGTGATCTCCTATCTGATTCAGAAAGGGGAAATTTCAGAGACTGGTTGGTCGACTTCTTTACCTGGGACTCACCCATCCAGAGTTGACATATGCTATTAGTGTGGTCAGTCAGTATATGCATGCACCCAGAGTACCTCATACGAAGGCTGTTGAAAGGATACTTCGGTACATCAAGTCATGTCTTGGCAAGGGACTCTTATTCTCCAAGTGTCACAATCTTTTAATTGAAAGTTATTCGAATGCTGACTGGGTAGGTTCTAAAGATGATAGAAGATCAACTACTGGGTATTGCTTATTCTTAGGAGGCAACCTCATTGCGTGGAGGAGTAAGAAACAGACAGTTTGTGTGAGGTCCAGTGCTGAAGTTGAATATCAGGCCATGGCCAACTGTGTTACAGAGATGGTCTGGTTGAAGCTATTTTTAATGGACCTCGGCGTTCGTGTTTGTCTACCAATGAAGCTCTACTGCGACAACAAGGTTGTCATCAACATTGAAAATAATCCAATCCATCATGATCGCTGTTGAACCCTGAAAAATTATACAAAAAAAAGGAGCCCCCTCCTCCAGTGGTTTGCAAACCGGAGGAGCACCCCCTCCGGTTGCATGTGCACCGGAGGGGGTCCTTCGATCCCAGTCAAACCGGAGGGGGAACCCCCTTCGGTACTGTTTTGACCGAAGGGGGGTCCCTCCGGTCACTGTACAACCGGAGGGGGAACCCCCTCTGGTATTGTACCGGAGGGGCCCTCCATTTTCTGCTGTTGCGCAGAAGAGAAAAGAAAAAAAAAAACCCCTCTGGTACTGTACCAGAGGGGGGGTCCCCCCCCTCCATTTTCTGCTGTCGCGCGAGGAAAAGAAAAAAGAAGACAGTAAAAAAAGACTGAAGGAGGGAGGGGAAAGGTTACCTTGTCCCTTGGACTTCCACCGGAGGGGGTGCTTCCACCGGAGCCACCTAGCCTCCGGTCTACTTCCACCTCCTATAAAAAGGAGCCTAGAGCAACAAGGAGAGGGGAGAAAGCAAGAGGGAAGAGACTTGAGAGAACCGCATGAGAAAGACTTGGTGAGCTTCTATGAGGCTCAAGTAGAGGAAGACTAGGTTAGAGAAGAAGAAAAAAAAAGCTTGCGCCCTCTCCCTTGCGGTTGGGCTTTCTTCCCCCAAGTTTGAGGATTGCTTTTGTAAAAAAACCCTCACATCAGGATATATTGCTAGAAAATCCTATCACGAAGAAATATCATTGTATTGTTGTAAATTCGTAAATAAAGGACCAGAAGTTCATGGGAAGCTCAGAAATGTTCAAAGTCTGATCCCTTATGCGAAAATTATGAGGAAATCCCTGCAGATTTCAGAAATTGCAAATATACCCCAAGCTTTTGCAAAAATTGCATCTATTGCAAGAAAAATTAGAAAACGTTGAAATTTAAGAGAGAGGTATTTCGATCCCCCGGGAACGTTCCCTAACCTATGGAAATATCTCCGTTCAAGGCTAAGTCTAGAAAAATGCAGAAATACCCTCAGTGGAGAAATTACAGAAATACCCTCGGTGGTAGAAAATTGTAGAAATACCCTCAGTGGTCAGGATATTGCAGAAATACCCACCCCTGAAGGGCGAAAATTGCATAAATACCCCCGGTTGCAGAAAATTTCAGAAATACCCGCGGTGACGGGAATTTTTAAGAAATACTCCCGATGACAGGAAAATTACAGAAATACTCCAATGACAGGAAAATTACAAAAATACCCCCAATAGCGGTAAAATGCACAAGACCCTGGAACATTAGAAACTTGTGAAAATATCACATTTGTGGGAAAGTTGCATGAAAGTCATTGTTCAATCGAGAAACTGCACAAGTTCACGGTTTGTCTCAAAATCACCAAAGAATGCTCTTGTTCCGGTTGGCGCCGTTTGCACGACTCGGTGGAGCGAGACCACGCCCCTTTCCTGAAGCGGTGTGTGCTCTACTGAGTTCGGCTTATGGCTAACCATCCAAATCCATGTATCTCTTTCATGGCCGAGAGCTATCATGTCCAGAAATTTAGAAATTGATGAAATTGCAAATAAACCCTGAAAGGTCAAGAAAATTCATACTCGGAACACCCAAGAAGTCAAATGACAGGGTTATTTCCGATAAGTCAAGAAATCAAGACGAGGAATGTCCAGGAAGTCGAATGACCAGGTTATTTCTGATAAGTCATGAAATGAAGACGAGAAATACCCTAGAAGTCAAATGACGGGATTATTTCCGATAAGTCAAGAAATCAAGACGAGGAATGCCCAGGAGGTCGAATGACGGAGTTATTTCCGAGAAGTCAAGAAAGCAAGTCAGGAGCGCCCAAGAAGTCAAACGACGGGGCGACCTCTGAAAAGTCAAGAAATGACGGATATGCCCCGAAAGTCAAGAAGTGACAGAGTTATCTCTGAAAAGTCAAGAAGTGACAGATATGTTCAAGAAGTCAAGACATGACGGGGCTATCTTCGAGAAGTCAAGAAATGTCAAATATAATGATGAAAAGTCAGAATGACAAGAATGCTCAGGAAGTCGAGAAATGACAGATATGTCCAGAGTCTTCCTGAAACTACAAGAACATCTCAAATTTGGGAAAGCTGCAGAAATACCCTGATGGAGGGAAAATTACAAATATAACCCGCCTCAGGCGGGAATATCATTTATGGACACCAAGGCAACTTAAGAGCCCAATTGCAATCAAAAGAGTGATTATGACCATGAAGCAACTCCGAGGGACCAACAGTGATCATCTTGGCGATCCAACGGTTCGATCGTGATGGAATTCAAATTCAACTGTCCGATCAGGGGACAAAAGCAAATTCAATGACCCGATCAGGACAAAAGCAAATTCAAAGATCCAAATCAGATTGAAGCAAATTCAAAGACTCTGGTTGCAACCATATGTAATTCTGAAGACCCGATTACACAATTGGGACCATATGTAAAGGTCTTGAAAGATCGATTATAATTCAAATCACATATGTTCAAAGAAATAAAGTCTTCAAATTTCTTTGTAAGAGTATGTACCTGTTATGGGAGATCATCAAGATCATTTATGTCACAACGAATAGAGGCAAAAGGCGTTATTCAACAGTTAATCAAAGGTGTTCGGATTTGTACCGATGTAAATTAACACCGATTTCGGTCGGTGGGGAAAAGTCTCGTACACGAACCTTAAATCGTCTGATAAACCGAAAAGTGCGGAATTAACAAGTATGTCAAAATATCCACATATTCATCCAACAAAGTGGATATTCGAAAATTCCGCGTGTAAACAATCGCACGAAACATATTGAAATTGATCATCACTTCATAAGGGAGAAGCTCGACTCTAGAGAAATTTGTCTTCCTTATGTGAAGTCTCAAGGCCAGGTGACAGATATCTTCACAAAAGGGCAATTCATTGCGTAATTTCAACTTTGTCTAGGCAAGTTGAGTATGCTTGATATTTACACTCAATTTGAGGGGGAGTGTACTCGCGGTGAAAGATAGAGGGGCATTTTAGTCCCTATTTTATGTTTTCTCTCTCATTATTAGTTGTTAGGGTAGTCGGGTTATTTCTCCTTATTATGAGGGGTATTTTTGTCTTTGTTTGAAATTTTCAAATTGCCTATTTTTAATCATATATAAGGTGAGGAGAGGCCGCAGGCTTCCATGGCCACGGTTATTCCTTCTCCTCTCTCCTTCTTCCTCTCTTCATTTCTTCATCTATTCTTCCTCTGAAATTTATCATCATCTATGGAAATGCAAGATCTATGGCTAATGTTGTATCATAATATCATTATTATATTTTTCTTTTTTAAATCAACTAATTTATGAATAGGGTTTTTTAGTTTTTGGCTCCTAAAAAATATTGATATTAAGAATAAGGCCCCCTAATTCACCTATTTATTATTAACCCACCAAATTATTCAACCCTTAGTAAAAAACCCCTCCGGTTAACAATTGTTCAAAAATAGAATATGCCATTCAATTTTAAAGAATATTCCTTCCCATCACTTCCCTTTAATTTTTCTTTCCAAACTACCCTCCCCATCTCCAATCACCCTCTGTGTGTGCGTGTGCGCGCGCGCGCGCACGTGTGTGTGTGTGTGTCTCTCTCTCTCTCTCGTGGTGGCTAGAGTCGGAAGGGCCAGTTGCAGAGCTCTCGTGGTGGTGGCTAGAGTTGGAAGGGACGGCTGCAAAGTTGGAGGAGTTGTGTTTCTTCGACGGCCGACGATGTCTATGTAGTCAGAGGCAACCAAGGGGTTGTCTCATGCCTCAAATGCCTTGGTGATTGCCTAGGCGTTTGAGGCAATAATTTTTCAAAATAGTATATATGATTTAGAAGTATAAATATATGTCTAAATATCACAAAAAATACATACATAAAATCAATAAACTTCTTAAATTCATTCATTCCTAAAATCAAACAAATTTTAATAAAACTAACAACAAATCTAAACAAGTTTAAACAAAAAATCAAATGGACTAGGGCATGCAGAGGTGAGATGGGCCCACAAGGCCGGATGGAGACAATTGAGGCAGAGACGAGGCGACTTGTGGCCGCCTCCTATGCCTCTATCGCCTTTGATAACATCGGATGATGTTGAAGCGGTCTCTCACTTCTCCCTCTCCTGTGTGTGTGTGTGTGTGTGTAAACCCCACCCCACCCACTTTGTGTGTGTGTGTGCGCGCGTGTGTGTGTGCGCGTGTAAACCCCACCCCACCCACTTTGATGGCATCGACATCCTCTCCATCTCCATGTTCCCCACCACCCCATCTCCATGCAGAGGTGAGCTGGGCCCACAAGGCCAGATGAAGACGATTGAGGCGGAGGCGAGGCGGCTTGTGGCCGCCTCCCATGCCTCTTTTGCCTTTGATAACATAGGATGGTGCCAAAGCGGTCTCTCACTTCTCCCTCTCCTCTCTGTGTGTATGGAAACCCCACCCCACCCACTTTGATGGCATCGACATCCTCTCCATTTCCATGCTCCCCACCACCCCACTCCCTTTCTTCCAAGACCTCCTATCCATTTGCACGTTGTCGGTGATTCGGAATGACATCCTCGTCAGTGGCTACGCTGCCAATTACGGGCCTCGGCATCCTGAAGCCAGACGTCCTCGGCCCTGACGTCAACATCTTGGCTTCGTCGACCAACATGTGAGACAACTTCCTCGAGTCCGGGACCTCCATGGCCATGCCCCACCTCTCTGGCATCGCCGCGATAGTGTTGAAGAGTTCCAACTGGGCCTGGTCCCCGGCCATGATCAGGTCAGCGATCATGACGATGGATAGACGGGGCTGCTCCATCACTAATGAGATGGGGTTCCTCGTGTACCTGTTCACCGCTGACTCCGGGCACGTGAACCCCTCAGGATAAACGACCCGGGCTTGGTCTCACGATGTCGGGTACCATGACTACACCTAGTGCCTCTGCGGCCTGGGGTACTTTGACGTTCAGGGCTATGTGGCAATCGGTGCCGCTGTCGTTTGCGCCCGTGTCGGCGGCATCAGTGCGAAGCAGCTCAACTACCCCTCCATCTTGGTGACGCTGCAGGCCGCCTCCCCTGGCACCGTCGTCGTCCAGCTGGAAGTGACACCGTGTTCTTATTTCACCCCTACAGTTCATTGAAGGTGAAGATGCAAGGTTTCTGCCTTTCTTGGCCCCCATGACTCACCAGAATTCTATCTTATTTTTCTTCATTCTCTTTTATTCTCCGCCTCCTTAAACTCGTGTCTCTGTGTTAGTACTTGGTTTCCTTTGCAGAGTACAGCTGAACTTTTCCCATGAGAAGAGAGTGGGAAAGAATGAGGAGTGATGAGAGGGACAAAATGACGAAGTCAAGAGAGAGTGAAGGAGAATCTAAGTGAAAAGAGAGAGAGTGAATGTGTGTGTGTAAGAGAGAGCAGGAGCCTTAAGGGAGAGTGAAAAAGAATAAGAGTGGGGAGAGAGTAAGTAAAAGAGAGTGATAAGAGAGTAGGGGTGGTGAGAGAGAATGGGAGGGGAGTCTGGTAGTGGGTGGAATGGGCCAAAAGAAGGCTATGTAGGCCTCGTTTGGCCCTTACTAGGCATTGGAGAATGGCCGACAATGGATAGAAAACTAACCGCATGTGGGACTAAGAATTGGTTGATCCAGCTGATCCACTTGGTTCGGACTCAAGGTCAGACCACTCTTGTGAACCATGATTTTCCCCACCCAAGTTTTAGAAAGTCATGGGAGGGAGAGAAGATAGATGCTTTGTTTTTCTTTCCTCCTACTGTCATCTTCTTCTTTCACTGTTATTTATAAGAGAAAGCATAGTGTAAAAGCCCTGCTTTCACAGGACTTTGCCACCTGGACCTCAGTCCACCTTACCTTAGATTGACTAGTAGTGCACAACGTGTAACATTTATAATGATCCACGCACACTATAACATGGAAGGAATTAGAATAAAACAACTATCATTCCACTATCATGTCCATTAGTACACTAGACTTGAGTACAACTTACGATATTAAGTTGAAGATTCCTTTGAGATTTGGTTTCTCGAGTGTACTAATGGACATGTCTTGAGCAGGGTGTGGCCGAGGGCGGAGGCCTCGTGGTTGATTAGGGGCTTCTAAGGTGGGAGAGGTAGACCATCTAGTACACACTTACAGTATGCAGATGATACCATTCTGTTCCTTGCTGAGGATAAGCATTGCCTTTTTGTGGCCAGATTATTGTTGGAGTTGCTGGAAGAGGTTTGTGGGCTCAAGGTCAACTTTGCAAAGAGCCTTATTGTAGGAGTGGACATGGAGGATAGGGCTCTTTGGAGGGCGGCAATGCATCTTGGGATGTTAGATAGGAACTTTTCCTATCTTCTACCTAGTCTCCCATTATCTCCAGAGGACTTACACTGTGCAGATTGGCAGTCCTATTGTGCAGGGATATGAGTCCAAACTGGTAGGATGGAAGGCTAGGTTACTATCTTATGGGGGAAGACTGATCTTATGTAAGTCAATGCTGGACAACCTACCCATTTATTTCTTGTCTATCTTTCAGATCCAGAAGATAGTAGCTAAGAAGATAGAATCTATTCAGGGGAGATTCTTTTGACACGGAAGTGGGGGGAGATGTTGGGGTTGACATTACATCTCTTGGGGTAAAGTGGCCACGAGCAAGGAAAGGGGAGGTGTAGGAATCAAGAATATCATAGACTTCAATTTGGCTCTTCTATGTAAGTGGGTGTGGAAGCTGGGGGTAGAGATGATGGTCTATGGGCGCATGTTATCAGACATAGGTACTATGGCAGAAGGAGAGATTGGGACTTGACATCGGCACCACAACATCACATCTCCCCTATTTGGCATGACATTTTGACTTGCAGGGACATCATCACTTCCAGAGTCCAGGTCCAGCTAGGAAAAGACAAATGCCTTTTTTGGATGGACAGATGGTGCGGTGATTTCACCCTTAAGTCATCCTTTCCGAGGCTCTTTGTAGTTTCAGTAGCCCCTTTAGGGTCGGTCTCTCAGACTTTTGATGCCTAGCTGTTTGGAGGTACCTCGGCACCAACCTTTAGGAGGAATCTCGGGGCCGAGGAGGTGGAGTAGCTTCAAGACCTTCTTCACTTCCTCCTGGACTACTCTTACATCTTGATAGAGAGGATGTGTAGACGTTGAGGTGGCATGGAGGTGGGGGAAGGAGGGTATCTTCTCAGTGAGGTCACCTTACACCCTTATCTCTGATTTGGGGGGGTTCGTCATTGCCTTGCCTCTAATATTTGGAGGCTCAGGAGTCCGCTGAAGGTGAAGCTCCTCACTTAGAAGATTTCTCATGGGAGACTACCCACCTGGGATAGACTGCTTCCATTTCTTTAGGCATATCCTTGACATGTTGTCTGTGTGGAGAATAGGACGAGACTTTGGACCAATTGTTTGTAGGCTGAACTTACTCTCAGGGAATGTGGGAGGAGCTTGCTAGGAGATCACAGTGTGCTCTTGACCACCAGAAAGAGGTGCACCACCTTATTAGGAGATGGGACAGAAGTTGGATCCTCGAGGGGACATAATCATTTGGTGGATGATTCTCCATACTACTCTTTGGACTCCGTGGGGGGAAAGAAACAACATGACATTCAGAAGTGAAACTAGAGCGGTGGAGAGTGGTTTCTTTTGTATGTGAGAAAGTGAGAATGAGCAGAACTCCTTTGTAATGTGGGCTCCCACAACTCTCCCCTTTGTAATGTGGGCTCCCACAACTCTCCTACAACTCCTTTGTAATGGCGGTCACATTTATGTGGCCCTCTTATGTACAAGTTTTTTTGGGAGCTTACTGACTATACCTGTACATCCTTTTTTATTTAATGAAACACTGGTACCACCCACTTTCAAAAAAAGAAAAAAGGGTCATACTCTTTAAGTAAAATATATCACATAATCAACATTCTTCCTCCTTACTTATTAGGGGTCTTTAATCTTCTTATTCTTTTTGTTAAGGTTATATGACATTTTTGGGATCATACATACATTAATGGGTGGTCGTTAAACATCTTTGATTTTGTTCTCAATAATAAATATAGGGATTTTTGTAAATAAATCATCGTTAGAAGTGAATTTGCAAAAAAAATAATTCCTGGAAACGTATTAGCAGTAATACCATTACGTAAAATCAAATAGTGCAAGTATTCTTTTTATTTGCAGGCATGCCACTTCTTTTCGTAAAAACTTGCAAAAAAATCACGCTTAAACGGCCTTACATGGCATTTATGCATTATTTGATTTTAAGCAGTGGTATGCCTGCTAATACGTTTTCAGGAATGATTTTTTTTCAAATTCACTTCTAATAATAGTTTATTTGCAAAAAATCCTAATATATATTAATAAGCATGCTATAAAAGAAACATTAACCATGAATTCCCTCGGCATTAACACGCCTTACCTTAATTCATGCATGCATACCTCATGTTTGTTTTGAAATTCAGTATTATCTATGTTTCATATGCAAAATTAAAAGATCAAGAAATATTTGAAAATGTTTCGTTGTTGAACAAAGATGTGCATATTTAACTAATTAATTAGCATGCACATTGTTAATTCTGCGAGTTTAATTTTTCAGACGATTAGGGTTCGTGTGTTGGATCTTTTCCCGCCAACCGTAGTTGATGTTAATTTACATCGGCATGAAGTACAAACACTTTTGATTAACTGTCAAAGATACCCTTAAACATCTAATAATATCTATTGTGATATTGCAAGTTGCATCTAATAGATTTGATCAAAATGATCATCCATTAGAGATACACATTCGTAAGAGAAATTGGGAATTTTATTCCTTAGATGCATAATACATATTACAATGGTTCGATTAGGACCTATACATATGCCTCGGTTATATGATTGGGTCATTTGATTTACATAGCGTTGCAATCCCATCTTTAGATTTACTTTTGGTCAGGATCAGACCATTGGATTTGCTTCGGGTCAAGATATAACCGTTGGATTTAAATTTTGTCACGATCCGACCGTTGGATTTGTTCCAGATTGAATCTGACAGTTGGATTGAGTTTAGGTCAAGATCTAACTGTTAGATTTGTTCTTGATCGAAATCTGACCATTGGATTGACTTACGATCATGATTTTCCATTTGATCGTGATCAGACCATTAAATTAAATTGATGTCCATAAGGATATTTATACACTCAGCGGTAGGCCGGGCAATTATCCGTTTAAAATTCGAACCGAATTCGAATTCGTATTCGTTTAATCGGATAATTATCCGAATAAAATATCCGACGGATAATTTAATCGGATATCGGATATCCGATTATTAATCGGATTCGAATTCGGATATTGTGATATCCGTGGTGGATATTATCCGACTGAATATGAACCCTTAGATAAATATCTAAGGATACACATATTCTATATATAATTAACTCAAATCTTAATATGTTGTTTAATTGCTCTTTTTTATCCTTTTTTGTCTCAAAATATAATTTAAAAATAAAAACTCCACTTACACCCATTTGGTAAGTTATCTCTTATTTTTTAGGATGAGGTCTAATCTCCCAAAATAAAAATAACGTTCACTCTTTTTTTTTGTTGAGAAAACAACCTACGACGCTCCCACACGACTCACCTCTAAGTAGGCCTAGCAATTATCCGTTTAAAGTTCTAACCGAATTTGAATTCGTATTAATTCGATAATTATTCGAATAAAGTATCCGACAGATAATTCGATTATTAATCGGATACGAATTCGGATATCACACTGTCCGCTCCGTTTATAGGTCTACTCAACGGGGTTATATTCTCAATAACTAATTCCCTTTTGCAAAGATGGGGATATTTCCACAATTTTCATACATATAGGGTATTTTTGCAATAGCAGTAAGGTTTACCGGATCGTTCAGCACGGGCATGCCGAATTTGTTGAGGTACGATCCGTTATGGTACTGTACCGGATCGAGAACATGACAGAAGATTGGGTTTTACAGGGATTCCTTTATAAATATCCCTCTGTTCTTCAACGCATCAACGCTACTTCAGTTTGTGATGCCCTCTTCTGGCTTCTGCAAGTGGCCTCCGTCGCCTCCACCTTTTCCTTCTACGACAAGAATTCTTCTCTTTGTAATTGATGATGGCGAAGAAGAAAAGATCGCAGCTCCCACCGTTGCGGCCATTTGCGTGCGCGCACACACACACAGTGGCCTTCGTCGCCTCCACCTTTTCCTTCTACGACAAGGATTCTTCCCTTTGTAACGATGACGGCAAAGAAGAAAAGATCGCAGCTCCCACCCGCTGCCGGCACACGCACGTTGCCGGCCATTTGCGTGCACACACACACACACCCGCTGCCCGGGGGGGGGGGGGAGAGAGAGAGAGAGAGAGAGAGAAGATTGGGTTTTACAGGGATTCCTTTATAAATATCCCTCTCTTCTTCAACGCACCAACCCTACTTCGGTTTCGGATGCCCCCTTTTGGCTTCTGGCAGTGGCCTCTGCTACCTCCACCTTTTTCCTCCGTGACAAGGATTCTTCCCTTTGCGACCGATGATGGCGAAGAAGAAAAGATCGCAGCTCTCACCCGCTGCCTGTTGTTTGTGTGCACACGCACACACACACACACACACAGGTTGTTGGCGGTGAAGGAGGCAGCGGACGACAGCGACAGCAGCTGCAGATGGTTGCACAAGATGGCGGCGACAGATGTGAAGGGTTTGCTGGATCACGTGTGTGCCACCGTGCCGGCGTGCCGATATCATCCAGGTACGATCCGGCACGTGCAGCACAAGGCGTGCCATTGTGATCTGGCAAGCCTTGAATAGCGGGGACATTTCTGTATTTTCTGAAAACCATAGGGTATTCCCGCCATTTTTAAACAGCAATAGGGTTTTTATGCAATTCCTGAACTTTGGGGTTTTTCTCCACTTTTCGGACATTTCTGTAATTTTTGTAAGAATACAAGGTATTTCTGCAATTTTTGAACATTTCTGAAAATTGCAGGGTTTTTCTGTAATTACAGAACATTTCTAACATTTACAAGGTTTTTCCAGAAAACTTTGAATATTTCTGAAAATTACATGATTTTGCTGTAATTACGGAAATTGTACAAAATTACAAGGGCATATCTCCAATGAGACTATGAGAGGGGTATATATTCAAACATACCCTTATTGGGATTTTTATAAAACAACACAAGTCTTCATGCTCCGGCTTCAAGTCTTCAAGCTCCTTGCGCAGGTTTGTAGGTGCTCAAGCTCCAAGTTCCAGTCTTCAAGTCTGTCTCTTGCAAGAATGGCAGTTTCGATTTCGGGCCCGATTTCAGCCGAGTCCGAAACCGAAACAGTATCGGTTATCGGTTTCGGTTTCAATTTCGGCCCGAAACATAATAAAATATTATTTTTTAAGAGGAGAGTTGGTGTCCGGTTTCGCCCGATTTCGGGCGTATGGTTTCGGATCGTCCAGGTCCGAAACCGATGCGTTTCGGCAGAAACATATCGGTTTCGGCCGAAACTGCTATCCATGGTCTCATGGGCCTCACCACTCTCCTTTTATAGGAGTTGAGGGGGGGGGCTTAACCGGAGGAGGTTGACATGGGTCAAGTCCCTCCGGTCAAGGCCCATTTAATCCTATAGCATTAATAGGCTTTGAGGTTCCTCCAATTAAGAAAAGGAGGAGGTTATGAGAGAGGAGAGAGTTGCGAAAGAGAAGAGAGAGAGAGAGGAAAGGAGGTGGGGCCCGCGGCCCCCTTCAACCTCTCCCAGTTAACCGGGGGAGGGAGGAGGGTCGCGCGACTCCTCAACCTCCCCCGGTTAGTCAGTGGAGGGACTTCCTCCTTTTATTTTCATTCTTCTTCCCTTTTTTTTTGTTTTTGCTTAAGAGAGTAAGAGAGAGAGAAGGGTGGGGCCCATGTCCCCCCTCAACTTCCTCCGGTTAGCCAGGGGAGGGACGGGGGGTATCGCGAACCCTGCAGCCCCTCAAGCTCCTCCGGTTATCCAGGGGAGGGAGGAGGGTGCACAGTGGGCCCGCCTTCCCTTCTTGACCCATGGAAGAGAGGAGAGAGGGGGAGAGAGAGGAATGGCACAGCCTTCACCCCCCTTGCAGCCGGCCCTAGGTGGGCTATAAAAAGCCATTGACATGTCCATTTCAAGCCTTTTTTTTATTGCTCTCTGCTCCGCAGTTCAAGGTTGCAGCAGCATGTTGGGTTCTTGTGATTTTTTTGTTCTCCTGTCGACGCGGACTTGCTGTCCAGGATTTCGTCACTGCAGGGGCCACACTCTGGCACACCCAGGGCAGTCTGCGAAGGCAGGAGAAGGCCATTTTTGCTGGTTACTGCAGCGGTACGTCATTCTACACCGCACACGAAGTGTTTGATGAAATTCCGACGTGTTAAAAAACACGGGATTCATGTGTGTATTCCCATCCGACAGAATCTCGCTGACATGTTTATGGTCCGTTTACACAATGGCAATGGTTCTATACCAATTCTGCGTCGTTGTATGACAAATTTCATTTTTTATTTCTCTGAAATAATCAGAAAAATTTATGGGGTTCAACAATCTATCAGTGTCATTCTTCATCTAGACCTTATTTTCAGACTCACCTACTGCGTACAGCTAGATCTTTTTTAAATCATACTAGAATTTCATGAGGTGAATATTTAAACGATGCGTCTCATTCTCCTTGGACATACTTAAGCTTCTATCATGTATTTTTCACTAAACAGTGTTAAGGAAATCTGAAAGCCAGTCTGTGATTACAAAACATGCATGTAGATATGCTTAGTACCAAATTTAGCACGTTAATAGGAAGCCTTAAATCTGTAACTTGATCATTGTTTTCATCTATAACACCTCCCAACAATGTTTTAAGTCACCACAGAAATTTTTATTGGAGTTCTCATGAAGATAACCATGCTAATCATCTTTTTCTCTCATGCTCAATTCAAGAAGACAAATCCTCTTAACACACATTTTCTAAATCCCCAAACCCTTAGAAAACCCTAAACAAGGGAATGGATTTGGGCAATATCACCCTACCTCTGGAATTTATTTGAAGCCTGCAATTCTGCGAAGGGTTAGATGTGGAGATGGCAGTGGAGAAGCCCCCTTGCTGCTGGGTGTGCTGTGCAGGTGGTGCCTCTCCCTGATCTCTTCTTCTTTTCCTGCTGCTGCTGCTAGCGGCGCCTGCCAATATGGTTGCATGACATTAACTTGTACGCCTATACTAGGCCCTTATCTTACATTTGTTGGTTGCTTTTATGAATGAAACTGGTATTCAAATCAAATCCAGAAGCTACATGTATATTTCCCATGTTGAACAATATTAAGTGCTATGAACCTAGAATAGATTGGCCTTTTTAACATCAATGCTGAACTTTGACATCAGTTTGTTTTTTGGTCCTTTCTGTAGAAGACAGGTCTTCTGGATTTCAAAACAGATTTTGCAATTAATGATGGAAGATGCTATTGATGACTGGCTTGTACGGCAAATTCATTGGCTTCGGCAAGATGATGTCATTGCCCAAGGGATCCGTTGGGTCCAAAATGTAAGAATATTGTTCTGCCTTCTCCATGATAATGCTAGTTCGTGAATCAAGAATCTCCACTATTGTTTTGCTGATTGTCAAAAGATCAGTTAGTGCAGTAAAGAATGAGGAACACATTTTATCCCTTTCTCCAGCTATTTACCTTCTTCAAGCAATGAAATTCATTTTTCACCTGCTTATGTTGATGCACTTCTTACATGGGCTTGCAAAATGTGCTACTAAATTAAATTTAATCGTACAGTGATACCAGACTATGACACAGTACTTGGTCCTGATTAGGATGACAATGTAACATTATATTCAATGCATTTGTTCATTTTCAGTTAGCATCTAATCAACATTGTGCTGCCTATTGCATAAAGTCTCAAATTGCCCATAGGGCAAATAGTCTGTACTCTTCTGTGGAATTGGTTCAGACAGCAAATGTGTATTATGGTAATCCATTAACGTGAATAGGTGCTACCATAGGCATCAACCTTCTGCACCTCTTCAGCACTAGTATGTTTTTTGTACATTATAAATTGTATACATAGTGCCTCTAGTCATGGAGAATGGTCGTCAAACAAAGGCTCTCATAGAAGAACTAGTCCCCTGCATGTGTTGTTCCGATAGAAGCCGCATTTCTTTGCTTCCATGTGGTAAAGCTATTGTATTGGAATATTACATTTAGCAAATTGATGGTTATCTAGTATGAAGGCACAAAATATCATATTTTTAAAATATATTGTTGAATGCATGTCTATTATAACTTTCTCTGTATTCTCAACACATTTCTTTGATACAGATCCTAGATTCATGTATCCTTTTCTCCTCTCAATGTTGTCATTGGCAAAAGTCATATAGTCTCATACTAAGTATTCACAAGCCATTTCATGCCTCTGTTAGTTATGGGCCTCTGCAATCACTAGAGTTTTGGCAAAATGGTTTGTTTCATTAGCAGAGTATTAGAGCCAGCCCATATTCAATATGATGTTCCCCATTACTTCTGCTTTGGCCTGCTTACGTCCTCTGTATCATCAGTGACGGGCTTTTGTCTTGTCCCATTTTATAAATTTGCTTACACACGAGTAGGGGTGTTAATTTGGATAATATTATCATCAGTTATGTACAAGTGAGCTGTGGGCCTATAGGATCTTGGACCTCTACTCACAATTGGTTGTCAGTTGGATGCTCTGACATTGTATCCGAGATGGTTTGCTCATTGTTTTCCCCCGTTTGGCCCATCCTGTTTCATGAGCGTGATTGCCATAGTGATACAACTTCATTTGAATCATAGTAAGAGGAGTGAGATGATGAAAGTCATTTAGTCCCTTAGTGGGTATTCATGAGCCATTCCTCTCCACCCACTTCCATGAATTTTGGGTGGACTGTTTGGTGTGCAGCAAGATTAATCTTTGAGATTTTTATTCATTGTATTTTTTTAACACATAATTGCACAAGATTCTACAAGTGCATGGGCAATGTGCAAGTCTACTTTACCTGTAACTGCAAGCATCCCCATTCTCTAGACCTGATAACATATCAATCAGATGGAAGATGGATGCTCTTCTATCTTCTTCAGTCTCAGTTCTATGAGCATTCAGCTTTTGATGCTCAGCCTGGGTTCTGTCTCTATATATGGCATGCATAATGCATGTGATCGCTATTCTTGTGTATATCTAAATACAAGTCTTTAAATTGTTGATTCTTTTATCATAGTTATGGGAAGAAACAAAAATCATTACCCTTTTCACCAACTTACAATTCTGGGACTTCCATCAGGTTCTTTGGCCAAATGGAAAGTTCTTCAAAATGGATGACATTCGCTTGAACCAGATGCCATCTCCAGCTGCAAGCATGGAGTCTGATATTAAGGTCCAAAAGCCAAGTTCTTTTGAACTGCAGCTTGAAGCAGCTCGCAGAGCCAGCGATGTTAAGAAAATGCTTTTAGGTGATAAATTCATTTGAAGTTTTCAGAGTGCTTTCTCTTCCTGTCATTTCCAAAGAGTTTAATTTTCACATTCTTTGAAAAATGCGGTTTAGTTTGTACTATGGAGTTCATTCTTATCAGGCGATTTGTCATGTGTTATATCTTTTGTGGTCTTGCTAACATGCACTTGGACAAGCATTCTGTTCATGGCTTATTTTTATGAATTTTGTTAATTAGTCCTGTAGATGCGAGATGAACCTTGGTTCCCCCAAGAAGTATTGTCTCCAAAGCGGAGGTGGAGTTTTGTCCTTGTAAAAGGGCCTTCTTGGGTTAAGAGGTGAAGACCAATCTTATAAGTACTTGGTTGCTTTCTCAACACCCAATGTGAGTTTAATCTTGTGGCCCTAGGTCCCACTACTCTAGCCCCCCTTGAGAAGGCAAGCGAGTGTGAGATCAGGGTTCCCGCAGACGGTATCATAAAGTGTAGAGGCTGAAATATGGTATCTCGAACCTCGGATCACACTCTTACGATTTCTTGAGTGGGAGAGAGATCAGTTGTCTCAAGGAAACCTACAACAACTGAACAAATACGTCAGAAAGAGTCCTGGGTGAATTCTCAAGGGATAACTCTCTGATGCTTAAGTCAGCGAGGTGTGCGGGCAAGGGAGAAAGGGATGGAGACTGTGGGGAGGAGTGCTCGGATAGAGAGAGGAGTGCTTGGAAGAGGGAAGAAGTTCTCTGGAGTATGGGGTTTCTCTGTAACCTAGTTGCGTCCCTCATATTGTTCGTCCAGGGTCTTATTTATAGGTCTTAAATTACGCGCATCCGTTTCCTGACTAAGCGGAGTCGTGATTGGAGTAATGGGCTGCCCGATCATGGGATCGTCGGTTACCCTCTCGCCCACTCTCCGAGAGTTGGAAAGGCGATGTTATGGCGAGTGTCCCAGTTACATGAGTGGAGACCCATCGCTTGTTGGGGTAACCTCTGAGATTGTGGCGATAACGGCCACCCGTTTGAGAGCCTCAAGACGTGTAGAGCGTGTACGTACACAGAATGCGCGCCCATGTGTTGGGCCAATCCCGAGTGGGTCTAAATTGGCGACGTTCCTGGACTGTGGGTCGGTTGATAATGGGCCGCAGTGGGCCTGACGAATTCCCCCCTCCTCACTAGCCCCGCATTCCCCAGCAGTGAGTGCTCGGTGCTCTGGAGGAATCTGTAGAGAGACCTGCCGAGGAGGTCTTCAATCGTTTGGAGTGCGTTCGAGGGATGCTTCTCGAACCTTCCCGTGTCTCAACCTAGGGCCACAAAATTAGTTCCACATTGGATGTTGAGAAAGCAATCAAGTGCTTATAAGGTTGGTCTTCGTCTCTTAACCCAAGAGGACCCTTTTACAAGGATACAATCTCACCTCCGATAATATCTCTTGGGGGTACTAAGGTTCATCTCGCATCTACAAGTCCAATTCAGGCACTTGTCATCAAAATCTAATGGGTTTGTTGACGCAAGAGGGAGCGGGGGTGTGAACTTAGACCAATACTATTTACTGATGGATCTTAGTTGTTTATATGATGCGTGCATTGATGAAATCCGATCTTATTCCGAGTGATGAGCTTGTTTTAAATTCCATTTCAGGTGGGGCACCAACGACCCTGGTCAGCTTAATTGGGCACAAACAGTACAGGCGTTGCGCAAAAGATATATATTATTTTCTCCAGGTTAGCTTTCTCTGTTCCTCGAACACTCTTTTCCTTGTCAAAGCTTCTACCTTGTCCCTGTCTATTACTGGTCTAAGCCATGCCTGCCCTGTTTTTCCAGTCTGCTGTCTGTATGAAACAGCTTGCTTATGGAATGTTGGAACATCTCATTATTTCAATATTCCCAGAGTTGCACCATCTTGTCGAAGAAATGCATCAGAAAGCACTTATTCAGTCAGCAACTTGAACGATTCTTCCAATTCTGCATCTCTCTTTTCCTCTTTCTGGCGGTTAGGGGTTTCAGTATTATCCAAAAATGGTTGTAGGTACCACAAGTCGGTTTGGCGCTTGTTGTCTTCTACCTTTTGTGTATATCTTGTTTTTGGTCGCTGTTGTATATACTATTTCATTGATTACCTGGAAAAAAATCCCCAAATCACGCAGTGGGGTTCTTTGAACCAGTCTTCCTGCTAATGCAAATGTGCAATCTGCATGTAATTTTTTGGCTGCAATTGTACCATCTTATTTCATTGTTTACGGTGTAAATTGAGGCTGTATAAATGTTTATTGAGTCAAACATCACACGCCAGCAAACACATCACGACTCTTGTAAAAAGTTTTTTTTCAGATGTGCAGAGATCTACGTTTGATTTGTTGAATTTAGAAGCACCAAATTGTGCAAAAGCTCAGATCATGGTGGATGTGGACAGTGACGGAAAATGTTGAGAATTTTCTTCTTGTAACGGGTTCAGATATGCTGTTAACTTAACCGCTCGTTATCGGCGTGTTTTTCTTTTTGGTTCTCCCGTCACTTTTTTGCCGATTACAGACCCCTAATAAATCCACTCTCCTGTAGCCGCTATTGTTATGTCATTACGTTAAGTTGTCGACACGTTAATGTGTTAATGAGTTAAGGTGTAAGATGTTAACACGTAAGGGAATAAGATATTAATGTGTTATATTAACATAGTGAAAATGTTAATGTCTTGATATGGTAATATTTACGTATTCACATAGCAACGGGATTAAAATAATAACATGTTATGGTTTTTTACATTATCTATTTACAAAAATATTATGTCTAGAAATGTATTAGCAGTAGATATTTTTATTTTTGTCAAAATAGTGTGATAATATGATTGTGATTAATTTTTGTTGATGGGAAGGTGGATATTTTTCAAAGATTTGAATATTTGAATATTTTATAATTAGTTAATTAAAATATTTTTTTTAAATCTCAAATTCTCCACCTTTCTCAAAAGAGAGATGATAGAGATGTAGAGAGGAAGACGTCGAAGGTGACTTCTCCCTCCCACGATGGCAACCCACTATGTGAGGGTGAGTAGCAGAGAGAGAGAGAGAGAGAGAGAGAGAGATTGGAACCCCCTTCAGTGCCGGACCCTACAACGGTACAACCCACCCCCCGCTACCCCCTCTCGCTGGACCTTGCAAAGCCCCCTCCCCCCTGCTACCCCCACTCACTGGACCGCTGATTAGGCAATCATTGCCTAGTTGTACCATGGCCTCCACTATTATTCTTCAGTGGCTACATCTCCTCTTGCTTTTTCTCCTCTATCTGCCCTTCCACAGCTCCGCCACCGTGACCATCGTGGAGGACCCCATTGGGTTCCAGGCCAACCTTGACTTCCTCCTCACCTCCCCTTATTCCAACTCCCCGCCTAGCGGCTTCTACAAAGACACCAAGGGCCACGCCCCCCACCGGGTATACGGCTTGGCCCTGTGCAAGGGCGACATCACCGCCATTGGGTGTCAGGAATGCCTCGCTGGCGCTGTGGCGGATACCCACGAGGAGCCGTGTTGGCTTCAGATGGCCGCCAACCTCTTGCACCTGCGGTGCCTCCTGAGGTACTCCAACCGCAGCTTCTTCGGCATGCCGGTGGGTCACCTGCTGGACATGCACAGTGTGAACGACATGTCCGACATGGCGACTTTCGACAAGCTCCTGCCTCTTGAGTGGGACTAGTTGAGAATGTCACCGCGTGCGCTGCCGCGTTACCCCCCTCCCCGTGGCAGTCAGTCCCCGCCCCGCGAAACCCTCCCCATCCTGTGTAATATCTTGTGTTTCGGATTCCACCTAATAGGTGTGGGGTCTATTTTTTATGAATATTTTAAAAGTCGTAGATTTTTGAGATATTAATTCTATTTTTTAATTTAAGAAAAAATTGTGAAATTATTGTTAAAGTTTTAAAGATTATTTAATTAAATTAATAGATAGAGGGCATATATGCAAATTTACTTCTTTTGGAGGTTTGGGGCAACCCAAAAACCCATTTTAAATCCCCCCGTCGCAACCCTCTTCCTCCCGACCGATTCTTTCTTCTCCCTCTTCCGTCCCACCTTCGATTTCTTCCTCTTCCCCCGGTTGCAGATGGTGGATTGCAAGGAGACTCGGCTGGATTACGACATCGACAGAAGGCGGTTCGTGAGGATGAGAACGAGGCATTGCGTGGATGGGTCGCAGTTTCAAGTTCCACCCGTGTTTCGACATGGAACGACGGCGATTGGAGTGATTTTAGGTGGTAAAAGTGGTGTTTTGGGTAGGGAGACTGACCCATCCACCTCCTCACATGTTTCCTCACTGATTAGAGTAGGTTCTGGGTGAGAACGAGTGGATTTTGTTTATGTTCCGAGAAAAAAAATACATGTTTTGAGATGAGCGACGAATTTGCTGATCCGGCGGTCGATTTATAGTTTATTTGATG
The DNA here is from genome assembly GCA_022559845.1 of Amorphophallus konjac. Taxonomy (NCBI): domain Eukaryota; kingdom Viridiplantae; phylum Streptophyta; class Magnoliopsida; order Alismatales; family Araceae; genus Amorphophallus; species Amorphophallus konjac. Next base: position 187,683,768 of record CM040129.1, on the reverse strand, counting down.
CGAATGGGTGTCCCGGTTGACGGGGATTGATTCTCCATGCTTCTGGGGCGAGTTGGGTGTGGAACAAGGCCTTAGAGGGTCTTCCCGTTCGGCCATCGCCGGAATCGGTCGACCAATCTGGTGATTCGGTAGACCGTTTCTTGGCAGAGAGAACGGCAGGGTGTGCAGGGCAGATCGATCGACCGATCCTGAGATTCAGTCTATCGACCTGGGCAATCGATCGACCAACCCCTGGAATCAGTCGACTGATCCCTGTGCAGATTTGGTATTGGGAAATTCGGTCGATTGATTCCCTCATATCGATCGACTGATGGACCCTATAGGTCAACCAACCCCTGTCAAAGGTTGACCGACCCACTGTGGAAATGGCCATTTTGGCTCAGATGATTTGATTTTTGCCCAGAAATGTAAAATAAGGTATTTATGGATAACATAAATGATAAATTGGTCGTGCCAACCCTAAGAGGACCATCAAATGATGGAGGTCCGATGACCTGACTTCTGAGGCATGATTTATCACATACTATGGAAAGATGTAAGCCTTTTGTGGATCCTTTAGTGCGTATATATGTGACCGATGGTACTTCGGTATTTCACAACGAGTTATACCTTGAGTGACCTTTCATACTTGCTGTAACTTGTCTTGGCACACGAGTGCCGACCCACCTGGGAGTGGTGGAGAGCTAGACTCGATGAGATGGTTTTTAAGTTAGTTTCCATAGGGCCCCTTGTCTTTGCATCCCAGTCTCGGCTGGAGGGAAAACCAGATAGAGGACCTGACTTAGAGCAGTGAGTGTGTGTGTGCACACGTGGTTGGGGGCTTTGAACGTGTGCTGACGAGCACGACCCCAACTAGTCTTTATTCAATGGTTACTTGTATACGGTGTCCCAGTTTCCACGCTGAGGTGAGAGGGGTGACACATGAGGCTACGGACTATATCGTCAATGGACGCATCCGGCCTTGTTCCTACTGGGTAGTACTCTCGTCACTTGAGTGTAGTGACCCCAGCTTCTTACCATTGTGACTTAGGGTTTTAGGCGACTGTGAGTATTTCGTCATTCAAGATCGAGATGCGGTTCACTTCCGTGTAGTCGTGATACTTGTGAGGCGTGACTTATATTTTTGGATTGTTATTTAATGCCTCTTCCACTATTTATTTATTATTCCTGTTATTTGACTATCGCATCGTTATATTGTTGTTGTGAGGTGGGGGATCTGCGGGACCTCTACTGAGTCAATGAGACGAGACTCACTCCCTTTATTTTTCAGGTGAGGCGCGGCTTACGCATAGTGCTTCCGAGGCTCCTAGGAGTACTGGCGGTCAGGTTTACCTGTCAGTTGCCAGGGATGGGGTATGCCCTGTGATCTTGTACTTTTCTTTCAGTTGACTGTACTTGTTAGTGGACTTGAATATTATGAACTCTACAACTGTTATTTATATAATTGTCTAATTCTTGTATTAGTTAAATTATTTATTAAATTTTCTGTCATTACTTTAGCTTCTTATACATTTTCACGTCAACCAAATAACCCTTCCGAGCCCCAGCTTGTTGGTGGCTGGTTAGGATTCGAATAGTATCGGGTTCCTCTCGATACCTGAATTCTGAGTCGTTACCCTGTGCCTCCAGCTCCCTATCGAATTCCCGCCGCTGCAATCTCATCCCTCCCAACCTCCCCGGCCCCCACCTCCCCGTCGAAGTCCTCCACCCTACAAACCCCCTCCCTCCCGCTAGACCTCCCCCCTTCAAGCTCGCAACCCCCCTTTTGGGCTACCGCCTCTCATCTCTCTCCCCCTTTGGGTTGAAGTCCGCCGGGTGATCCCTCCGGATACGCCCCCCTCCTTGGCAGACCCCATTAGGGAGGGGGATAAAGTTGGGAGAGAGATGAGTCCTTTTTTTAACCCATAGATATTTTCATCTTTTTTCATCTCGAGTTGAAATTAACTAGGATTAGATTCACGACGCGCAACGGGGGATTAAGTTGATGTCATTTTTACATTATTTTGATAAAATTAAAGATATCTTTGTTAATGTATTTCAAGACATGATGTTTTTGTAAATAAACGTTTAACAATGATTTATATGCGAAAAAATCCAACATGTTTAACATGTTCATTTCTTAGTACAAAGATAGTAATGTTTTACTATATTATCATGTTTAATTAACAAGTTAACATATTAGCGTCCTAACGTGTTAACATATAGCCTCTTGATGCCTTAATATGTTAAATGTAGACGTCTTAATATAAAATATTAATATATTAACACGTTAACACCTTAACAAGTTAATATGCTAATATGTTAACACTTTGAGTTGTCAACATCTTGACATGTAATAATTATGGAGCCGAAAAAAGTTCCTTTATAATGTAGGGATTTCACACTTCAACGAAAAATTGATAGGAGATAGCAGATGAGATTATGAGACGAAGGCCTCTACAGGAGGTTGTAATTATTTAATCATATCTTCGCCACCCATTCTGCTTTGGTTTGTCTGGCCGTGATATGTGCGGTGGCAGTTTCCCATGGATGCGAGGACCATCATGAATGGGAAGAGACTCTATTTTAACATCTTCCATTTGATCCTTGTCCATATACTATATAAGAACACGTTAATGCTATAAGAACACGTTCATAACCTACCATCTACTGAAGTCTTGGATTGATAACAAGCTATAATGATTAGAATTAAGATTCTACTTACAAAATTTTAAATCCTTGTCCATATTTTGTCTTTAGCTTTACCCACAAACTTTGGAAGTTGCTCCCCGGGGCCCGAATGCAGCCAATGTCATGATTTTATCCTCGGCTCTACTTGGGATGTTTCGATCTATGACGTGAGAATCCAAGCATTTTGAAGTGAAAGTCCAGATAATGGGGCTAATGAATGGCGTACCAATCACTAGTGCTTTGCCTGTTCGTTAAAATCTCTTCACCAAAATAACCGTGTTTATCGTAGACATTGGTTAACAAGAAACTGGGGTTGCGCCAAAAATTGATTTAAGAGGTTACACACTCCAAACTTGCAAGATGACTGATGATTACAAAGGTGCACTTCCCCCGCTACCGAGGTTAAACATTTATATAGAAGGAGATCAACCCCGAGTGGGCATGCCGGTGATGCAATACACGCCCAACCAATGAAAACAAGGCAAACTGCTGTACAGGGTTTATTGTTCTTACCATGGTGCATTTCTTGTTTGTCGGACAAACAAAGGTGTAAAAAAATTCAACCCAGAAGTAATGACGTCTGCTGGGAGTCTTGTAGATACATTACAAACGATCCTGTCAAGGACACAAACAATATCGTCGACAGGATTGCAAACAGATATGGTAGCTCCCATCATCAGACTCAACCAGTCTAAACATGCATGGGTCAAAGTATGCAGCCTCAAAGTTCCTTTCCAGCACAATGGCTAACAGTAAATGTACACCGGCAGAACATTTATTAATAATACTAAAACCGGCCGTTCCCAAGACTTGCTCTCCCATCAGGAAACAATTGCTCCTAACAAACGACACCACCACGGAAGGTTCTATGGATCTGAAAGTGCGTTTTGTAGTTTCTTCTCTAAATAGCTCAGTATATGTCAGGTCCATAGAGCAGCTAATCTTCAGCCTGCAGTCATATCTGAACATGTTCACATATTCGTTGCACATTCTATTTGTATGAAGATAATTCACCGTCATATACATTTGACACCTACTTCAGATAATCTCTGAATGAAGAAACATAAACCACACCCGTCACAGGGCTTTTCTGATCCACATGGCAAATGGCAGCTCTGAGGATCTATGGACCTATGGATCTGTCACCATCTTAATGAGAAACGCAGTCTCTAATGCCAATTCTTTCGATTGCAAATACTTGTTTTCTTCTACAATGTCTGTGGTTAGATTTAGCAATATAGGCCGTTTTGGATCATAGAAAGTGAGATCACGGACTTTGGCAACCCATTTAGCAGCTTCCCACACTCCAAACCTGAAATTTCAAAGACACCAAGGTGCTTCAATGAAACCTAATTTATTGCCTATACAACATGAGATCGTCAAGGAAAGCTGGATGACAACTTCCATGTCCCTAGTCTCTATAGCTGATAAGTTGTTCATAATGATCTAGGAACTATGATAAATCGAAACAACATGAAGACTGCTCACATGTTACACCTTCTCTAAGCAGATGAAACTAAGAACATAAACCAGACAATTGGAGAAAGCCCATGTACCATGTTAAGTCATTCAGTGCTAGAAAAATGATCCAGCACAAAAGAAAATGCAACAAGTGAAATATTAAAATGTATTTACTCGGCTAATATGACAGCAAAACTATCCTTTTCCCAAGGAACCTTGCAAGGTAAAAAATCTCTTTTAACCATATGACAGTGGATTAGAGAGGCAGATTTCTTGAGCTCACGATGGCAGTAGCAATCCCATAAATCTCGGATGGACGTGATAGTGCCACCCATGTGGCACCCTTTTCAACTTGGGGTACAGACTAAGAGACACTAAGACAAAATAAATCTAAACATAAAAGCTATGGTCTTAACTTAGCAATTAAAAGAACATTCTTGGATCTTACATGAGCATATTAGGAAAACACAGTTTAAATAAAGCAGAGATAATATACAGTGAAACACCGGCAAGTTATTGAAGCAAGTACCTCGTATTAAAAGATGATGTCACTAGCACTGCTGGATAAAGAACATCCTTCCGAACATTTTCGTATGGAGAATAATTCCTAATGGCCTGAAAATCTTCAATATCTCCAGGGTAGCCAAATTCTTCGTATTCAATGGGAGTCAAGGGCAAAACAGGGTATAGAAGGGTGTTGCAAGCATCCAAGAAAGGGACCTAGTGTGAAAGAAAGAAGATAAAATTTAATGGCAACGAGCACAAGCAGAAGCAATTTGCAGTTTTCTTCAATGCCAGAAAAAGCTGAGGTTCTTTTATCCATAATGCTTTCAAAATTGGCATTTAAATCCAAATTATTTCTAGCCTGTTCAGTTTGTGGTGACAGTTACACATATACTATCTGTGAATAACATATACATGCTAAGCTCTCATCATGACTTAATATCTCATGCTTTAATGTAAACTTCAAGAATTTAGTTCAGAAACATAGTTAGCTCTTTATCACTGTCAAAAATTAAACAACCATCTTTCTTTCAATCTTGCACAAAATAAGAGAAATGTACATTACTTTAAAACATGGTCCTATCCACCATTCCCACAGCACCCAAAAAGGAGGGGGAAAAAAGAATGTGCAACACAAATGGGAAAAAGCTGCTTTAATAAGAATTGGACCAATCACATACATGTTTTTCAAGTGTTAGCCACCCTACCCATGAGTAGATAGAATATCCCTCAATTACAGTTCCATCATTTAAGGAAGTTGCGGATACTTATAGCCCTAGCAGTGCTCTTACAAATTCTAGGGAGAGAGAGTTTATCACCACAAAGAAGGAAACTGATCACCGATTTATACAGTAGCAATGCTACAAACGAAAGCATAGTAGTGGCCGGTCTCAAAAGTAAGCAAATATGACCCTTTAAAAGTCTGGCAATATACTTCACTTTCTTTTTCTTTTTTTTCTTTTTTTTTGGGGGGGGGGGGGTGGTGGTGGTGGTGGGTGGGTGGTGTTGGTTGAGGAGAAGACGTAAAAGTTAGTCCAGATTCATACCTTCAAAACTGCAGCACGTAATAAATCTGGGCATTCGTTGATGGCCGATGCAACCAGAAGACCACCAGCACTGTATCCCCAGCCAGCAAGTCTTTTCTCTTGGACAATGGCTTTGTCAATTAGAAATCGCGCACATGAAATATAATCTTTGATTGAGTTATGTTTCTTAGCTCGTCTCCCATCGTGATGCCAACTTCTACCTCCACCACCGCCACCTCTAAATGCAGAGAACCAGGTTAACGAGGATTCAGAAGTACAATTTAATTGTTCAAAAAGCAGTTCGACTCAATAACGACATGCATGTTAAACTTTAGTAAAGAACAATGTCCCCTTTCGTTCCAGTAACCACAAGGAATCTCAGGAGAATAGAACAAACAAGAGTAGCTTTAATCAAGAACAGTTATTAAGACATAGCTTATATGGTAATATCAAATGATAACACATCCATGATCAATAATTACACTTGTTGCCAACGTTTATTAGGTCAATCAAGGTTCTCAATGTAGGGAACCGCTCAAGCTGATACTAGTTCAGTTCTGGGTGAACAGCAGTCAGACTTGGCCAAAATTGCAAATACTAGACCTCTTCTGCCTCGTTAACTTATGAGGTGTCCGAAAGAAAAAAGAAAAAAGAAAAAAGAAAATAAAAAACAGAGAGAGAGAAGCAGATGATCAATTGCCTGCTGTTGCTCCTGCTGCACCAAGAGGAGAGGTCCGGCCCTCCTGCATCAAAAGAAAGACAGAAAGAGAGAGAGAGAGGGCGAGGGGTTTTAAAACAAAAAAAGGAGTCCGATTAGGACTCTGACTAGCCCCAACAGTTCCCCTTGGAGAGATTCTCCTGCGACAGAAAATAGAAAGAGGAAGAGATTTAAATAAAAGAAAGGGATGAGTTCTAATTGGAGTTTGAAAAGGGAGATGGCAGTGTTGGATAAGAGTCCAAATAAGACTAACAAAAGGATAAGAGTCCAATTGGACACTGATTAAAGGAAGGCCAGAAGCCCACCTGTTGGTCTCCAGACTCCTCTCTCTCTCTTGTTCATTCTCTCTCTCCTACTTTTAAGGAAGTTATCTCTTATTGAGAAAAAATACAGAAAAATACAAAAATTGAGGGCAGAGAGAAAGGACCCCGGAGGCTAAGCTCCCCACTGCCTCCGGGTCATTCTCTCTCCTGCTGCTCTCTCCCTCTCTCCTATTTTTAAGGCGAAGCTATTTCTCTGTAAAAAATAGGAAAAATACAGAAAATGAGTGCAGAGAGAAAGAAGCCTGGAGGCTCTCTTCCCGCTGACTCTAGGTCCGTTTCACCCTCTCTCTCCACTTTCTCTCTCCTGCTGCTCTCTCTCTCCCCCCTATTTTTAAGGAGTGGTTATTTCCTTCTAGCTCGGACCACTAGGTTCATTATGTACAATTGGTTCGGACCATTGGATCCAATAGCTCAATTAGGCCCATTAAGCTCAATTGGCTCAGACCATGGAGTCCATTATGTCTAATTGGCTCATCATAGACTCAATAAGACCCAATTGGGCTAATTGGCTCAGACCGTGGAGTCCATTATGCCCAATTGACTCATCATAGGCCCAATAAGGCCCAGTTAACTTGGAGCATTGAGTCCATTATGTCCAATTGGCTCATCCTAAGCCCAATAAGGCCCAATTAGCCCAATTGTTCCGGACTGCCAAGCTCATTATGCCCAATTGGCCCGTCCAAGACCATTAGGCCTAAGTGGCCCAAGAAGTTAAGCCTTGTCAGCCCAATTGGGCCCAATTAGTCGATGCATCCAATCTTTCCACATACATTGGCCAATTCTGCCGAATTTTAATGTAATTCCTCCATAATGATGAGTAAAATTTAAATTTTTTTATTCATGTATCTTGCTATGCGTAGGCGGGTGAAATGTCTAAAGGATCCTTTAAATTTAAATTTAAATTTTTTTATTCATGTATCTTGCTATGCATAGGCGAGTAAAATTTAAAATTAAAATTTTTTATTCATACATTGACACAATTATTCATGTGTCATATTAGAGGTGAAATGTCTAAAATACCCTTTAGATCTCGTTCGGATCTCACTTCAACTGTACATTGGCCCAAATAACCAAAATACCCCCGATATAATAAAAATACCTAAAATCACAAAAAAATCTCAAAAATGTGAAATTGTGCAGAATAGCCAAAATACCCCCCAAACCCTAGGAAATATGCCCAAAATTATGAAAATACACCTAAGACCATAAAAATCCACAAAAATCTCAAAAAATCCCAAAAATTATAAAAAATATCCAGAATGCCTGAAATACCCCTGAAACCCTAAAAATGGTCAAAATGATCAAAATACCCTTGATGCCCCAAAATTCCTAAATATCATAGAAACATCCCTAAAATGTTAAATCTTGAAAATACCCCTCCAAACCCTAAAAATCCCTAAAATGACCAAAATACCCCTGAAAACCAAAATACCTAGGACTTCCCGAAAACATGTCCTAGGGTTCTAAAGCCCACCGGAGTCACTAAAACATATTTTAAACTCTAGAATGGTCCCTAAAACCCCACAAACATGTTAATGCCCAAAATACCCTTATAACCCAAATAACTTAAAATCAATCCAAACCAATCTAAACCCACCTAAAATAATACCTTTCAACCCATTACGGACCGGCAAATGTGTTTTTAGAGCATGTGTGAGTGGTGCATTTATATATTTATGATTGCTTGGCATCTTTGAGTAGTTAATCAAGGGTTTTCGGCCCTTCAACCGATGTAGTTAACATCGATCAAGGTCGGTGGGGAAAGGTCCAACAACACATGAACCCATAAAACCTGATGAACATATTCCATAATATTTTAGGGATTTATTCCATAGCCCCGGAATATATATATGATATGTTGTTGAGATATTTTTCATGTTCCCACAGGAGGTTTTACATTTTCTCTTTCAAGTTAAGGTCCAAGGATAGGGGATTTTATAGGGGATAGGGTCCGAGAATGGGCAAAGTTTTTGTGTAAAGTAGACACACGATCTTCCCCTCTTTTTGATATGTTGGAGGTGTTTACACGTGAAAAAAAAATACGGACACCCTGATGATAAATTAAAAATTGAAAGTTTCGGAAATCATCAACATGTTTATTTGCATTTATTTATTTCGCATTTTGAGTTTATCAGACGATTTAGAGTTCGTGTACAGGACTTTTCCGACCAAGATTATATATAGTTTTTCTTAATTTGGAGAAGGCGCATGATCGAGTACCGAGAGAATTGATTTGGTGGACATTAAGAAAGAAGGGAGTCTCTCAAAGATATGTTGATTTAATTAAAGATATGTACGAAGCTGTTATTACTAGTGTTCGAACTATTGCTGAAGAGACTTGTGAATTTTCAGTTTCTATAGGTTTGCATCAAGGTTCTGCACTAAGTCCGTATCTCTTTGCCTTAGTTATGGATGGAGTAACAAAACAATTGCATAATAATATCCCTTGATGTATGTTATTTACAGATGATATTATCCTAATTGATGAGAGTATTGATACTTGAAATGTTAAGTTAGAGCGTTAGAGGGAAGTTTTAAGATTAGTAGGAGCAAGTCAGAGTTTATACATTGTAACTTTAGTAATGGGAGAGTGGTACAGGAAATATAATTCTAATTGATGGACAAAACATTCCGAAGAGTAGTAACTTTCGGTACTTAAGTTCTATCATATAAGAAAATGGGAAGATTTATGACAATGTTGCACATAGGATGAAGGCAGACTAGTTAAAATGAAGAAGCGCATCAAGAGTCCTTTGTGATTGTCGTATGCCTGTGAAACTCAAAAGAAAGTTTTATAGAACGGCTGTGAGACCTACTTTGTTATATGGTACCGAGTGTTGGGCAATACGAAAGAAACACATTCATAAAATGTGTGTAACAGAGATGAGGATGTTGAGATAGATGTGTGGTAAGACTAAGAAAGACAAGATTAAGAATGAACGTATCTGTAAGGACCTGGGGACAGCCCAATTGATAGTAAAATGAGAGAAAATAGACTCAGGTGGTTTAGACATACGCTTCGCCGCCCTAACTTAACGGTTAACGCTGGTTAAAAGATGTGACTGAATCTTAGTGGATGCTAGTAAAAGAGCTCAGGGAAGACCTAAAATGAGATGGTGCGATGTTATTAGGAAGGACATTAGTTTCTTGGGTTTAAATATGAATATAGCACTTGATAGAAATCTTTGGCGAAACATGATTCATGTAGTCGACTCCAAATAAGTGGGATAAGACTGATGATGATGATGATGATGTACAGGACTTTTCGCTACCGACCGGAGTCGGTGTTAATTTACATCAGAACAAGTCTAAACATCTTTGATTAACTGTCAAAGAATGTCTTTTGTCTCCATACGTTGTGACATAAATGCTCTTGATGATCGCCCATTACGGGTACATACTCTTGCAAAAAAAATTGAAGACTTTATTTCCTTGAACATATGTAATTTAAATTACAATCGGTCCTTCAAGACCTTTACATATGGTCCCAATTATGTAATTGAATCTTCGAGATTACATCCGGTTGCAACCAGAGCCATTGAATTTGCTTCAGGTTGTATTTGGATCTTTGAATTTACTTTTGCCATGATCGGGTCGTTGAATTTGCTTGTCCCCTGATCGAACGATTGAATTTGAATTACATCACGATCAAGCCGTTGGATCGTCAAGAAGATCACTGTCGGTCTATCGGAGTTGTTTCATGGTCATGATCACTCTTTTGATTGTGATCTGACCCCTAAGTTGACTTGATGTCCATAAAGGACATTTTTGCACAAGGGTATTGCTGTAGTTTTCCCAAACATTGGGGTATTCTTGCAGTTTCAGAAGAATTCTGGACATTTCTACCTTTCTTGACCATTTTTGGGCATTTCTACAATTTCTTTCCCGGTTTGGGTATTTCCACAATTTCTGACCCTTTCTAGGTATTTCTACAATTTTCGACCATTTATGGATATTTCTGCAATTTCTGACTCTTTCTAAATATTTATGCAATTTCTTACCCTTTCTGGGTACTACTGTAGTTTCTTGACTTCTCGGAGATACCTCCGTCGTTTCTTGACTCCCTGGGCATTCCTGTCATTTCTTGACTTCTTGGAGATAGCCCCGTCATTTGATTTCCTGGGCATTCCTCGTCTTCATTTCTTGACTTCTCGGAGATAGCCCCGTCATTTGACTTTGCATTCCTCGTCTTCATTTCTTGGCTTCTCGAGATAACCATATCATTCGACTTCTTGGGTATTCCTCATCTTCATTTCTTGACTTCTCAAGATTTATTTGCAATTTCACCCATTTCTGAGTTTTAGGATATGATAGCTCTTGGCCATGAAAAATATACATGGATTTGAATGGTTAGCCATAAACCGAACTCGGGAGAGTGCACATCGCTTCAAAGAAGGGGTGTGGTCCCGCTCCACCGAGTCGTGCAAACGACGTAAACTAGAACGAGGGCATTTTGGTGATTTTGAGACAAGCTGAAAACTTTGTACAGTTTCTAGACTGAACAATGACTTTCACGCAGCTTTCCCACAAATGGGGGTACTTCTGCAATTTTTTGATATTTTAGAGTTTCTACAATTTTCCCCCGTCGGGAGTATTTCTGCAAGTTTCCCACCTCTGGGGGTATTTCTACAATTTTCTCACCTATGGAGATGTTTCTGCAAATTTCTCACATCCGGATGTATTTCTACAATTTTTCCACCTCCGGGATATTTCTGCAATTTTTCTACCAAACTGCATTCTTCTCATGATTTCCAAGGTTTTCTTCATGGACTTTGGTTATTTCTGAATTTTAGATGGTTTCTCCGTCATTTCAGCAACTTCGCTTAACCACAAGGGTATATCCCCAATAATAAGGGCATGTATGCAATATCCCTTATTGGGTTTTAGCAAATGGATAAAAGTCTCATGGCTTCAAGCTTCAAGAAACTCCAAGTCTTGCAAGGTTCCAAACTTCTCCAAGGGGTGAGAGGTGCAAGCCCTTCCTCTTCCTTTTTTGAGTTTCATGCTTCATGTCTTTTCTAAGACAAGTCTTCACATAATTTTTTGATCTTGAAAATACACCCAACGTGAGAGCATATGCATCATTTCTGTCCTATGATGATAGAAGTATGCAATATAAAATATTTCTTTTCAATTTCTTTTATACATGCACAAGCAAGAAAATATTTGAGCAATTCTCATTCTTTAGGCTTCATGCTTCATACTTCATGCCTCATGCCTTCTAAAAAAAAGATAAGTCTTCAGCCCCCTTAAATCTCCTTGCGCCTCAAAATGCTCACTGCGTTGTCTTCCTCCTTGGCCAAGGCCTCCTATTTATAGGAGGTGGAGGAGGGAACACGGAGTAAGAACTCCTGGTTTGCTCTTGCCTCTTGGTATTCTTTTGTTTTATGGAGAGAAAAGACATCAAGAGGAGGCGGAGGTAGACTCCACCGGGTTTGCAAACCCAGGAGGCCTCCCTCCTGGTTCTTCTTCTTTTTCTTCTTGGCTTTACCACCCAACAGGGAGAGAAAGAGAAGGCCGAGGGAGCTCCACCGGGTTTGCAGACCCGGAGGGCCCTCTGGCTGTTGCTGTTTTCTCTTCTCTTTTTTTTTAGTGGACAGGAGTGAGAGAAGGAGAGAGACCCGGGGGTAGTTCCCCTGGGTTTGCATGACCCGGGGGTGCCACCTCCGGATCAACAGAACCCGGGGGTGCCACCTTCGGGTTGTTTTCTTTCTCTTCTCCTTTTTTTAAATGTTCTTTAGGCTTCACCTCACAGTAGAGAAGGAAAGGAGAGACCCGGTGGGGCCCTCCCTGGTCTGCACACACCGGGGGGTGGTTCCCCCGGGTTTGCATGACCCGAGGGTGCCACCTCCGGGTTGTTTTCTTTCTCTTCTCCTTTTTTTTTTTGGTTCTTTTGGCTTCACCTCACAGCAGAGAAGGAAAGGAGAGACCCGGTGGGGCCCTCCCAGGTCTGCACACACCCGTGGGTGGTTCCCCCAGGTTTGCATGACCCGGGGGTGCCACCTCCGGGTCTGCAAAACCCGGGGGTGCCACCTTGGGTTCTGCAGAACCCGGAGGTGGCGAGGTGCTCCCTCCGGGTCTGCATGACCCGGGGGAAGCCCCTCCAGGGTTTCCTTGTGGGCCTAAGAGGGAAAGTGAGAGGGGGAGGCAGCAAAGAAGGCAGAATCGGGGATCGGGATCGGATCGCCCGGTCCCAAACCGATCCGGGTCGGTGGGATCGGCCGATCCCAACCGAGTCAGACTAGCTGACTCGGCTAGAAATACAAATGTCTAAAAAAATCTGAAAAAAATCTGAAAAAATAGAAAAAAAATATTCTAACATAGATCTATATCAAATTTAATGTGAAATAGGTGACATTTGCTCATCATTTTGTGAAACAGGTGCATGCATTGATTACGTGCATGTATGTAACTATGTATGTGCATCAGTCTTCTGCATTTTTTACAAGTATAGCATGGCTATGTATATAATATTGGGAAGAGAGTATGGAGATGGTTCCATGTGACAAAAAAAAATTAAAACTCATAGTTGGATGCACCTGCCATGAGCTGGCACAAAGTTTGAGACACAGGATTATGAGCGGGAGAGTAATAAGGCAATTGCTATCTCTGAATTGTGGTTATCTTTTGTGTGATTTGTTTCTCCTTAAAAAAGAAAACAAAGAAAACAGAAAAATGCATGGCATTTGTGGTTTCCATCTCATTCATCATGTGATCTCCATCTCATTTTAATTTAAAACAGAACTAGTAAACAATTTTAAGTAGCTAACAAATAATGCATTCAATCTTGTAGAAGATATATGTGGATCTTAAGGTGCTTAGGCTATTCATAGTCTCAACAGTGGTGGTCCAACAATGCATGCTGCAAACTTTTTGTTATTTTGCTAGTTTGCTGAAAATTTGAAATTGACAATATTTGTGGTAAAATATTTAGTTAATGTGAAGCAAAAACCTCCAAATTTGTTATTCTTTTACAATATTTCATGTATTGCTATAACTTTTATCTAAGGGAACATAAGTTAAAAAAATTAAAATTGAGGGCGATCCGGGCGATCCCAGGCCGATCTTGGGCGATCCGGCTGATCCCACCGATCTCGGGTTGGATCAATTCAGTTGGGATCGGGATCGGGTCGTTTCGCCCGAAATCCGATCGGATCGGGCAGATCGGGCGATCCCGCCCGATCCCGTCCGATTCTGCCTTCCATGGGAGGCAATCCCTCCTGGTCTTCCCAGTCCAAAAGGGTTTAGAAATCCATGGATTTGTCCTTTCACCATATTTTATTTTCTGAAAATATCAAAAGGATATTATGGATTTTGTGGGGTTCAACAGAGGGATAGGGCAACTCACCTCCTTGGTGTGATATTTTGTAACGGTGATTAGGGATATTTTGAGATTTCACATACCATACTTGTAAATCCCTCTTTTCTTATTTTATAAAATCAGTGGTACCAGCCACTTTCTTAAAAAAAGTTAAGCGTCCAAGAATGGAAACAACCCTCTAATCTCATCCGAGGGACCAATTCTTATCTAAATAAGCTGAGTTTAACCTAGCTGGGAGATTCTTGAAACCATGCACCAAACTAACATTCCATGCTCAGTGCAACATGTATTATGCTAAGTCACATATCTCTCAATTATGTCCCTTTCACTATCCACAGGAGCATTCCCTCAATAGAGCCTCAAGGATTCCATCATTGTTTAAGTGGACTTGAGCTGAATGAGTAAATGCATCCATCAACATACGTATTAACTCAAACAAGTCATCTTGTCCCATATTGAATAATGCAATGATAAAAGAAGTCATTCCATTAAGGGAACATTATCAATCCCTTGATGTAGAATGGTAATACCAAAATATGGATGTCACAAACATGTCATGGGTTTGAAAGAATATTCTGATGCCTTCCTTCCAGATGATGTCACAAATGTTACATTGAGTTTAATAAATATAAAAAAATAATGAAATAACTGACGTCTTCCTCTAAGAGGATGTCACAAACATGTCATGGGTCTGAAATAATATTCTGATGCAAATAATCTTCGTTATATCACCGGATTTGGCTAATGTTATTTTGCTGACATTATATTGCAAAGCATTAAGTGGAGAGAAAGTGGTCAACAAATATATTGCAAAAAGTATGAGAAATTCCATAATGCCATTAGATGAATAGGAAAAGATATCCGTAGAAGTAATCTATGAAAAAGGTTGGGCAATCAGCAGACAAATCAACATCATAATAAACTACATAATACCTTTACCAAATGGTCAAGCATACCTCACATCAGCATATGCAATCACCCAGCCACGATCAAGAAAACTTTTCAATTCAATGCGCCAACGCTTGTCTAAGAGTTCACCATAAGCCCCATGGCCATGTAGTAAACCTGGATTTCCCTCTTGCTTGTGTTTTCGTGAGTATACAACAGTCAGAGGGACCAGCATTCCACCTTCTGAAGGCACATTGTAGTATTCACAAGCATAATACTCAGAGAGGCTGTTCCATAAACCATTTGAATCATCTTTGTCAGCTGTGGACTCATACGTCTTTAATGTTGCAGATGATTCTACACAATTAGCAGCATAAGTTCCATACAAAGTCCTGGGGCCCTCATGAAGAACATCTATTTGTTGTACTATGTTCCACTTGCCATTTGATAAGTTATAATCAACAACAGCATCTGGCATCTGTAGGAAAGCAGAATGGTAACAAGCGACAGAACACAGCAGTGTGAAAGGACACAGATGATTCTACAGTTATAAATCGAGACAAGACCGAAACAAAAAAAAATTGTAACTTGACAGGCCAATCCTTATATGCAAAAAACAAAGCTAAAAGATCTGGATGTTATTTGCATTGTTACTGGAACAAAGAAAGGACAAAAAACAATTCAACTGTCTTCACAGAAGAAGAATATGTAAAAGTCTCCTTTGGACTGCACTTCAGTGTTTGGACAGTGTAATTTCAGGTTTTTTGCCGCATTCAGTTTTGTGAGTTCTAAAACCACAGCCTTCCTACGAGGATATAGAGACCAAATGGTCTCCAAACAAAGACTAGACAATAGCTTTATGACTGACATAGAAGCTGTCAAACAAGAGAAGTCTGAAGAAATGTTTTCTTCTGTATTTTACTTGGCTCAGCATGTTGGTCTCTCTTTTGGCTATCTGTGTCCTTAAATTTCACACTTTATTTTTCATTGTTGGGGGAAAAAAAGATATCACGTTGTAATACCAGAAAATATATCTCAAACTGTCCATAGAGTTGATCAAAGATATAACCGAATGATTACATTTCCATTGGCACACTATCTAGATAACAAAGTACAGGTAACCTCCCTCCGCCCTCCGCCCCACACCCTCTTCCCCTACCCCCAAGTCTACAAGGTGGATTTTTAATAAGAAATTTATTATATAATCACCACTTCATTATAAGTATGTTGCAGGATTGAACATAGAGAATAAGAATCTATGTACAAGATAAATATTCAGATGCATAACATACTTGCCGGGCAAAGTGTTTAATTTCATGTAAGGCATGTAGAATTACATCAGGTCCTCAGATTCGCTGAGCCCAACATGATCCAGATTGTGATCGGGATCACCTCACAATTGGTGCAAGATCAGCCAATTTCAGACCAATACAATCCAATTCAAGTCATTCATCTTTTTTTTCTCCTTTATTTTTTCAATTAAAATAGGGATCAAGTTTCCTCCATTGACATCAGATCAACATTGGCCAGTTCCAATCCAAAATAGCCAATCCAGATAAGGATCAAGATCATACTCAATCCAATTATGCTCTCTTGAAACTATCCAAAAGTGAAACATCTGTAAGTTCAACAACAATCCTAGATAAACAATTAAAAGGGAAGTTAAGACAATTTCCATACCACAGGTGATGATATTATAAATCTCATAGTTGAAGAATAATAATCATAGTTGGGCCCAGGCGAGATCTGACAAACATGATTTGGGAGGGGTAGGAAGCTTGGATTAAGGGTAGTCAGATGCACAGCTGCCTGCCAAGAAAAAAAGACCCAATTAGTTATTTAGTATATTGTGATAATGATAAAGAAGTATTGAAACAACCTTTTAAATAGATAATATACAATCATCAATTGATGACGATGAGCAAGTGCTTTTAACATCAAAGAAAGAAATTTCAGTAAATAGGGAACGCAACAACTCTCCCGCATCTTTCTGGCCAATATATGCATCAAATAATTGTTAATACTGCAACGACTTAGTTAAAAAGTGCATTCTGCTGGGCCAGACTTATTGATTTTTATGTTACATGGGAAATATTATAGAATGCGCTGTCTTCAATTACATCACTGGCATTTGACAATAGAGATTAATTACGAAAAAAACATTCTTCATGAACTTTCTTAACTCATCTTCATGCGTCAACGCTTGAAAAATAAAAGTGCATCCGCCTATCAGGGTTTGGGGGGATGAAGCTTGGCAGTACCAGAAATGTGTTGATTCTCTCAAAGCAAAAGCAAGGCAAATGTCGTCTGCTTACTCTATTCGTTGGCAAAGGCAGGTTGACTGAACAAATTCTGAATGTCTTGCCTTCCCGCAATATGAGAACTAAATGGGTGTCACAGAAATCAACGTCTTCAATAGTAGTACCGGGCTCCTCAACTATTAAATTCTACACAATGGAAAAAAAAATCAGACATTATTTAAGTGTGATAAGCTGAAAGAATGGGAAACTACATGAAACCATGAAATAGTCAGAAACATCAAAAAAATTCTAAAAGGCCAGATAGTTAAGCTCATGTATGAGAGAATAGCAGAAATCATATTTCAGGTAACAGGCATTTCAAGCAACCCCTTGCCACGTGAACCCCTCTATTAGCAGTTTAGCACTCCTTAACATGTATGCCTGTTTATGAATCTAGTTGTCAAGGAAGCTGAATCAGTGATAATCCTTCTTGTAGCCTAATCGGAGTAGTCCTCACACAATATTGAGGTTGAGTAAAAAAAAGGTTAGGGATGCAGGATCAATAAGATTTGTGATGGCAATATTCCACAGTTTTCTCAATGGATCTCAAGATGACATCAACCATAGAGACGAAAATTGTGATCCTAATTATGATAGGGGAAAACTCCATTTATAGCTTCCAAGATTATAGCAAATGTAGGGAAATATACAAAAGGAGAAAGCTAATGGAAAAGTGTAATATTCCTGATTTTTGAAGTTTAAACTTAACTAGATAACCAGAAGTTAAATAACTGATACTGTACTTTGGGGATGTTGAAAAAATGATACAATTTACAGGACTTAATTGCAATTATCCAGATGTTAGTAAGCTTTATTAGCCTAACCTAATTGGGCCTAGATCAATGCAACCTTAGTGGACTGGTCATGGGCCAACTAAGGCCCATCAATGGAACCTCACCACCCCCTTCCTTATGGACCGCCAGACCCCTGCATAAGAGGGTGGGGGTAGGGTCATGCTGATGCGAGACGGTGTACTCAAATGAATCCGACTAGGCGACTAATGAGATCAGCAAACGCGTTACAATTGATCGACAAATAACCCGACGTGTACTCGAACACCAAGAGACAAATTACGCAAAATAACAGTAGCTATGCTCAAGAAGCCGTCCTCGCAGCGAGAAACGCCGAACCGAACGGTAGATAGAACTACCCCGGCCTAGGATATCAATCACGCACAGACAATGTAAACAAATCGGCGCTCTCTGGGAGATGGGAAAACGCTACGACTCACTATCCGGCAATAATATAAAATAACAGGCTAAGCATCTGTTTACACGCGGAAAAAATTTTCGTCTTAATATGCGCATGTGTTTTGGCCTTTTTAATGCTTGCATATTATAATTTCCGCGCGCGTGTTTTATCAGACGATTTAAGAATTCGTGTACTGGACTCTTCCCCACCGATCGGAATCGGTGTTAATTTACATCGGATAAATCCGAACACCCTTGATTACTGCTAAAGACATTTTCTTGCCCTGATAATATTAGCCCCTTTTGTCAACATAGTCGTTGTCAGTTGCATAATTTCCTATACTTAAAATTTGTTAATCTGAAATCTGATCAGATTATTGGATACTTGCATAATTTCCTATACTTAAAGGGTATATTTGCAATTTTATATCCTCGTAGTCATGATATGATCTTTTGCCAACTTTAGCTACATGAGGGAGCAATGAGGCCTTCACTATTGAATTTTTGATTTTTAAAAAGTCCTTGCTTGATCCGTAATGAAATATTTATGTGATTTCCCAATAAAGTAGGGATAAATGCATAATTTTGTACGTCATAACCTCTTGAATATAAGGACTTGAAACAACATTCTTCCTAGCCCGTCAAATAGCTATATGTAGAAGCACTTGAATTTACTTGAGCCTATTTAGGCCTTTTTGTACATATCACCCTTAATAGAGGGTATCTTAGTCAAGTCTTCTTAAACATCCTCTCCACATAAAGTATGTTTCGTTTCAACAAAACCCCACAGAATAGAAGGCTGCGACCTGTTGAAAAAAAAAAGAAGGCTGCTGGCTGTCCTTGTCTTCTTTTTCCTCCCTTGTATTCTTTCTCCTTCCTTTTTTGTCTTCTTATCACCTCTTGTCTTCTTGCTGCTGTCCCTCTCTTTCTTTTCTTGTGGTTGCTTTCCTTTTTGCTGTGGCTGTCCCCCTCCTTGGCTCCTAGTGGGGGCCTTTTATATTGGATTGGAGAAAGGGCGGAGGGACATCCTCTTCTTCTCCTCCGGTGGAATTTGAAAAGGTAAGCCCTTCATCTTCTCCTCCCTGCCTTTTCATATGCTATAACTGCAACATTTATTTTCCTTCCTTCTTTCCTTTTCTCTTTTTTTTTGGTAACCGCAAGACCATGGGCGGAGGAAGGCGTCCTCCGGCCTGCTAGCAGGGGGAGGGCCCCCTCCGGCCTGCTGGCAGGGCGGAGGGACTCCCTCCGACCTGCTAACAGGGCGGAGGATTTTCCTCCGGCCTGCAAGCAGGTTGGAGGGCCCCTCCGACCTGTCAGCAGGGCGGAGGAACTCCCTCCGGCCTGCTAACAGGGCGGAGGGTTTTCCTCCGGCCTGCCAGCAGGTCGGAGGGCCCCTCCGGCCTGCAGGCAGGGTGGAGGGCCCCTCCGACCTATTGGGGTCTCTTTCTCCTATAAAAAGAGTCCGTACTTCTTAAAAAAAAATTCCCCTCAACACGTGGAAAGCTTCTTTGTGTTCTTTGACTTGTACGGAGGATTCTCATCTTGTCTTTGGCTCTTTTCTTGTGAGACCATGTGGGTGACTTCCTTCAAATTTTCATTGCTATACAGTAATAATTTTTTGTTGATGATATATATAATAGTGGGCCTATCTGATGCTGGAAACACATACGAAGCGTGATAGGCTGTGTCCCCAAAGACACTTTTTTCCTATCAGATAGCTCACCAGTAGTCAAGCTCAACAGAAAGTTGAACAGGTGGCCATCTCCCAATGCATACTTGACATGCATTCTGCTCTGCCACCTGATACGTTGACATTCTCAAGAACTGAAAGTGTCGTGAGATTTTCTTGGGCAGTAACATCAAGTGATATGGTTTCCATGACATCATAAGTACTACATTCCTCAGCTAATAGCTCTTCTGATGAGTTCAGAAAGGAATCTAGGCTTTTGGTGCCTCTAGAATTTCTTCCTTCTGGTGAATTAATTTCATCAAGATGAACTAAGTCCTTTGAGTGCATAATTCTTCCCTGTGAACTGCAGCTTAGAATATCTTGACCTCTTGAAGCATTTAGACTAAGATCACCACTAAAGGAGCTTCCCAAAGCAGTAGGACCATTTTGTCCATGATTTCCAAGTTAGAACACTCTGAAAGTGAGACTTGACTGGAAATGATGGTATCAGAGTCCTGGGACTTGACAGGTTTGCTTGCCACTTTAGTCTGTGCCCACTTTGGAAGCCTTGAAATCATAAATGTCAAGTCTTCTCTGAAACCATTGTCAACAGCAACTCTGTTATCTTCCTTGTGTGATATTACCACCTTTGGGCCACAATCATAGTCAACATTAGGACGTGGACTTTCCACTTTGCACTGTGTACCCTCCAATGAGGTAGTTGATTGGGTTGCAACTGGTGTAAAGAGCCAACCAGCATTTTCCTTGGTCTTCTGCAATATTTTGGATGATAATGGAGCAGGCAGCTTCCATATAAAGATGCAGCTATCACCACTGACCTGAACCACAGCCAAAGTCCACCAGGCTAGCTACATGGGTATTTGTTAATGATTTCCACTGCAAATTCAGCACGCTGCTTCGATAGAGGGGGGCTGAACAGAGCCTGCTCCATTCTGTCTTCTGCAGGTTCTGTTATCTGAAGTAGTTCCGAGGAATACTCCAAAAAGCAGCCTTAAGATCCAGGAGATGGGGTGTTCCCAATCTCTGGAACTCTATTTATTAAAGGAATGAAACCATTTTCTTTGTTTCCATCATATTGCACCATAGTGAGTGAAGCAAGTGGACAACATAACCCCTGGTGACAGCTTATGCTGTATTGGATTGTCATCCATTCACATATCTTCTCCATGGTTGGAAATGAGTACCAACATATATTGTCTTCTTGATACTCTTGACTTTCATTGACGACCCTTAGTCGTCGCTTGTTGAATATGTGCATATTTCTTCCTCAGAAGTTTTTTTTTTTTTAAATCTGAATTTTGTAAAATTATTTTATGGGGTCAACAAATGCCCCCCACGGGGGGTCCGTCGGAGCCAAGGGTGACGGCGGCCACCCCGTGCATTCTTGACTTTGTCAGTTCGCTATCAATTTTATTTGAAACTGACCATTCATCTTTTCTTTTTTTTGTTGTTGTGTTGTTTTGTTTTTTTTTTTTTTTTGCAGCAGCCATCATGTCTCGTGCTAGGGAGAGCAGTGGTCGCTGGTTAAAGGGGATGTACAAGGAGACAATCCCAATCACTTCCAAGAAGTTGATGCCTTCGTGGGGTTCTCCGAGAATAACTGCGGAGAATATTTTTTCACTTGATCGGGGGCTTTCCATGATTGCTACTGGCCCCCTCCTCAGCGACCACGCGGATATCCGAGGCATTTTCCCTTGGACAGGCATTTATTTCCTTTCATTCAGAATTTTGTTCCCCCAGACATGGAAGAGGGTGATAGTTGCTTGCCTGCGGCCCGGTGTCAAATTGAGAGGGCGATTCTGGTGAGTCGTGATAGCATGTTGGGGACTTGCAAGACTTCATTCCCCAGTTTTCCATTGGGTAATGGTCGTCATATTCAGTATCCGGCCTCCTCCCAGCTAGGCTTCTTCAGTGCTGAAACAGGATGTCCGATCAAGGTGAAATCCTTTGCACCTGCTATTTGAGATCTAGGGGGTAATCACAAGACTTTGTCAGATGCTGCTTCTGGTTGCTTTTTATCTCCCTCGGGCACAGAATTTGCTGGTGAAGGGTATGACAAGCTATGTTTGCTCGATAAAATCGTGAGTGGGTCTTCTCCCAGCTGGTATGGAAAATGGTCCGTGATTCCCTCCCATAAATTTCATTTAGGAGCCACAGAATGGCTGGCGGGCGTACTTTATCATTATAGCGGGCTTCTGGACCTTGTGGGCATTCGGCATGCAGTTACAGCAGCATTATATAAATACCCGTGTCATGTTGAGTTGCTTCAGGCTTTGGCGGAGCGTTTCAATCGCCGCTACAATACTTTTGCTACTGCTGAGGGTGAAACCTCCCTGGATTTGTGGAGTTTGTACAGGATCTCAGGTTTACCCATCTCGGGGCGGCCTTATGAAGAAGTTACTCTCGATGATTTGCACCGGAACTTCTCCACAGGACTGGGAGAGTATGGTTTATCCTTTAGCTTCCGATACCTGATGAAGGTATGGCGGGATTTGGCCCGGGCTGGGAAAAGCAAGGCCCCTTCTGCTTCCTCTGGTGCTGTGAGGGTCAGCCTCAATGCATGGGTTTCTTATTTCTACAATGGGCCGTTCTGTTTTCATGAGAGCTTTGCAGAGGATGACAGACCTTTGACTCAGAATTATCAGCTTGTCTTGCATCCTCAGGAGAGTAGCCGCCATTTACCTGCGCCGGTGAACGCGGGGTGGAACCCCCGCAACATTCCAGACCGGACCTATCTTGCCGCTTATCTCGTTTACTGGCTTGCTACTTTTGTTGTACCTTATGGAGAGGAGGGCCTTGTTCGGCCCGAGCTTATTTATCCTGCTTGTACTCTTGCAGATGGACATAGACTCGCCCTTGCACCTGCTGCTCTTGCAAATATCTATCATGGCTTTGGTAATTTGACGTCTCACAGCTCTCCGAGAGATCGGAGTTTATGTATGGCTACTCATTATCTGAGTGCATGGGTTGGTCTTTTGCTGCCCTCTTTGTGTCAGAATATTTCAGTTGAGAACCCAGCAGCCCCTTTAATTTTCTTATTCAGGAACCGTCCGGACCCACGTCCATCGGATCAGCTATGGAAGGCTCGCAAGTTATTATCTTTTGTTCCTACACAGGGGAAAGAGGGCTTGCCTATAGCCCATTGCTCTTACGACTTCAGGCCTTTTGTGATTGAGAGCTCGGATGGGATTTCTTATGGCATCCCATATTGCCAGGTTGCTGACCCCTCATTTTATGAAGCCTGGCTTTGCAGTATTCGACCCAGTGTCCTTGTTTTCAGGAAGGGCAACACTGTTTTCTTGGAGCCTTATTTTCCCCATCGTTTCGCACGAAACTTTGGGTATGACCAGTCAGTTCCTCCGATGCTGATTTCGGCTTGACTGGGCGGATACACCGGGGTCAGGATATTCACTTGGTTACTAGCAGCTGGTGGGATTTCTTCTTCAGAGGATCATCAGGACCACGCTGTACCTTTCCAGACGCCAAGAGGGTGGGTCAAGTTGATATATATTATGCCCGCTGGTGGTTCAGGCACAGTAATGTATTCAGGCAGTCTCCACATGAATTAAAAGAAAGAGAAGAAGCCCGTCTGAAGCAGACAGATCTGCCGCCTCTGATTATTGACAGATCTTTCCTTCATACTCATTTCCCGCAAATTGCTAGAAATGTACGAGACTTTCGTACTGAATGGGAGGCGAAGAACGGGCCAGTTACTATTGATCGGCAGGCCTACACTGGGGCCATTAAGCCCTTGAGGCGGCGTGCCAGTGCTCCCTCAGAACACGGTACAGCTGCTGCAGTGCATAAAGTGTATTCATGGTGGGAGCATTTCTTGTCAGACTGAGGCTACCCTCCGAATGCTGATAAAGCCATTCGCCTTCATCCTGAAAGCTTCAGCAACAACTTATGGCCACAGTGGCAAAGACATTTGATGAGTTCCATTGTGCGCATCGGCCCGTCTGAGCAACTCTCCTTACTGGAGAATAGTGTTTGCCTGCAAGACGTCTGGGATGCAGTAGTTACGGCAGGGGAGATTGTTGGCCTTCAGGCTGAGCAAGCAGTGCTAAGGCCCACTTTCTCGCCTGCCCCTGAGGGTGAGTAACGCTAACTTTTGTTCCCTCTTTTTCCTTCTTTTCCTATGATTAGTTGAGCTGTTCTTTATGCTTCACTTATATGTGGTTTTGATTTTCTCCTCTTCCTCCCCCCTTTTTTCGCAGGGAGCTTTGTCACAATAGCG
This sequence comes from Amorphophallus konjac, assembly GCA_022559845.1. Classification (NCBI taxonomy): domain Eukaryota; kingdom Viridiplantae; phylum Streptophyta; class Magnoliopsida; order Alismatales; family Araceae; genus Amorphophallus; species Amorphophallus konjac. Next base: position 187,659,441 of record CM040129.1, on the reverse strand, counting down.
AATGTCGCTGTAAAAGGGAAGAAAGCCCCCGGGCCGGCGAAGCGGGTAAGGTCCTCCGAGGAGGAGGGACCAAGAGCCCGAGCTCGTCTACCTCGCTCCAAAGGGAGCTCCTCGAAAGGGCGACGAGGTGACCTTCGTGGGTTTATAGCCTTGCCTTTTGAATACTTCGTAATGCTTCATTGTTGACCCCTTTTTCTTTGATCTTCAGGTTCTTCCATCGGCACGATCATACCCACATTTTCCCCCACACATGGGGTGGTGGTCCCGGGGTCAGAGCGTGACATGGAAGATGGAGAGTTACAGGATGATGATTATAATCCTGTGACTAATGCCTCACCCCCATATTCATGTGGGGATCGCCATAACTCCGTTGGCTGTGGTATGATGATCTCGAGACATTACATTGTCTGCCTTTTCCTTGTGTTGTTCTTTTGATCCCCCCCCCTTTTTTTTCTTGCCCTTGTTGACATGACTTCTCTCTTCCTTTTCCCTTTTTATACCAGAGGTTCATGAGGATAGGGAGATAGCTGCGGCTCGTAGGCATGAGCCGGAGTCGACCATCGCCTTACCTTCTTCGAGTAAGGATGTACCTCATTCTTCTTTGAGTTGATTTTGTGGGAGGTGACCTGACAATCTCATTTCCAGGTGGTTTGGACGCATCCGCAGCGATTTCTGTGCAGAATTCACTACACTTCTTAGCTCCGGGATGAATATGGATTTGCCAGATTATTCTGCCAATCCTTCCGCAGATAAAGAGATGGTAGACAAATATTCTCAAGCTCTTCTCGATGAAATCTATAGAGAGCAAACTCCACCCTCAGAGGGACAGAGGCAAGATCCCGGAACTTTGTCAACCTCTCCACTACAAGGAAGTGACCGTATACCCCACACAGCAGGTAGTTGCATTTAATGTTGAACTTGAAATTGCTGACATTGCTGCGCAGATTTATCATCTGAGTATCTTATGCAGCTGGTAACCCTCATGTTCAAAATCCCTTGGAGTCCTTAGAGGGGATAAATAGAGGTGCTGTGCCTTTAGATTCAGGGGGTGCTACCTTGGGCGCCACTGCTCAGGACAAGGAGACAGCATTGAGGCGTAACGGTGATGGCATTGTAGCTATGGAGGAGAGCCCAGCCTTGACTCCCATAGAGGGAAATCCTGAAGATTTTTCTTGTTCCTCAGGAGACACTGTCTGTCTTTCTGACGGGGAGGAGACTGGTCAGAGAGGTATTTCTACTTCTTCATAACAGTATTTCTTGTATTGAAGTGACTTTGTAAGTTGACTCCTGGTTCTTCTTCGCAGGGGACATTCAAGGGGCTGATTTTACCTTGTTGAGCAAAGATAAAGAGTCCTTGGATTCTGCTGCATTAGGTCCCTTCATACTCTCTTTTTCTTTTTTTACATGACTAACTGCTTTGATTTTGTCAGCTGCTAACCATTACTCTTCTTATGATGCCCAATAGGGGGAGTAGAGCTGCGGGAGGAAATTCGGGATGCCTCAACCTCTGGCGACCCCCTAATTATAAGAGCTGAAGCTTCTAATTCCTCCCAGCTAGAGAAGCCTTTAGAGATTCCCACCGTTTCAGGTAGTCTTTTCTCTTCACACGCTATCAAATTTGATGTGAGTTGAAAAATAGGGATCATAGCCATTCTCATTGTTTTTCCTCTCTTCTCGCCTTTTTGTTCTGGCAGCTTGTTTCAAGGAAATACTCCCGCATACGAACGGCTTCCCATGCCACGGGATTGAGTGGCCGGATGGCCCTCAGATTGCACCTTTTGTGGGGGCGGCCCACATGGTTGATACCCTGATTGGCGGCGCCCGGAGTTTGTTCCTGGGGGTCGAGCTTCCTCCAGTGGAGACTGTTTGCAACACCCTTAAGGCTGCCACGCGAAGTTATCATGGGTTAGGGCTGCCGAAAGAGCCGTGGATGGCGGCAGTGGACAGTGCTTGGCAAGAATTTCAGCAGCTGTATGAAGCCTCAAATTGGAAAGCCCAAGAGCTAAGGATCAAGCAGCTGGAGGATAAATAGAAATAATGCGCGACCAGGTCCGCGAGAGGAAATCTCAGGCCGAGAGGGTTCGGGAGCGCCGCGACTCCCTTGAGACTGCCGTAGCTGAGAATAGGAGTCAAATTGCCTCGCTCCAGGAGACTGTGCGGACCATCTTGCAGCGAATTGCTTCCCTGGAGGCTTCTGGTGAAACTAATGTCAAAGCGATTCAGGAGGCGCAGGCCGAGGAGAGCTCTCTTGCTGTGGAGTGCTCAAGCATAGAGGAGGCCCTTGCCACAAAAGAACAGGAGCTCGCCGATTTAATGAAGAAAAAGCCCTCTCATCTTTGAGTCTGTATATTTCTTTTTCTTTAGCCCGTTGCTGGTTTCATATTCTTTTCCATTCATTATTTTGCAGTTACACCCAGGGGCTTGTCTTGGGCTCCAGTTTTGCAGATGAATAGTAAAATTGTTCATACATTGATGAAGGCATAAATTCTTTTGTCTTGGGAACTTCTGAGAATTTCTTCTCTTTTTTCTTTTTTTTTTACATTACCAACTTCACCGCCCTTTCGGGTTTTCGCCGAAGCTGGCCCCCTTTAGCTTTTTTCCAGCGCGCCCTTTCGGATTTTCACGCTGAGGGGTTACCCAATTTTGCCTGAGGCGCCCTTTCGGGTTTTCACCTCAGCCGGGTTATGACCTTTTTGCCCTTGAGTAGCCGGAAGATTGACCACTCAAGTCCGTCGGGGCACCCCTATTTTAAGCCCACTTTTTTTTTTTTTTAGGATCACTCTTGACAACGAGGTTACACCCTCGGGGTATAAGTGGATGAGTTGTAGTCGGCCAGGAAACTTGGAGGCCGAAGATTCAGGGACTTGGTGCTAACCAATGAAATTGGAAAGCCAAAACTCGAAATTTGGGATTTAGGGGACTGACCAATGAAATTGGAAAGTCGAAACTTGAAATTTTGGATTTAGGGGGGCTGACCAATGAGATTGGAAAGCCGAAACTTGGGATTTTGGGGTTTAGGGTGGCTGACCAATGAAATTGGAAAGCCGAAACTTGGGATTTTTGATTTTGGGTGGCTGACCAATGGAATTGGAAAGCCGAAACTTGGGATTTTTGATTTTGGGTGGCTGACCAATGGAATTAGAAAGCCGAAACTTGGAATTTTGGGATTTAGGGTGGCTGACCAATGAAATTGGAAAGCCGAAACTTGGGGTTTTTGATTTGGGGTGGCTGACCAATGGAATTGGAAAGCCAAAACTTGGGATTTTGGATTTAGGGTGGCTGACCAATGAAATTGGAAAGCCGAAACTCGGATTTTGATTTTGGGTGGCTGACCAATGGAATTGGAAAGTCGAAACTTGGGATTTTGGATTTAGGGTGGCTGACCAATGAAATTGGAAAGCCAAAACTTGGGATTTTGGATTTAGGGGCCGGCCAACTATGTTGGCAAGCCAGAACCTGAAATTTGAGATTTGGCACGGTGGGGCATGAACAAGAATTGTTCAAAACATCTGTGACTTTTGAGTTTTTTTCTTGGGGGGGAAAACTCCCCTATCCTTCCTTAGTCTCCTACGGAGGAGGGCAAGTCTTGTGTAGGTTGTTGTTGGAACTCATGCTCAGGAGCATAGTATAATTTCAAATGCTTTCCATTCAATGGTGCAAAGGGGTTCTCCCCTTTATGATCGACGACCTTATAAGCGCCTCCTTCATAGACTTTGGAGACGATATATGGTCCTCGCCAATTTAGTTGTAATTTGCCACTGGACTTTCCGGCCATGACTTCTCTTTCTTTAATCATGACGAGATCACCCTTTTTGAATGCTCTCTGTCTCACAAGCTTATCATAGGCTCGAATCATTCGGGCTTGATAAAGTTGCAGGTGTTTATAAGCTTCCAACCTTTTGCCTTCTAGATCAGAGAGCTCTTCAAGTCTTCTCTGTATTTCGTCTTGTTCGTGGGCTTGGAGGCCAGCATGCAAAGCTACCCTGTAGGAGGACATTTCAATCTCAACTGGGATTACGGCCTCCGCCCCATATATTAGAGAGAAGGGTGAGCAGCCAGTAGGAGTCTTGTACACGGTCCGGTATGCCCAGAGAGCTTCATGAATTTTCTCTCCCCAGTCCTTTTTGCGGCTGCCTACTATCTTGGCAAGTAACTTGCAAAGAGTCTTGTTGAAAGCTTCAGCTAACCCATTGGCTTGAGGGTTATATATTGTTGAGGTTCTCCAGTCTATATGAAACTTGGCTGCGAGCGCATATATTGTTCTGTTTTTGAATGGCGTGCCATTATCTGACATAATCCGACTTGGCGTGCCGAACCTGTATATAATGTTATGTCTGACGAATTGAGCGACAGCTTCTCCTGTGACTTCCCGTAGGGGGACTGCTTCAGCCCAACGAGAAAAATAGTCTGTTGCAGCCAATATGAACTTATGACCTTTAGAGGATGGAGGGAAAGGTCCAACAATGTCCATTCCCCATTCTGCAAATGGCCAAGTAGGGGCCGTTGGGTGTAGCGAGCCTGGCGGCTTTCTCGGGACCGGACCAAAGGCTTGGCATTGGTGGCATGTGCGGGCGTATCGATTGCAGTCCGCGTACATTGTAGGCCAATAAAAGCCTTTAAGCTTTATATTGATCTTCATTTTATCTCCAGCTTGGTGAGCCCCGCAAAGTCCTGAGTGGACCTCGCGCATGACTATTTTAGCTTCCTTGGGCGAAAGGCAACGGAGGAGAACAGATTTATCTTTTCATGGACCAATCTATACAGTTGGTCGCCTATTAGCTGATAGGACGCCGCTCTGCGCAAGAATTGACCCTTTGGGCCCAGTCAGGAGGGAGACGCCCATTTTTTATGTCAATAATGGGTTGACGCCAGTCATATTCCTCTTCCCGACTAGGCATGTCTTCTTCCAAGGTATTAACCTCAGAAATTGTAGGATCAGCATCTTCGTCCAGGACGCTTGGCATAAGTCTCCTGTGCCTGACGGTTATGTCTACTTTCCCTCCGAGGTAGCTTTATAGCAGAGGCTAGCTTGGCTAGGGCATCTGCCTGAGAATTCTTGCTCCTGGGGACATGGTTTATCTCAAAGAGATAGAATTTCTCCTTCAAGTTCAGGACGGTTGTGTGATAAGGCACTAGCTCTCGCTTCCGCACATCATAGTCGCCCATAACTTGTCGTATGACGAGCTGCGAGTCGCCGTAAACTTTAATGCATTTGATCTTCATTTCTATGGCTAGCTGAAGCCCAACGATCAATGCTTCATATTCTGCCTCATTGTTTGTCAACGGCTTCATGAGGGCACAGGAATTGTGGAGAATTCCCCCTTGAGGAGTGACGAAGACGATGCCAGCCCCTGAGGCGAGTGTGGTTGTCCCGTTAGCCCCTTTAATTGTTCGAGAAGCTCCATCAAAGTAGAGCTCCCAGCAGGGCACATCAATAGCCAGGGACTCTTCCCCTTTTTGCACTGGACCGCCCTCGGTTTGTTCTTCAATTCCCGATTGGGATGGAAGTATTTCTTCATCGGGCAGTTCAATGTTAAGAGAAGAATCGGCCGGAATTGGGTGTGCTGCCAGAAACTCCGCCATTCCTTGTCCCTTAATTGCCTTTTGGGGAACAAATGTTATATCAAACTCCATAAGGAGTAATGCCCATTTTCCCAGTCGACCCGACAAGACAGGCTGTTTAAGGAGGAACTTGAGTGGGTTGTATTTTGAGATTAACTCCACCGTGTGGGACAGGAGGTAATGTCTTAACTTCTGGACGGCGAACACCAATGCCAGACATACCTTCTCCATCGGGGAATAGCGATGCTCGGGGCCCACCAGCTTTCTACTGAGGTAATATAAGGGTTGCTCTTTACCTTCTTCATTTATTTGGGCGAGCAACGCCCCCAAGGAAGTGTCCATGGCAGCAATATAGAGAATCAAAGGTTTTCCCTTGATAGGTGCTCCGAGCACTGGGGGAGTGAGGAGCTACTTCTTGATCCGCTCAAAGGCTCCTTGACATTCTTGGTCCCATATAAATGGGGCACCCTTTTTCATCAGTTTCCCAAATGGTGCACATCTTCCAGAGAGGTTAGATATGAAACACCTAATATAGGCTAGCCTCCCCTGTAGAGATCGCAGTTCTGTCTTGGGCGGCGGCAATTCCCGAATTGCTTTGATTTTATCGGGATCAATCTCTATTCCCCGGTACTTAACAATGAAGCCGAGGAACTTGCCACTTGAGACGCCAAAAGCACACTTCATAGGGTTCATCTTGAGCTTGTATTGGCGGAGTCTGTTAAAAACCCGCCGCAAGTCATCTAAGTGATTTTCATGCTTGCGGGTTTTAACGACGAGGTCGTCAACATAACACTCGACCAAGTCGTGCAACATTTCATCAAAAATCTTAGTCATAGCCCTTTGATAGGTGGCTCCAGCATTTTTCAAGCCGAAGGGCATCCTTTTGTAATTGAAAATCCCTTTGGGGGATCGGAATGCCGTATGGTCATTATCTTTGACGGCCATTCGTATCTGATTGTAGCCCGAGGACCCGTCCATAAAGGACAGAGCTTCATATCCTGTGGTCATGTCAACCATAGTTTCAGTAATTGGAACTGGAAAATCATCCTTTGGGCAGGCTTTATTCAAGTCTCTGAAGTCAATACAAACTCGGACTTGGCCATTTTTCTTTTTGACTGGGACTATATTGGCGAGCCACACTGGATAGAGGCAGGGCTCTACGAAATCCACTTCTAGGAGCTTGTCACTTCAGCATTTACTTTAAGTTCCAGCTCGTGGCGCATGCGTCTTTGAGCTTGCTTGACGGGCTTAGCCGTAGGGAGTATTGCCAGCTTATGTTCTGCTACTGACGGCTCTAACCCGGGCATCTCTTTATAAGTCCAGGCAAAACAATATTTGTACTCCGATAGGAGTTGTTTGTAAGCTTGTCTTTCCTGCTCAGTAAGGAGAGCACTAACAAAAATGGGTCGGGGTTCATTAGCATCCCCGAGATTAAGCTCAATCAATTCATCGACAGTTGCTTGCCCACCATCTTCGAGTTCCTGTGGGGCTGGCTGCAGATTGATGAAATCCTCGTCGTCGTCAATATTGACTACGTGGAGGTCACAGTAGTCTAAGTTGTTGATAACGGCCGACTGAAGCTGCTCATCCTGGTCTTCGAGGGCCACTTCTCTTGGTTGTCCTCTTGTAGAATCACTAGGCCCCTCACCAGAGTCTGAGCTACTGGGAGAGGGTGATAACCCTATAGTGTTGACAGAATAGTGAATCTTAAGGTTGGGCTCCCCACACGGAGGATTGCTCCTTGCTTCACTTGCAGTAAATTTAGGCAGTGTAGACGCAGCTTCCATGAGGACCTTTTTATTGGAAGGCTTGGACTGATTCCAAGGATGCGGCTGTGGGGGAAAAACCCGATGCTGCTTGATCTGGATAACTCCCCTTTGTATTAAATCTTCAAGTTGATCCGTAAGGACATAACAATCTTCTGTAGCGTGTCCTGCCATTCGATGGTATCGGCAGAAGCTGGAGCTTTTGGCATCACTAGCTCTATAGGGCTGTGAGTCGGAGGAAGCTGAATAAGACCCCGAGCCATACAAAATTCAAACAATGACTCGGTATGGGCCTTGGCAAAGGAGTATGGAACTTGCATCCGCTGTGTCAATCTCATCACGGGTGCTTTGCCTTTAGATTCCGCAGAAGACTGGTTCGGCTTAGTCCCTTGAGACCTATCTTCCACCATCTGGCTCTTGGGATCAGTATAGTTTTTTGAAGGAAAAGTGAGATGTCTAAGCAGAACATCTCGTTCTCGCAATAGCTCTTGTACAAAAGTCTTTAATGCTTGGTTCTCTTGTTTCAACAGCTTCATTGTATCGGCAGGGTCCCTTCCTTGTTCAGTAGTAGGAACATAATCGTCATCCGATATGGGGTGTTCGTCTTCTGTGATGTCGAGCCCAGCTAACTGACTCAGGGCTTCGCGCCCAGCTTCGCCAAGTTCTTGCAAAACGGGCTGTAGGACAATTATCTCCTCATCTCCGGACTTAACATTATGGCTGTCCGGGCTATCAATATCTTGGACTTCCGGCCCGAATTCTTCTTTCTGCCCAATTATGGAAGTAACATTTCCCTGAGTAAGATTGGAATGATCGGGAGGGGGCGAAGTCCCGATGGTATTTACAGCATAATAGACTCTAAAGTCTGGCTCGGGGTCGTATCCCAAACCTCTTCGATCATTCTTAGGGAAGGGAGGCTGCCCTCTGACTTGAGGAGGGTGCCAGAGCAGTTGGAAGTAATTACACCGAGCCGCTTGTTCCATCTGTGGGATATTTTATTTCTGACACATCTGTTTAATGTGCTTAGCCATGTCAGGCATTTCTTGGACAGACTCAGGAGCATTCTTGGGCCGCTCGCTCCAGCCGAAATCGTCGTTCGAGGGGGCACGAGGCACCATATCTCCCTTGTAAAAGATAATGGGCTTAAGACGCCCCTTGGTGTTCTTCTTCCCTTTGGCTTGATATGTAACAATGAATGTTTTTAGGGTGTCGACCCCATGCTCCTCTCTCGAGGAGACCAACTGCACGCAGGCAGGAGGCATGAAGATGCTCTTATCTATTGTTTGATTAATAAGGTTGGCCTCGAAGTTGATCTCCCGCCTCTCGGGCCGAGTTGGCTTCGCTGCAGGGGCGTCAGCTTGCAAGCTGAGTCGATGCATCCTGGCAAGGTCTTCATTTACCACAAAGAGTTCATCTTCATCTTCTTCCTCAACAATCAGCTTTTGCTTTCCTTTATCTTGGATCTCAACTGGGGGTTCAACAGTTGGCTCCCCAAAGTATAACTGAGCATCAGTCAAATTGCATTCATTTGGTCGAAAGGGAGACCTATCAGCAAAGACTGTATGTTGCTCGCCGCCCTTCGCATACTTAATACACTGATGGAGAGTTGAAGGGACGACGCAGTTTTCGTGAAGCCATGGCCTACCCAGTAAGGCTTTATATGCGGCCGTGGCATTAATGATGTAAAATGTAGCCTTAGTGACGAAGGTGTCCATGGTCAACTCCACCTCCACTTTTCCCAACGCATCCTCGGAGTTCTGATTGAATCCCGAGATTTTCACATCATATACCCTTTGAAGATAGGGCATAAGAAATAAAGACTTAAAGGTCTTGAGAGGCATTATGTTGACAGAGGCACCGGGGTCCATGAGGACCCGGTTCAGTTCGTGCCCATTAATCTTCCCTTGCATGTACAACGGGCGGTTATGACATGGAGAAGACAGCAACATGTCCTTATCAGAGAAAGTGACTGTTGCGGCCAATGCCTCGTATGTCTGTGCTTGAATTTCGGCTACATGAGTCTCATAGACTTCTGGTTCTTGGAGGACTTTAATGAGAGCCTCCCTCAACTCTTTACTCCAGGCAATGGCCTCCCATATGCTAACCATAGTTGGCATTCGCTTCATGTGTTGAATGATCTTACGATCAGCCCGAGCCCGGGCTTGATCTAGTGGAGGGATCATCTCCACCAGGGACTTAGGCTGATAAGGGGGCTTCTGGGCCGGCTCCAACTTTCCCTGGTCATTTGTTTCTTCTTGGAACAACGGGGCTAAAGATTCCTCTTCCGGAACTAGAAGCTCTTCATTGTCCTTGCCTGAAGTGCTTGCTTGGGCTGGATCAGCAGGCTGCTCTTGGGAGAGGGAACCAACGGGATCAGTCTCTTCATCCGTTGGATCGAATGGAATAGCACTTACTCTCTCCTGAGAGATCGGCTCGACGGGCTCCTCATCCTCGTCTGAGGGGTCGAAGATGAAAGTTTCAACCCGTATTTGCGCCTCAGGGGGCTCATTGGATTCTTCTCCTCGAAAGATGATCACTCTTTGGGAGGTAGTTGGCTGGGATGTGTGCCCATTGGAGGATGTTGAATGTCTTCCCCGTCCGCGTCCATGGCCTCTACCGCGACCGCGGTTTCGGAGTTCCGCATTGCGACGGCGGTAAGTAGCCATAGTGATCCTATCCCCAGCTGCGGAGAAGGTGGCATTATCTTTGCTTGACCCCCGTAAACTTTCTGGCGGAGGGATTGACACCATATTGCATGAGAAGTTCTTTAGCATTTCCTCTAACTTCTCTATAGTGAGTTCTTCATCTTTATAGAAGACGGAGAGCTCCTCCGGAATAGAAAGTTTTTCGCCCTCCTTAGCTCGCTCGAGCATTTGTCGGAGCCAACTTTTGAGCCGAGTTTTACGCTCGAACTCTTCCCACGAGATATACTTGTCAAGTGTGACAGGCCCGGCTGGGACAAAGGGTATATAGTCTTCTAACTCTTCAATTAACTTTTGAAGCTTCTGCAAAGGGGTTAACTCCTTAGGTGCTTCCATGGCCGCCGCTTGCTAGGCCTGTCTTTTTAGTCTTCTCTTCAAATTCTTCTTTCTATTATTTTCTTGCTTCTTGGCTCGTGCCAACTCTTCTTGAGATGGGGCAGCCTTTCTTGTGGACGTCTGAGCAATGTCCTTGGCCTTTATAATCGCAAGATGGGTCTTTCCTTTGAACAACTTTGAATGAGGGTTCTTTCTGGAGGTGACGTTTACCCATTGGCCCCCTGTCTCAGGAGTCTGGAAGGTCGCATTGATTGCCCTTTCCACAATTTCAGGGGGTAATTCTTGAAATTCGGCCACAAAGGGGCCAAAGCCGCAAAGAATGTCGGCTCCTTCATTGACTTGCCGACTAATAGGCCCGGGGCCTGATTTGCATGGTCCCAACTCGGCCTTACTCTTTTGTCTGCTCCCATAACTCATAGCACTGTTCTGCAACTGAGAACTATCTTGGTGCACTTGCTTAAGCTTAGACTTGTCCTCACCCTTCGGTGGCTTCCCTTTTTGCATTTCCTGGACATTTGACTGGAGCGGGTGACGACGCAACTCGCTCAAGGCTGGAGTGGATGAAGCTCGGACCGGGCTTTTAGGGATCAAATCGGAGCTCCCATGGCGGGGACGAGCTTCCCCCATTCTGGGTATTGCTGCTTTATGCTTTGTACCTCCCATGGCTGACCTGGGAGTGTGCTCGAAAGCAGATGACTTGCCTTTCCTAAGAGAGGCAGAAGACCCTTTAATGGAGACACACGGACTATCACTTTGAGGGACAGTCCGGTTCATGTCGTTTTTCAAAGTGCCGCTCTTAGATGAGCCGATGGCCCCTTGTGGAGAGAGGGTTGAAACTTCACAATGAGAATCTTTGTCCTTTCCACTCTTTCGTGAGACAGGGGAATTCCGCTCCAAGCAGGGAGAGTTGACTCGGACAGAGTGCGGAGATTCGCGCACCAAAATTTCCTTTCCGCCGAACAGGATGTCCAGCAGTTTTTTAGTTTCTTCCTTTGGAAGAGGTAAGGACTCTAGGTCCTGCCAGGGTCGCCATTCCAGGCTCATGTCTGAGGATCTTTCTGGGGCGGGCCCAGTCTCTAGTGCTTGTGACGTTGACTTCCCGTGAGAAGTTGATGCATGTATAACATTTACTGAAAACGGCGACCGTCCCCATGGAGAGGACGCCGAGGGAGCTTGAGAACCCTCCTTTAGCTTTATAATCTATCGGGTAATCAAATCCTCGGCTATGTCTTTGAAGGTGGGACAGTCATAAATGACATGTCCCATGGCACGGTGATATAAGCAGTAGCCATGCCGGTGCGTCATACCGATCATCAAATCACTATCCGGTTTAGGGAGTTGTATTAATCCCTCCCTTTGGCAGATCTTAAATATCTCCAGAGTTTTGTGTTGGGGAAAAGAATACAACTTTTCTGGGGGCTTTGCAGTAGGCGAGCCTTTTGAATCTTCGGATAGCCACCCTCCGGCCCTCGGCCGTCTTCTGGGCTCCACCGTGGCTTCTGAGTTACGGGTGGAAGCTGGAGTGGCTCCTCCCGTTGAAGGCGTTAGGGTCAGAGCCGTCAGGCGGTCGTCCATGCGCCTTACAAGCCGCAGTAGCTCTTGCTGATCACGCTGCAGATGCCTAACTTCCCTTTTAAGCTTTCGGACAGCCTTCCGAATGGACAAACATTCGGACATTAAGAAATAGCCTCCTGCCAAGGAGGTACCTGGCGGGGCAGGGGCTGAGTCCAGGCCACGCCGTGGATCCCTAGCCTGACTTTTCCCGGAGATTTTCTGAATGACATTTATCGAAAACCTCGATCCTTCGTGGATGTGAGGCTCATGGGGATATTTCTCGGTGCTTCTCTCATTTACAATGTGCTCAGCAGCTTGATGAAGCCTCTTTCTTACCATGCTTTCTCCTTGCGTATCGATCTCTCCCCTTTGGATGAGGGTCTCGATGCAATCTTGCAGTTCTTCGCATTCTCGGGTGGGATGCGATATCACAGCATGGAACTACAATATCTTGGATGGGCTTTCTCAACCTCAGTGTAGGTAGGAGGGGGGTCATGCACCATAATGTGACCTTCCTCTAGAAGAATATCAAATATCTTCTTCGTGTTTTCCTTTGGAAAAGAGCACTGGTGGGAAGGCCTCCATCCTGGATACCACAAAGTGGGTTTTATCCCACTAGGGCCTGCTTCTTCTGCCCCCGGATCGGGGAATGTGAAGGCTGCCATTTGATAAATTTGTCGAGTCGGCCGATGGCTAATGACATTAGCCGAACGGGTCACCCGGTCCCAGATATGAGGTTGAGGAGGGTCAACCCGAGTCCCCTTCATTGTGATGAGCTGATTTTGTATCATTTTCTCCAGCTCATCTTTGAAGACATAACAATTGTCAATAGTGTGCCCCAACAGACGATGATATGGACAGTAATTGGGATCATCGGTCTTGCCGGCCTCTTCTGGCTTCTTAGGCTCTGGGAGAGCTATTAACTTGTTCTTCATGCATAGATTGAAGAGTTTGCTAGTGTGCTCCTTCTTAAAAGAGTAAGGAGTCTTCATACGCTCAGCCAGCTTTGTAGTTGGCGCCCTCTTTTCAAACTTTTGGCCAGAATCACCCGGCGATGTTGCCTGACTGGTTTCGGTGGTTGGAGAGAAGTCCACTGCATTTGCTTCCTTCCCCGTAGCAGAACGCTCCTTGGGTGGCTTAGGCTTTGATGGCATGAAAGTGGGATTGTCAGCGAAGAACATCTCAATCTCCGCGACCACAGAGTTCAATTGGTCGAATCCCTTGATATTTGCCCCCAGAAGCCGTTCACTGACTTCGGGGGAGAGCCCCCTCCGGCATATAGTTATGGCATCTTCTTGTGCCGGGGGATTGTCACAGCGCATGCTGAGATCCCTCCAGCGTTTGATGAAATCCAGAGCCGTTTCCCCCCTCTTCTGCTTAAGTGAGCAAAGCTCGGCGAGGGATACCTTCCTTTCAGCCAACTGGAACCGATCAATGAATTTCTTCTGCATGTCGGCCCAGTCAACGACAGAGTTGGGTTTTAACCTTGAGTACCATTGAAAAGCGCTTCCGGTAAGAGAAGTTGCAAAATACCGGAGGAGATAAGATTCCTCAAGGGCCAGGTCGCCCATAGCAGTCATATAGTAGGCGAGATGCTCGTGTGGCGAACCCTGCCCATTAAACTTTTGCAATTTAGGCGCTTTCGGGCACTCCGGAGGGAGTTTCTTGAATTGGTGATGAATAGGGTAAGGCGCACTGTATAAGTCAACAGTAGCGATACCCTCGCCACGCTGGGCGAATTTGTCTTCAATAATCTTCTCAATCATGCGGCGTTGGGCGATTGCCTCTTCCGCTCCCGTGATTTGAGAAGACTGAATATTGAGCTGGGCTCGGAGTGGTTCGGCCCCTGCCTCGGTATGGGCACTATGCAGGTGTCCAGCTTGCCGACTGGCGATGACCGGTTTAGGTAGCTGTTGCTCTCGTCGAAGGTCGCGACCATGCATCGGTGTCGGAGGCCTTCGAGCGCTTGTATCCATTTGCCGCTTCATTTCCAGCATGAGATTGGTCATTTCTATGTGCCATCTTTGCATAGTTTCAAATTTGGCATCATCGGACATTGCCTGGAAAACGGCCTTTGTCGGTGGCTCAAAGGGCAAATTGAGATAACCATCATCATGAATGCTCATGACATCATCGGCATCAACTTCTACTCGTGGTAGGTTCTCGCCCTGGTTTTGAAGAAGCTCCTGGGGAATTTCTCGGTACTGCCCCTGGGAGGAAGTCCCTTCTTGACCACTAAGTTGTGCTTGGAGACTCCTTCTAGCAGCATTGCGAGTATTGCGGTATACCGCATCTGCATCTGTTACCAGATTTGGATCATTCACCCCGACGGGGTCAGCCGGGTTGACAGGTTTGCCAGTTTGCTCCATTTGTTGCCTACCGGAGGTGTAACATGTGTAGATTTTCATATTCCCACCTGCTTCTGCCATCTGGACTACTCTTCGTCTCTTGGGCACATGGCCACCAGGACGAAGGGGTGCCCCCAATCGATCAAAGACGGAGGTTTTCACAGGAAGGGTTTCCGTTAGTCTTTCAAAGACGGAAACCCGTTGAGTAGATGCTTGGGCACAGTTGCCTGTCTTAGCTCGGATAGATCCAGAGCTTTGGGATATGAAGTTGGGCTTGCGATAAGCCCCCTTCCTCTTCCGCCCTTGCGTAGCGCCGGATGATGCCATGCCGGCTTGGGGCTAGGTCCGCGCAGGCTTGGTGGCCCTGGCCTGCTTAATTGCCTGGGCCTCCTGCTTGGTAACCCAAATTTGTTTGACCTTGCGGGGACGCCGCTCAGAGGCCTTATGGCTATCATCGGATTTGATTTTCTTTTTGAAATCCAGTCCATCCTCTCGTATTTTGTGTAAGAGCGAGAAGCGATTGGAAGTGGATATATTGGGGACACATCGGTCCCGTGGAACCCTCGGTTCAGTGCCGTCGAGCCAAACACGTAGATCCCCAACAAGTATGGACTTGCCGGACCTTGAGGTCTTGGCTGCTGGCCTCCTATTCTGGCGGCGGCGATGCTGCCCCCATTTGGTAGGGACGACATCAGCAGTGAGCGTGTTCACAGAGAACACGCTAGTTTGGACCGGACGGAGCTTGTTGCCCCCAGCAACAGCAGATGGGGCTGAAGAAGGTACCTCTTGCTGGACGGCAGGGATCACCCCCAAGAAGAAGGGGGAACCCACAACTGCCGGGAAATCCCCAAACACAAGGGGGACAGTGAGGTAGCCATGGCTCGCATGGCTGGCGACGGTGAACGGGCCGTAGGCAACTGCCGCCATTACCAGAGTTTCCTTTGCTTTTGAACTGCTTCCTGTTTCCTCCTTCCTCCTTCCTCTTGTTCAATAGGGAAGAAGAGTTAGGGTCTTTGTAAGGGCATTGAAAGAACTTTAGCAGTTAAATGAAGGGCGGGAAAAGTCCCACCGGGCGTGCCAGTCTGTTTACACGCGGAAAAAATTTTCGTCTTAATATGCGCATGTGTTTTGGCCTTTTTAATGCTTGCATATTATAATTTCCGCGCGCGTGTTTTATCAGACGATTTAAGAATTCGTGTACTGGACTCTTCCCCACCGATCGGAATCGGTGTTAATTTACATCGGATAAATCCGAACACCCTTGATTAAAACTGCTAAAGACATTTTCTTGCCCTCATAATATTAGCCCCTTTTGTCAACATAGTCGTTGTCAGTTGCATAATTTCCTATACTTAAAATTTGTTAATCTGAAATCTGATCAGATTATTGGATACTTGCATAATTTCCTATACTTAAAGGGTATATTTGCAATTTTATATCCTCGTAGTCATGATATGATCTTTTGCCAACTTTAGCTACATGAGGGAGCAATGAGGCCTTCACTATTGAATTTTTTATTTTTAAAAAGTCCTTGCTTGATCCGTTCTGAAATATTTATGTGATTTCCCAATAAAGTAGGGATAAATGCATAATTTTGTACGTCATAACCTCTTGAATATAAGGACTTGAAACAACATTCTTCCTAGCCCGTCAAATAGCTATATGTAGAAGCACTTGAATTTACTTGAGCCTATTTAGGCCTTTTTGTACATATCACCCTTAATAGAGGGTATCTTAGTCAAGTCTTCTTAAACATCCTCTCCACATAAAGTATGTTTCGTTTCAACAAAACCCCACATAATAGAAGGCTGCGACCTGTTGGAAAAAAAAAGAAGGCTGCTGGCTGTCCTTGTCTTCTTTTTCTTCCCTTGTATTCTTTCTCCTTCCTTTTTTGTCTTCTTCTCACCTCTTGTCTTCTTGCTGCTGTCCCTCTCTTTCTTTTCTTGTGGTTGCTTTCCTTTTTGTTGTGGCTGTCCCCCTCCTTGACTCCTAGTGGGGGCCTTTTATATTGGATTGGAGAAAGGGCGGAGGGACATCCTCTTCTTCTCCTCCGGTGGAATTTGAAAAGGTAAGCCCTTCATCTTCTCCTCCCTGCCTTTTCATATGCTATAACTGCAACATTTATTTTCCTTCCTTCTTTTCTTTTCTCTTTCTTTTCTCTTTTTTTTTTGGTAACCGCAAGACCATGGGCGGAGGAAGGCCTCCTCCGGCCTGCTAACAGGGCGGAGGAGGGTCCTCCGGCCTGCTAGCAGGGGGAGGGCCCCTCCGGCCTGCTGGCAGGGCGGAGGGACTCCCTCCGGCCTGCTAACAGGGCGGAGGAGGGTCCTCCGGCCTGCTAGCAGGGGGAGGGCCCCCTCCGGCCTGCTGGCAGGGCGGAGGGACTCCCTCCGACCTGCTAACAGGGCGGAGGATTTTCCTCCGGCCTGCCAGCAGGTTGGAGGGCCCCTCCGACCTGTCAGCAGGGCGGAGGAACTCCCTCCGGCCTGCTAACAGGGCGGAGGGTTTTCCTCCGGCCTGCCAGCAGGTCGGAGGGCCCCTCCGGCCTGTCAGCAGGGCGGAGGAGCACCCTCCGGCCTGCAGGCAGGGTGGAGGGCCCCTCCGGCCTATTGGGGTCTCTTTCTCCTATAAAAGGAGTCCGTACTTCTTAAAAAAAATTTCCCCTCAACACGTGGAAAGCTTCTTTGTGTTCTTTGACTTGTACGGAGGATTCTCATCTTGTCTTTGGCTCGTTTCTTGTGAGACCATGTGGGTGACTTCCTTCAAATTTTCATTGCTATACAGTAATAATTTTTTGTTGCTGATATATATAATAGTGGGCCTATCTGATGCTGGAAACACATACGAAGCGTGATAGGCTGTGTCCCCAAAGACACTTTTTTCCTATCAGATAGCTCACCAGTAGTCAAGCTCAACAGAAAGTTGAACAGGTGGCCATCTCCCAATGCATACTTGACATGCATTCTGCTCTGCCACCTGATACGTTGACATTCTCAAGAACTGAAAGTGTCGTGAGATTTTCTTGGGCAGTAACATCAAGTGATATGGTTTCCATGACATCATAAGTACTACATTCCTCAGCTAATAGCTCTTCTGATGAGTTCAGAAAGGAATCTAGGCTTTTGGTGCCTCTAGAATTTCTTCCTTCTGGTGAATTAATTTCATCAAGATGAACTAAGTCCTTTGAGTGCATAATTCTTCCCTGTGAACTGCAGCTTAGAATATCTTGACATCTTGAAGCATTTAGACTAAGATCACCACTAAAGGAGCTTCCCAAAGCAGTAGGACCATTTTGTCCATGATTTCCAAGTTAGAACACTCTGAAAGTGAGACTTGACTGGAAATGATGGTATCAGAGTCCTGGGACTTGACAGGTTTGCTTGCCACTTTAGTCTGTGCCCACTTTGGAAGCCTTGAAATCATAAATGTCAAGTCTTCTCTGAAACCATTGTCAACAGCAACTCTGTTATCTTCCTTGTGTGATATTACCACCTTTGGGCCACAATCATAGTCAACATTAGGACGTGGACTTTCCACTTTGCACTGTGTACCCTCCAATGAGGTAGTTGATTGGGTTGCAACTGGTGTAAAGAGCCAACCAGCATTTTCCTTGGTCTTCTGCAATATTTTGGATGATAATGGAGCAGGCAGCTTCCATATAAAGATGCAGCTATCACCACTGACCTGAACCACAGCCAAAGTCCACCAGGCTAGCTACATGGGTATTTGTTAATGATTTCCACTGCAAATTCAGCACGCTGCTTCGATAGAGGGGGGCTGAACAGAGCCTGCTCCATTCTGTCTTCTGCAGGTTCTGTTATCTGAAGTAGTTCCGAGGAATACTCCAAAAAGCAGCCTTAAGATCCAGGAGATGGGGTGTTCCCAATCTCTGGAACTCTATTTATTAAAGGAATGAAACCATTTATTTTGTTTCCATCATATTGCACCATAGTGAGTGAAGCAAGTGGACAACATAACCCCTGGTGACAGCTTAATGCTGTATTGGATTGTCATCCATTCACATATCTTCTCCATGGTTGGAAATGAGTACCAACATATATTGTCTTCTTGATACTCTTGACTTTCATTGACGACCCTTAGTCGTCGCTTGTTGAATATGTGCATATTTCTTCCTCAGAAGTTTTTTTTTTTTAAATCTGAATTTTGTAAAATTATTTTATGGGGTCAACAGCATCCTAACTCACTGACGGCGGCAAATATGA
Organism: Amorphophallus konjac; assembly: GCA_022559845.1. NCBI lineage: Eukaryota > Viridiplantae > Streptophyta > Magnoliopsida > Alismatales > Araceae > Amorphophallus > Amorphophallus konjac. The sequence goes on along the minus strand of CM040129.1, from coordinate 187,640,953 downwards.
CATAGATACTAAATAAGCAAATTAAATGAGCGGGCTTCCCACGCTAACCTACTCGCTGAAGAGCGAGGCTCGAACTGAGGCCGCGTACGCCGAGAGAGGAAAGGAGTCGGCTGGCCGTGGGGGTACGGGCAGCTGCAGGCACTGGTGGCTGCAGGCAAGTAGGGGGCGTCTCTGATGCCTCCGAGATAGGGCGGGACCGACTGCAACAGAGTTCTTCAGCTGGCCGCGGCACGGTTGATCGCAGGCGACGTCACAGCTCAGCAGGGGAGTCGGGGCCCGGTGCGGGCTCTCGCGGAGCAGGTCTGGCGTTAGCCGAGCAAGACTCCGCAGGGTGGCCTACCGGTAGCCTGCGGTGGCTGCGCTGCTACGACAACGACGCGCCGTCGGTAGCGGGGACCGACGAAGGAGGCGGACGCGTAGGAGGACAGCCCGCCGGTTGTCACGACAGCGGCGGAAAATGAGCGGCACGGGTCCGCTGGGGAGGTCGGTAGTGGGGCGGCCGCACGAGCAGGTGGCGGCGACGGAGGTGGAAGGCGGCAGAGGAGGCAGGGGAAGAAAAGGGAGACGCATGGGGGTGGCTCGGTTGGTCGTTGGTGTGCAGGGAAAAGGGAGCCGCCGCGGTGGTGGGGTGGCCTGCTGGCTGAAGAGAATGAGAGGCCGCGACGGTGGTGACCGCGGCCGGCTCTGCCACAAGGGTTGCCGGCAGTGGAGGGAACTCGCGGCGGCGAGAAGCAGCGGGTCGGCTGGGGCGACCGGTAGCAGGGCGGCCACGCGAGCAGGCGGCGGCGACGATAGTAGAAGGTGGCGGCCGACCTTCCTGGTGTGAGGCGGAGAGGTGGCGCCGTTCATCGCTGTTGCTACCGCCTATGGGAAAGGAGACGACGGGGGAGGAGGGTGGTGGCGTGGGCGGTCGCTGCCCAGTTGCACACCGAGACAGTGGCCGGGGCGGCGATCGTAGTACGTTGTTCGTAGACGGGCTGCCGGTGGGGACCGAGAGGGGAGCGTCGGTGGCGGCGGGACCCGTTGTCTCTACTGTCGGCGATGGGGAGGCCGCGAGCTCGGCTGCCGCGGGTGGGAGGGGGGGGACTTTAAACGCAAAGGTGGGGAGGGAGGGAGGAGGAAGAAGAAGAGGGAGTTATGTGGGGGTGGGGTCGCGAGGGGGTGCGAACACGGGAATGAAATACAAGAAAACGCAACGTGGGAAGCTCGTGGGGCCAAGGGGAGTAAATGCGCAGAAACAGTAGGGATTGGGGAAGGGGAAATAGGCTTCACGCCCCTCAAGCTCCCATCACACGAGGAAGACAATGGCGGCTCCTCTTCTCAATTTCTATATTTCTTTTCCTTTTTCATCATGCCCAAAAAGGGGGAATGTTGACATCTAAAATATCATCGTGTGGTAGATATGCCTTAATGATGAAGAGACAGGGCTGACTAATGCGAGAGAAGCCGAAACAGCCCGCAAAGAGGTCCACTCAGACTGCTGAAGCCCAAAGATACCTGATGGAAGACCAGGGACCACCAATCTATCCCTCTGACAACTCGGTAATGTCGTACGGTGAGCCGAAGTTAACGAATCGGTATCGACTCGGTCGTACCGAACAAACCCCACAGCTCGTCCGATAAGGACGAAGATACCCTTGGTGGTTCACCACCTGAAGAAAATGCCTTCCGAGATGAAGAGGCATCCCTGGTCCTACAGCACGGGATTTTGAAGGCCCTATCAGTCGAAGAACCCGAGTGACCAGATAAAAATATGGCTCGTGTCGGAAACCACCTGTTTGGAAGCCCACAGACCTCAAGGGCACTTCTCGCAATGGCTCATCGAGTCAAAGGTGGCCTCGAGCCTCAAACATCCTCCTGGGCTAGTCTGGAGCCCACAAAGCTATCAAAGGCCCAGTAAACAGCACAAAGAGGCCTTGAGTCGGCGGCCTTATACAACGTTGAACCGACGGCCTTGTGCGATGCTGAATCGGCGGCTAGATGAATCGGCGCGCATCCTCAAGTTGAACCGGCGCGCCCTAAATCGGCAACTTCATGCCTCGAACCGGCGTGAGAAAGAGGAAGCGGGCCGGTGATCCGGCAAGCACGATCCCACGCCAGATCACTGGCAGCCCCCCAGTTCGCCTATAAATAAACCCATGTTCGATCAAAAAAAAGAGGAGAAGAGGAGATCAGAAGGAAACTGGAGAAGAGTCCCTAGAGAGAAGGAGAGAGCCTTCGAAGAATTAGCCGCCATCCCTAGCTCCTCGGAGAGCTCGAGAGACGATCAGCCTACCATACTTCCAATACTCTGTTTCATGATTGTAGGTGGGTTCTCGCCACAGTCACGTCCAAGGTGATCCCCTTTAGTTTCTTTTTCCTTGTAATTTTCTCGCTATTCTACAGATGTATAGGGGCAATGATATGAGCCCGAATGTCTTGTTTTATTCCAATGTTTTCACAGTGATAAACTGTCGTGTCTCTCTCTGTTTCCCCTCCAGGATGTGCCATAGTTTGGTTGTAAAAAGCCCTTTGGGGCGATAGATGCTCAGATCCCTTCACAGACGTAATGAATGATAGTAATGCTTCTTTGAGTATATAGATGAATTTGATTGTTGGTTGTTCACTGCACTTCTCCTATTCATGTTTGTGGTTCCGGTTCCGTTCGTGATCGCTTCACGTATTCCCTTTTGAATGTCACTCTGTCTTGAATGATTCGCCCCTTCTACCCTGAAGGGGGGCTACATTAAATTCATTTATTCCCCCTCCCCGGGGTTATCTGTGAGTTTGGACTGAGGGTCACTGAGTGCATCCATCGCTTGTGTTTTCCATGAAATGGATATGTGAATCTTGCTCCGTGTGTGATTGATTCACATGATGTTCCTGCACCCAATTCGGAGTTGGCCATCTGCCCCTTCACCCTCAGTCATGGGTTGTGGAGACTGCGGCCCCTCTCCTATACACGATGGGTTTTCTTTCCCGTTAAATCTCCCTAACAGATGTTATTGCTCTTGCGTGCATTGTGGAGCTGACCATATGCCCCCTCACCCACGATTATGGGTTGTGGAGGCCGTGGTCCATTCCCACATCCAGTATAGCTTGTTTTTTTTCCCCATTTGATTTCCTTGATGAATGTTACTGCTTTACAGTGGGTTTTAATGGCCTATTGCATATACCCCGTTGTGGTGTTTGTTCAATTGCTCATGAGAATGCTACTTCCTGGAAGTCCCCGTATCTGCACACATGACCCCTCCTGTGTGAGACCAATGGCTTACTTCTTGCAGCCTGTATTTCTCCTTTATGGTCCAGTCATAGTGTTTGGGATTTTCTCATTTCGATTCTATCCCCATCTCGGCAAGAGGTTCAGATTTTCTGCTATGTTGACGATTCATTGGGCCTCAAACTCCCTAGTCCCCGATGGAGGTATAGATTTGCTAGTCCCAATAGCATGACCTATAGCTTCCCTTGTTTGGGGCAAGATCATGATTTCTCCGATATTTACATTCGCCTTCCGATATATGTGTGGACCCATCACCGAGGAGGGGGAACATTCCCCGCTTAGCGGTTTCTCCGCTCGGGTTCTCTTCAGTCACTCATGGACCCTGGGACCTCGTTCCTTTATAACGTGGACCCCGCGGATCCTCTTCCGAGAGTGAACACTAACGAGACGCTTGGTTCGGCAACAATTAAGCCCACGTCTCTCAAATCGAGATTGTGGCAGCCCGTGGGTCGCTGAAACCTCTTGTAGGCTGGTCCTCGAGATTTCCATCCCCATTCGGGTTATCGGGTCGCCGTGATCGGCCTCCCGGCAGCTAGTGAGCTCGTCTCGGGTACTCCCGTGGGCGAGTCTCTATTTCATCCCCACAGTCCTCCGGGATAAGGGGAGATGCTGCCGAAATTTATCCGCAGTTTTCCCCGGCTTTTCCGTTTAATTTGCTTCTCTTATCTCGATTGAAATTGAAATCAACAATAACAATAAATTGATGACAATAACATATGCATCGTGTTAATGAACTATTTCTGAAATTCACGCTACGCTGTGATGTGTGGGTTCGCCCGGGATTTCATAAAACTCGTGCTCGAGTATGAACCTCGCACGAAGATCAAACAATTAAACTCATCTCATTTCAGCAGAACATGGGGGGAGTTAATACATAAGCCAATGAAGACCTTGGCACTATGACCACTCCAAAACTATAAGGGGGTCATCAATTTTCCATCATAATTTGGGGCTTGAATGAACTAATTTTAATAGACTTAATAACATTCTGGATCTGTGAGGTCATGGGCCAACTCGGGCCTTTAATCTCTGTCATCCATTCACTTAAAGCCCCTTGAGTGGACTCCACAACCCTCCTGCATCAACTCCTTCATTCCTCTGGTCCGTGCGTCGACTAAGTTTATTTCAATACCCATGCGTCGACTCCATTCCTCACAGGTGAATCGGCACAAGGATTTTTCCCTTGCGCGCCGGTTCACTCTCATTCTCTCTTCTTTCTTTCTTGCGCCGAATCAGTTGATCCCCATGTGCCGATTCACTCTCATTCTCATTCTCTCTTCTTTCTATCTTGCGCCGAACCAATCTGCCATTGCGCCGATTCATTTCACCTTCCCTTCTTCATCTCCTCCGCGCCGAATCAACCCTTCGCTGGGTCACCTCATGCTCCCCTTTCACTAACACGTGGCTATCATGCATATGTGAAATAAAAAGTAATAATAACAAGAATATTGAAAACAACGAAGATAATAATGTAGAGAAGAGAGAGAGTAAATAAAAAGGAAATATGATTATGGCAATACAAATAATGGCCATGCTAAAATAAAATTTGAACATATCATCATATGTACCTGTACAAATACGTATCTACCTTATCGTGTGCTTGTATGTTTCAATTCTTCGGTATATCAAATGGTGATCTGCGGAAAGCCAGATTAAGTCTGACCGGAAGCTATCACTGAGCGTGAGGTGATCCTCGGATCTAAGTTCTCCGCCATGTACCGGAGGTCGATTTAATACAATATTACCATATCGTGTGCTTGAGTGCATGTTTAGATCTTGTATTGCATAGCATACACTACTTAGTTCTCGCATTCATTCATTTAGTCCCGGTGGCCCTCTATCTTGGCGATTAATCAAGGATTTTCCTCCTTTCGGAAGGATGTAATTAACGTCATAGCCTTTGTGGTATGACGGACTTCGGATCCCGACATGATCACCCACCTTTGTCTGATCAGTCAGACGGAGCGCATAATAAAATTTGTCACGAATGTGACTGGTGAATAAAACCCCAAATAAATAAAACAAACAAGAGATAACAGGGAACTACATCAGTATTTATATTGGAGGAAAACCCTAGTGGTCTCCTCACAAGACTAAAGACCAAAGTGTCCTTGAGACCTAAAATAGTGTTAAAATCGCACCCGAAAATACACAATAAATAGAAAATACATCAAATGGGCCCCTAATGGGCATCTCTCTTAAATAAATGCCAACTAATCAAAAGAAAAATACATCAATATGCTATGTGTCATCATCAAGCCATAGGGATGCCGATGTCGCTGCTAGTGGTCTCCGACGGCGGTAAACGCGGGTCGAGTCGAATCGGATCCGCGCTCAGTTGTCCTCACCAATCCTCCCCGCCTGGGAGGAACTCCACCCTGTCGAGTAAGGGTCCTGGCCGCTCTGGTACCGCTCCAAGAGGTCGAGGTCGATCTGCTATAGTCCTCGCACGTGACCCACGTGTCCTCAATAGGTGGCCAATCTCTCCAACGAACCAGGTAGCGCTGGAAAGCTCCGCTCCGTAAGATAACAATCTGCTCATCCAGTATCTGGTCAATCTGCTCGCGCCGTGCTGTAATTGGGGCCGTTGGTGGGCACTCAAGGGTGGGGTCACAAGGGGAGGATAAGGCTCGAAAGGATCACTGGGAATCCCTGTCGGGTCCCGATAAGGCACCAGATCTGAGACATTAAACGTGTGACTAATACCATAGTCTGGCAGTAGATCTACAACATACGCATTGGGTCCGACACGTTTCAACACTTTGAATGGACCAGCTCCCCGAACTAGTAGCTTCTTTACGGTTCCCGAGGGAAACCGCTCAGGTCTGAGCCTGATCATCACGTAATCACCCTCCTGGAACTCCTGTGACCGACGGTGTGCATCTGCCAATTTCTTGTTGTTTGCATTACTTACCTCAATGTGACGACGAATGCTATCATGCAGACTCCTAATATGCTCGGCTAGTGACTCGGCTGACTCTGACACACGGGCCTGACGGGACATAAGGAGAAGATCTATGGGCCTCCTAGGTCTATAGCCAGTGACTATCTCAAAGGGACTCATGCCAGTAGACCTATTGACCGAGATGTTGTACGCGAACTCTACTAATGGTAAGATCAGATCCCAACCTCGCTCAGGCTCTCCAACTAGACATCGCAAGAGGTCACCCAGACTCCTATTAACTACCTCAGTCTGCCCATCGTCTGGGGATGATAAGCTGTGGAGAACTTAAGCTTCGTGCCCATAAGGTGTCATAGGGTCTTCCAAAAATAGCTCGCAAATCGCACATCCCTATCCGAAACAATAGTCTTGGGTAGCCCATGCAGACGGACAATCTCAGCTAGAAAGAGACGGGCTACCTTCGACGCATCGGAGGTCCTGACACAGGGGATAAAGTGAGCCATCTTGGAGAACCTATCGACCACCACCATGATGGAATCGTGCCGACGGACTGTACGTGACAACCCTAAGACAAAATCCATGCTAACATCCTGCCACGGACGATCTGGCACAGGGAGAGGAGTGTACAAACCGGTATTCTACCTTCGCTGCTTAGCCATGGCGCAAATGCGGCACTGGGCCACGATGTGGGCCACATTGCGCTTCAGGTTGGGCCAGAAGAATCGGTACTCCACCAACTCAATGGTCTTGTTCCGGCCAAAGTGGCCGGCGAGACCTCCCGAATGAACCTCCCAAATCAAAATCTCGCGGACAGAGGTCCGCGGGACACATAACCTATCCCCGCGAAAAAGATAACCCTCTTGAAGGATGTAGTCATTGTACTCTCTAGAGGGTCCTAGCTGGAACGCAGCGTGAATCGGACCAAAATTCGGGTAATCAGGGTACTCCTCTCGGAGCCTCTCAAACCTCGTAACCTCCGTGTGGACCATGGATAAGAGCAAGGATCGACGACTCAGGGTGTCTGCCACACGATTCTCCACGCCTGCCCGATGCCTGAGGACAAATGTATAGGCCTAAAGGTACTCTACCCATCGACTGTGTCGGGGGTTGAGCTTCTTCTGCGCATGGAGAAATCTGAGGGCCTCATGGTCCGAATACAACACAAACTCATGCGGCAGTAGATAGTGTCTCCAATACCTCAAAGCCTGCACTACCGCATAAAACTGCTTGTCATAAGTTGAGTACTTCAGCTTTGCATCATTCAGTTTCTCGCTGAAGTAAGCAATAGGGTGGCCCTCTTGGCTCAACACCCCACCCATGCCGACACCAGAAGCATCACATGAAACATCAAACATATAGCGACCCGAGATCCGGATACCGGGAAAGGAATCAGATACCATTCGAATCCTGGCCCGCCGCCCACGAGCAGGGGCTCGGAAGGGCTAAAAAGGAGTGTGGAGGTACAAAGAAATAGGAAATAAAGCAGGACAATTCAACAATTAACAGAAATAAATAAACAACTACAACAGAGTCTAGTCCAACAGAAAGTACAGTATAAGGCAGGAAACGTACCAAATGCCGAGTGAACACTCGGCCCAACGAGCTGGTAACTAAGAATCTGCACGCAACGCCCTCGAGCCCCGAGGAAGAACCGACACACCTGAAACGTAGGGGTGAGCCTCCTGTCACTGGCTCAGTAGGGGTCCCGCGGAACCCCAACCGAAAACAACGGCGGCACAGAAAGCAGTAACTACAGCAAGAACAACTGTAACAGCAGGAACAGGAAACCGGTGGCCGGTAAAAACTCGGCACTACAGCTACTCCTACCGAAACGGAACTCAACACCCTGATCGCACAGTCGGGAGACCACCAAACAACGAACCACCCTAGTCACGCTACTAGGGAAACGTCACAACACCTCTGTCGTGAAGGCCTATCCTCACAGACAAAGGCCCACCGAAACCACGCGGTCTGGAAACAGAGTCACGACCTCGCCGTCGTGAACTCTACGATGTCTAGGGAGAAGCCCTCGGTGACGCTCACCGGAAACCCTAGACCTCGACTCTGGGAGAACGCCCGAAACTACACACGAAACCACGTCTCGCAGACGTGAAGCGGAACTCGACTCACGAAAAAACTCACGTCACGTGACGGGAGCACTGCCTACCAGAAGCAAAGCCAGATGCGTCCACTGACGACTTAGTCTGCGCCTCAAGTGTCTCGCTGCGACGTCCCAGGCGGAGACAGAGACGCTACAGTAACCAGTACCACGAACAAGGACTAGCTGGGGTCGCGCTCGTCAGCGCGGGTCCGACAACCCCCAACTAAGTGTGCACACACAGACCATCCGCTCTAAGTCGGGTCCTCTAGCTAGTTTTCCCCCCAGCCGGACTCAGGCTACAAAGGCGAGGGGCCCTACGGTAACCAGCCTAAAAATCGTCTCTCTCGGGTAAACCGCTCCACCACTCCCGGGTGGGTCAGCACACGCGTGCCGTAAGAAGGCTACGACCAGCGGGAGGTCACTAAACGTGAAGACAGAAAGCCATTCACGCACCCATCGCGAGTAACACGGAGTAACAGGTGGCACGACGCCACCAGACTCTGGACAGCCCACTAGACCTACTAAATCCAACGGTCTGAGTCACAAGACTCGGGGTCAAGACCGTCGTACAGGGACAGCTCCACGTCGTCAATCTGCCCTATGCCCAAGTCAGAAACCACGGTAGCACGAATACCGAGGCAGTTCACAAGCCACCAAGTCGATCCCCTATCCAAGGGAAAAGCGGGAAACCTCCAGCCCCAAGCTGGTTGATTGGACCCACAGTCCAAGGCCATACACCTGGCTCACGCGGAAACCACATTTCGGAGAAACCCACGACGTGCGGGGAGACCCCACCGCACTCGTACCGATACACGGTGACTCGATCTAACGAAAACACGAAGGCCCGGAACACATGGGGCCACCCGGACCCTCCAACCCACGGGCACGCTAATCGAGGTAACACGGTACCTCCGGACACCCAAAAATACGGACACAGAACCCACGGGGTGTCCGGGACACTCACGAGACCGAAGGTCGACCACTGGGTCACAACCGGGTCGATCGGAGACCAACACAATGCGAAACGAACACGGCGAACATGAAAAACCGCCTAGCGGTCTACCCCTGGACCGTTAGGGAGCCTAGCGGTCTACCCCGGGGCCGCTAAGGCCAGCCTAGCGGTCTACCCCTGGACCGCTAAGCTCCAGGAACTCGCAAACCCCTAGCGGTCACGGGGACGTACTTCTCCCGGAGTCTCGCCTTCACCTCCTCCCATGAGTCGATAGACTCCTCATATCGTTGCGCAAGACAATCCTCAAGGTTCGTCCAATAAGTCAAGGCCCGACCTCGCAACATCGTCTTGGCGAAGAAGGCTAAGGTCGGACATCCCCATCCAATCAAAGTAGCGGTTCATCCTGGCTTCCAAGTCAAGATAAACCTGTGGCTCTAAGGAACCATCAAAGCTGGGAGCCTCGATGCGGGCGTTCCAAATATCCTGGTCCCGATCTCGGGACGCCCTCCGCTCATCGTCAAAGTCCAAATCACGCCTCCTATCAAACCTCCTGTACCCCCGGGCAGCAAGGGCCCTAGGAGTCTCACCCACCTCCTCCTCAAAAGACTCCATCAAAATCCTCAACTCGACCACGCCGGTCATCAGCCGGGGCAACCCTAGGGGGCGGGTGCCGAGGCACTGCCTAGGGATGTGGGCGCTGCGGTTGAGGCCGATCTACTGCCCGATCGCGCCTCTGATCCCGGATGGCTCCCTCTAGAGCAGTGATGCGACCAACCATCCCCTGGACGGTATGGTCAGACTCTGTGACCCTATCCTCTATGCCTGCAAGTCCCTCAACGAGGCGACGATCCATCATCTGTATATCAACCCTGAGCTGGGACACTAACTCGGTCAAGTCAGGACCTCCCGGAGGGTCCGCGTGAGCTCCCGACACACTCTGGTGTGACCCAGACATGTCTGGGTGTGAACCTGACATCGGCGCTGACAAGTGATACTCAGCACCGCTACGTGTGGGCATAAAACACAAATGTGGCTAAACTACGATGCACTGACACACTATGATGTGAAATTGATGCTTTTTTTTAACGATGCAAACGATCTAACAATAAATGCAAGACATGGAATGACAATGTGGTGACACCCTAGACTGCCGACCTAGGCTCTGATACCAAAAACTGATGCGGGACGGTGTACTCAAATGAATCCGATTAGGCGACTAATGAGATCAGCAAACGCGTTACAATTGATCGACAAATAACCCAGCGTGTACTTGAACACCAAGAGACAAATTATGCAAAATAACAGTAGTTATGCTCAAGAAGCCGTCCCTCGCAGCGAGCAATGTCGAACCGAACAGTAGATAGAACTACCCCGGCCTAGGGTATCAATCACGCACAGACAATGTAAATAAATCGGCGCCATTCGGGAGATGGGAAAACGCTACGACTCACTATCCGATAGTAATATAAAATAATAGGCTAAGCATCCTAACTCACTCACGGCGGCAAATATGACATAGATACTAAATAAGCAAATTAAATGAGCGGGCTTCCCACGCTAACCTACTCGATGAAGAGCGAGGCTCGAACTGAGACCGCGTACGCCGAGAGAGGAAAGGAGTCGGCTGGACGTGAGGGTGCGGGCAGCTGCAGGCACTGGTGGCTGTGGGCAGGTAGGGGGAGTCTCTGATGCCTCTGAGACAGGGCGGGACCGACTGCAGCGGAGTTCTTCAGCTAGCCGCGGCACGGTTGATCGCAGGCGACGTCACAGCCCGACAGGAGAGTCGGGGCCCGATGCGGGCTCTCGCGGAGCAGGTCCAACGTGAGCCGAACAAGGCTCCGTGGGGTGGGCCAGGGTGGCCTACCGGTAGCTTGCGGCAGCTGCGCTGCTGCGGCAACGGTGCGCCGGCGGTAGCGGGGACCAACGAGGGAGGCGGACGCGCAGGAAGACAGCCCGCCGGTTGCCGCGACGGCGGCGGAAAATGAGCGGCACGGGTCCGCTGGGTAGGTCGGTGGTGGGGCGGCCGCACGAGCAGGTGGCGGCGACGGAGGTGGAAGGGGGCAGAGGAGGCAGGGGAAGAAAAGGGAGACGCAGGAGGGGTAGCTCGGTTGGTCGTTGGTGTGCAGCGAAGAGGGAGCCGCCGCGGTGGTGGGGTGGCCTGCTGGCTGAAGAGAATGAGAGGCCGCGACGGTGGTGACCGCGGCCGGCTTTGCCACAGCGGTTGTCGCGGTGGAGGGAACTCACGGCGGCGGGAAGCAGGGGGTCGGCTGGGGGCGATCGGTAGCAAGGCGGCCACGCGAGCATGCGGCGGCGACGGTAGTAGAAGGTGGCGGCCGACCTTCCTGGTGTGTGGCGGAGAGGTGGCGTCGTTCATCGCCGCTACTACCGCCTGCGGGAAGGGAGATGACGAGGGAGGAGGGTGGTGGCGTGGGCGGTCGCTGCCCGGTTGCAGACCGGGACGGTGGCCGGGGCGGCGATCGCAACCTGTTGTTCGCAGACGGGCTGCTAGTGGTGACCAGGAGGGGAGCGTTGGTGGCGGCGGGACCCACTGTCTCTGTTGCCGGCGATAGGGAGGCCGCGACCTCGGCTGCCGCGGGGGGGGGGGGGGGGTTTAAACACGAAGGTAGGGAGGGACGAAGGAGGAAGAAGAAGAGGGAGTTACGTGGGGGTGGGGTCGCGAGGGGGTGCGAACACGGGAATGAAATACAAGAAAACGCAACGTGGGAAGCTCGTGGGGCCAAGGGGAGTAAATGCGCAGAAGCAGTAGGGATTGGGGAAGGGGAAATAGGCTTCACGCCTAGGGCTTCGCGCCCCTCAAGCTCCCATCACAGGAGGAAGACAATGGCGGCTCCTCTTCTCAATTTCTATATTTCTTTTCCTTTTTCATCATGCCCAAAAAGGGGGAACTACGTAAGTATTTATATTGGAGGAAAACCCTAGTAGTCTCCTCACAAGACTAAAGACCAAAATATCCCTGAGACCTAAAATAGTGCTAAAATCGCACCCGAAAATACACAATAAATAGAAAATACATCAAATGGGTCCCTAATGGGCCTCTCTCCCGAATAAATGCCAACTAATCAAAAAAAATATACATCAATGTGCTGTGTGTCATCATCAAGCCATAGGGATGCCGATGTCGCTGCTGGTGGTCTCTGACGGCGGTAAACGCGGGTCGAGTCGAATCGGATCCGTGCTCGGATGTCCTCACCACATGCCCTCCCACACCTTGGCCCATGTTACCAAGTGGGAAGATAAGAGGGATAAAGAGAAAGGGGGTGGGCGAAAGACAGGAAGAGGAGGAGAGAGATAGAGTGAGAGAGAGCACATATCTTGGAGTCATGGGTCCTTGTGGATTTTCTGTGGAGGAGGGGGGCAGCTTTTGCCATATTCTTTCTCTTTTCATCATGAAAAATTGTTTTTTTGATCTTTCCATAGAATGATTAGTTCTGACTTTCTGAAACCTTGGATACCTTGTGAGTAGGTCTAAGCCCTAGGAAACCCCCTGTGAGTTTGCTTATGTTACCAAGACTACTATTTTACAAAAAGCAGAGGCATATGCAAATATGAAATGTAGAGGTTATCTTTCACATGAACTACTGAAGCCTGGGAGTCAACCCTAGATTCATCAACCCAACATGACCTTTGATCAACGTAATCTGGCTCTTGGACTGATGTCAGATGACCCTCAGAGCCTTTGACTATCTCATGACCACTTATGTTGAGAAATCAAAAAAGAAAAGGGAAAGTACTGAGAAATGGTGAAATATGGATATCTGGACAACATTGGAGAAATACATAGGAAAACTTTCACAAAAATTCAAATATGGCACAGTGTGTAGGGGGTATTGGACTTACAAAAAGAAACATGTTCAAGGAAACGCCACATCTAAGTCCAACTTCTGGCTGACACAGAGAGGGCCAAAGCCTGTAGGGTTTGGTTTAGATTGTTTGATCAAAGTTTTCCACTAGATTTGAATAGCTGTGGATCCCATGTTTTAAAATGAATATCATGACATTCAAGGATTCAAACAAGAGTTTCAAGAAAAAGGGTTAAAAGAAGAGGCCTTAGATGTTTTTTTTCCATAACTTTTTCCCCCACTTTAGCAGGTTTGTGATTGAGCATAATCTTTAAAGACCTACATTGGGTACTCTACATTGCCTGGATGATAATTTCCCATATAGGGTAGAGGCACATTCTCTTACATCCTGTTTTTGGGGAAGTTCATAGTTGATCCTCTACATAAAGAAAACTTTTGCAGGATAAAATGATATGGTATACTTGCAACTTTTTTTATATCAATAAAGCATTTTAGCATCCAATATGCACTAAGGAAAAAGAGAAAAGTTCACAGTCGATGTTCATTTGAAATTCGGAACCTTTTCTCTTGAACATGTTCTCCAGTATTTGTTGGCTGAGAAGTCAACAGCACTTCAAAGATAAAGATGTAATATATAAACGACTCAGAACATATCAGCAAGAGCACACAATCAGTTTCTTATCTCTGAGGTTCTGAATGTACAATTCTATTCAGCAGACCTCCCATGAGCTTGGACTAGAAGTTTCAACTGCACACCGAAGCAGATAATGAGAATCAACAGGTAAGTCTTCTCTATTAGCATCCGTGAAGAGAAAAAGATATCCTCGGTGATGCTCAATGATACAATGAGTTTGTGGTTCACTTTCCCATATCAGAGTCATGCCAGACAAAGGATCAGCTGCATTTATTAAGTACACCTACAATAAAAACTTTGGTTAGTTGAACCAGAGAATAGCATATCAATCATATAGTTTTTCATTGGTGGCTAATTACCTTTGAAGATGTATCTGAGAAAATATTTACAGTAACAAATCGAAAATCTTTGGTATTCCTGATATTAACAAACACATTCTCATTGCATTCTTCCAAAATCAAAATGTCATCTTTCTTGGATCCAATCATGCTGCAAAATATCCTAGCAAAGAAGAGTTTCTCATTACATGAATAAAAGAAGAGGGAAAAACAGAAACATGGGACTCATTAAAGACAGCTGGATACACTGGCTTATTACTCACTTGTATGGTCTCCTATGGTGGTCTGTCACAACATAGAGCAACGCCTTTCCATCCATCGCCCACGCCATACTTGAAACTCGATCAGCCTGGGGCTTGTCAAAAAGCGAACCCGATAGCAGCTCTCTCACAGACAGAGTAAAGGAGTCTTTTTCCTTGTCGTACATGGTGTAGGCAAGATAACGGTGATCTGGAGACACTTCAGAGAGCTCCTCATAAGCATATCCTGCACAATCAATCCATAAACGATCACAAGTCACAAAAAACTACCAACAAGACGACATTACCTAAAATTCCTAAATTCACTTTCTTTCGTTTTTTTTGCTGAAAGTTCGCACTTTTCAACACCATGACTAGCAGTTCTATTAGAGATGAAAGGAAAATAAAGCATTCCATGTGCTACCTTGCAGTTCCAATGCTTCGGACTAGTTGGGGTATCACAGGTAAACTTGAGTATACTTATAGCCGTAAACCAAAAGATGATTTTTTTGCCTTCCCCCTCCGCTCAGACAAACAAATAGAGTCATTTGCAAATTGGTTTTCTTCTCTTTATTGTTGGGATTACCTCCGAACCGTTCTGCCTCACGGTTGTAATCTAGCAGCTTCTGTTCTATCCGCTTCCCGGCATTGAAATCGAACCCGGCCGAAGGGGCGCTGTAGGAGATGAACTCCTCGTTCATACTGGCGGACCGCCGGCACAGGACGGGATACTGCTTCCCCTCCTCGACGCGGCGGTAGTAGAGCCAGGAGCCCCACCGGACGGGCGGGGTGCAGAGGTCGGAGGCCATGCGGGCGGCCATCTCTGCCTGGAGCTTCAGCTGGAGGCGGTCGGCGCCGAGGGACATCATGACAGCCTCGGTGTACTTCTCCTCCTGCTCCATGTAAACGTCCATGTGGCGCATGGCGACGCGGTCCTGCAGGTCGGCCATCCAGCTGTAGGGGTCCTGCCAGGTGGTGCCGTGGAGCGTGAAAGATACAGGTTTCTGCGGCGGCTTCGGCGGGGTCGGCGGCGGGGGAGGGGGCGGAGGGGGGCGCGGCTTCGCCGCCTTGCGGTGGGCGGCGCGGAGGAGGGAAGCGAGGGGGCGGCGGAGGGCGCGGTGGCGGCTCCGGAGGAAGGGGAGCATCGTCGACCCGGCGAGTGGGGAGGAAGAAGGGAACGAGTCGGCTCAAAAGGGTTTAGGGGTTTGGGGAGCCGGCGAATGCTTGTGGTCGTCGAATATGCTCCGAAATCGGTTTTAAACCGTAATGGGCCGATAAATGGGTAGCCGGATCAGATCTAAGTCCGCAAACCTACGGCCTGGGCGGACTTTGCCCGCATGGGAAGGGATCACTTGTCGTACTCCAACCCGACTACCCGGGTGATATTTGCATTGGGGTTAGAGGGATAAGAAGATTTTTATTTGATCAGTTGAAATTAATTAGTGTGCCAACTTAGCGTGGCGAGGGGGGGCTTTGCATTCTCAAAAGCTCTGTTGGGTCCCGTAATGCATGAACACGGATCTAGAGAGGGGGTGAATAGATTATTTTACTAAAAATTATGTCCAATTAAAAACACAACTAGCACACAGCGAAATATACAAGATTGAGTAATTTAATCTAAATAGGCTTACACTAGATTCACTCAATCTCACCGAACTCACACGATTGCACAAACAGATAGGATAGAGAACACACAATCACAATAATCAAACCACAAGATACGGAGATTTTTAAGATGATTCGGGACCACGACGGGCTCCCTACGTCCACCTCTCACCAAACCGGTGAGGCTTCACTACACGCTACAAAATGTAGCAACACGGGGACGAACCCCAACACACACACACTGCTTTCGCAGCAAACCACACACACGAGGCCTTGTCTTAACCTGCTGCCACAGCAGCACACACACACACACTACTGGGGAACACACCCCGAACAAATTCCTTACACGGAGTCACAACTCCGTCCACACACACGTAGGACAATGCCTACACAACCACACGGGAGTAAACTCCCAACCACACACGGGGAACACTCCCCAAGTTATGCCCAACCACACACGCGGATATACTCCGCACAAAACGATGCACATACGACAACACACACACTCGGAGACCCCTTTCTTCGAACACCCACACAAACCATTATCTCAAGTGTTTATGAACTAAAAACACATATATGCTATGACCCTCCAAACAAATTATAGATATGAAAACTAGACAGATGCATCAAGTATAAGGCTCCCCCTTCTTCAGCAAAATCTGATTCTCCTTGGCTTGTTGACGGATGATTATAATCTTGACATCATCTTCTTCCTCTCCTCGAGTCGATCCTTTTTTCCTTCAAATCCTAGCTCCAATCAAACCTTCATACATCACAAAAGGATTAGCTTCATAAACCCTTCTCCTCTCAATCTTGTGGCCACACTCTTCCTTCTTCTTCTGCAAGAGAAAGGAAAGCATTAGTTCATCTTGTTGCTTAGGATGAAAAACATAGCACTAATAAGAAAGCAATAACTAGATGAACAAAAGAGCATTCATATATGTGTTGCATCTCTTAGATAATCCATTCACAACCTTGAACAATCTCAAACAAAAGATACAGAAGTGAAAGATCAAGATAACTCCCTCATGAAATGCTTCTGCAGGATGAAGAATGAACTTGAAGCAAGTATGAAGTTTTGCAGCACGAACGGAGGTTGGATCTTGATTTCAGATGCAGCTTTCAGTTGTATATGATCTTGGGCTTTGATTCAAGCTTCTTCCTTTCGATTTCAGCTTCAGAGCAAGGTGGAAGAGGGCTTGGGAGCTACAACTCCGAACCTGCACAAACAAGGGTTAGCAACCACACTCAAAAATCGGATCTCACCTCTCTCCTTAGGGTTTGTGACCCAAAGAGAAGTATATAAGTGTTTGGGATTGTCAAGAGACAACCCTTGGACAAGATCCACAAGTTATGGAGTGATTTGTGGAAGTTGGACTCTGATTGGAAGACTTTTGGAGCAAGAAAACGGTGGTCAAAAACGGCGGCCGGAGGTCAGAACTGAAGGGGTCGACCCTTAGGGTCGACCCTCGGGCAAACAGAAGCCAAACAGAACAATTTTTGTGTTCTATTTTACAGGGGTCGACCCTCGGGCTTCCAGAAACCAAACAGAACTAACAACTAGTTCTGGGTTACAGGGGTCGACCCCAGCGGTCGACCCTTTCAGGCAGATTACACCAAATAGGTTCCGTTTTGATTCTGTTTGAACAGAACCTGAGAGGGTCGACCCCATGGGTCGACCCCTTCTAGATTGGGCCTGAAAAATCACTAAAAACACCATCAAATCAATGGGAAACGATTGATTAAATATTACCATAATTCCATGAAGATCCACCATGATTTTTCATCCTGAAAAACATGATAAAGCAAGATGTTAGATCAAGATCAAAATATATGAGTCATGCATTAACATATGAAGCTCGTTTTGAGGCCGAGACCCAAATGACATGAAGTATGAACATGAAAGCACTTGCATGAGACACATAAATGCTTTGATAACATTTTCATCTTAAGATCCTCATATGAGTTCCAAATTCAGTTCAGAGCAACACTTACCTCATTGTTTTATCTGAGTTTACATTTCTTGTTGATTTGTTGAGTCATTCATACACATAGTCATGAAATTTCAAATATCATTCACCATAGCATGATAGTATAGATTTGGAATTCAAAGAGTAAGGAGCCAAGCCACATAAAATAATATTGAGTCGCATTCAATTTGATCATCATCCAAACTCTTCAAACCACACATCATTCCCTTGGGGGCAAGCAATGATATTTGCATCTCAATCATTACCAAAGTACATATGCATGACATGAGGCTCAATATGACATTTATCCAAGCATGTTTTCCACAATGCAATGTGCTAGCATCAAAGCACATATGAGCCTTATAGAGTCACAAATGCATCGACATGATATCCCAATAAAAATAGTTTGTGAGCATTTCCACAACCATTTAGTTTGTGATCATTTCCACAACCATTTCAAACTCCATACACAGGAAGACATGAATAACCATTCACGCACAAGGCCAAGCATTCACTCATTTTGTAATCATCAAAATCACATACACAACAATCTCTCACATTTTGATGATGACAAAATATTATGCTATAATACTCTCTCCCCCTTTGACATAATCAGAAATGGGGAGCCGGACGGGGAATCCATAATGGCAAGAACCTATGGACACTGGGATCATGAAGAGAACCAATATGCACAATATGCATGAAGTAATTGCAAAACAGATTGATACCAATTGTTGAAATTGGAAATACAAATGTGGACAATATGGTCATGTAGAATGCTAGATGGCAAAACGATATGACAATGCTCACAAGTTGTAGCAATTGGAAATAGTGGATGGTAGGAATAAGAATGAGCAAGCAAACAAGCACGCATACACCCATAGTAAGATAGTGACTCATGCAAGTCCTGATGACTTAAGCAGATAAGATCACATGCAAAGCTCCACCTTTGACATTGACATATTAGATGAATGACTTTGATTTTCAAGTTTTTGATTTTTTATTTTCTTGTGAAATACATGAAACAGGATGTATGAAAATGATGAGACATGTAATGCATACAATGTAATCAAGCAGATATCTATAGATACATGCAACAAAACTCCTTCACAAGAAGTGATACCAATTGATTTACAGTGAGGGGATAGGTGTAGAAAAAGTGCAAGTGAGTCATTAAGTTCAGAATGCTCATGATTACACCTAGAGGATTGTGCAGATAAATAGGAGAAGACGTACAGCAGGTCAAGCAATTAATCAAAATTTCAAAATACATATCAAATCAAATTACCATGTGTAAGTGAGTAACATGAGTATGAATTTTAGCCATATGGATAACCAGATTTTCAAGTAAACATAATAGTAACTGCACTGACTACATTTCAATGTGGAGAACAACGTATTGGAGGCTTCGCTCTACCTCATCAAATTATCATCAGTAATTTTCACACTGGCAATCTAAATTTTTCTAAGAAGGATCAGGTTCAAATAATTCATTTTTACGCCAGAAGACACATCTGGAGCTCATGCCAGAATCCCCGCTTACTCAGAATACTGAACCTTGTCACCTCATTTGAACAGAGATACTTTAGTCAACACTTTTCAGAAATGAACCACATCACGTCTCAGGTGACATGTGCCCAGTTTACTCAGTGAGACTTAGCATTGCTCTGCCTTTTATATCAACCATTTTTTTGTATGTGGAGGCAGACAGCTTTTTCCTCAACTGTCTCTTATCATCCATGCAGCAAGTTGAATTACTTTAGAGTGTTGAAATGAAATTACTATATCCTTATGAACAACACTCAATTTCACATTAAAGTGCATGAAGTGTACGAATTTGATTTAACATGTATGGAGAAAATTTAACTTAGAACAGGATAGTGTAGCTCCCCCTATGTAAATGCAATAAGTATGAAATGCTCCCCCTTAGAGTTTTACATGAAGCACACTTGTTAAGACTCAGATGCAATATTACTTATCAATGAAGTATATGGTCTTAGAAATTTCAAGGAAGGGGTTGAATATCATATAATAACATGCAAGCATACGATGAAGATATGCATATGCAATGCAAAAAGAAAAGGTATGCAATCTCAGTTCTTGAAATGTTGGCTCCAAGGATATGAGACCAATTGTTGGAAGTATTCATTTTGGCATTTATGCAACATGAAATGTGCAAAATGATGCATTTCAAAATATGCACTATATGTATGCTGAAAATGCCAACTATGCAACAAGACACACGATGAGCTTCATCTTCCAAAAGTACTATGTGAATGATGTGCAGAGAATGATATGCAAATATGTAATGTGATGCAAGATTTCAGATTTCACATGACACTCTATATGCACCAAATGCAACTAATGCATGACACGCATTACCAATTGTTAAAATGTGAGGACACAATTTTATTCCGAAAAGAGAATTCAGAAAATTCATTCAAAGCATCAAGATCATCACATGTGAACTTTTCATGAAAACAGTTGTGCTTTTATCTAGAAAGATGAGTGGCACATGGGTAAAGATCGTGAAACATTGATCAACTTCAGTTCTCAAGATGTTCAGCCACAAACAAAATATCATCATGCCGAGAGAATGGAAAAATATCATTTTCAAAATTTTCAGCATGCAAAACTCCCCCATAATCAATGCATGATTTCAGAAAATTCATTTAAGTTGGATGCCATATGCATAGATGATTCATGGTACCGGGCGGAGGTATATTCTCACGCATGGTGATAGCTTTCAGACATGCTTGACCTGCCCTTCCACATGTCACCATTTTATATACCATGTAATCATTGAAATGATGATCAGAAACAAATGTATTCTCATTTGACATCAGGGGTTTAGCAAAAGGCATTCAATGACTACACTCTCATATATACTGCTCAGATGTTTTAATACCATTCAGCCAAGCATTCATTTTTCGCATGGTCAAAAGCAACCAAAGAGTATTCAAGATTTCAACATCACTGTCTATCAAGAGATAGCACTAGCATCAAGACCATAGAACTTCAGCCAAACACTTTATTTTCTTACATTTATCTTGAGTTACCTTTATTAACATTTTCAGATTCTTTACTTTATTCCCCTTGTTGTCTTCTGCATTAATAAGCTCATTTCTTTCTCTCCTGCACTGTAAAGAGCTCAATTCATATCAATATTAAGTCAATGCATATGAAGAAACTAACTTCAAGGCTTTTCATCATATATGACTATCTCTCTCTCAACCTGCAATATCAGAAACTCAATTTCATATCAATCTCAATTCAATACAAGTGAGCAGCCCAATTTCGGTGCTTTTCTTCCACAAGACAATCTCCTATGAGTTGCAAGTATGTATGATGAATTGTAACTATCAATACAAGTGATTCACTCATGCTGTCATGAGTTCAAAATTAATTTCATAAATTTCAGGTTTAGTCCAACATGTGTAAAGAGTAAAGTCTATGCATATAAGGCACATGAAACACATAAGACTGCCTCTACAATCAAATTAGTATCGATTCAAGGACAAACACATGTTTACCAAGGTATCACACCCGAACTGGCCAAGTCGACTTAAAGCCTTCCCCTTGTCTCAAGGCAATCCTGCAACAAAGTTCTCATTTGGTTGTTTTGGGTACCCAAACCTTCTTGGGTCCCGGATGGTTAGTTACACCTCTAGAGAGTGCTTTCCACAGTTTTTAGGCATGCATATCATCAAAATGCATTAAAGAGCAATCATACATGGTATGCCCAAACTCACCACAATAATGACAATGACCAAAAGACTTCAGATTTTTCTTGTAAGAATTAGCATGGAATTTTTGTGAGTTTGAAGAGGTGTTCTCATTTTTCAAACTAGAGCAATTGTTCATCCTGTGACCGAGCCTTCCACAATGAAAACAGTTCAATGGAGCAAATCTTTCATATGGTCTTCTTGCATGTACATAAGAGTTATCAAAAGTTCTTTTTGTGTTCAAAGACCTTCTTGGCTTTGTGAAGCCATTCATTTTCTTGCATGTTTCTACATCTTCAGATTTCATCAAAAAGTAATCATGCATCATATAACCAAGTTCACCATAATAAAATATGAGATTTTCTTTGTGGATGTATGTGTGTGTGCAACATGATTTTTCATGGCATTCATCGTGACACCAACAATATTTTTAGCCTTTTGATGCAAATTTTGTTTCTTTTTCAGACTTTCATTTGATCTCATCGTTGTTTGAGGAGCAGATTGATTTGGAGGCCCATTTGATGTACTGGCTATATTTAAACTATGGACAAATGATGTATATACTTTATTTTCAAAATTCTGTTTGTTCACAGGATTATAGCCCAGCCCCTCTCTTTGGAAATTCACCTTAGTCCCCAATATTTTGTTCAGATTTTCTTCCCCATTTTTAAACTTAGACAAGGATGCATTCAAGTCACCAATTTCAGATTCAAGGGATGCAATGTGCAATTCATAGTTAGCTATTTCTTGTTCAAGTACATGCACCTTATCAGATTCATCAACTATCACAGATTTCCCTTTTTCAAGATTTTCAAGCCTTTTCCATCTACTTTCAAGCAGGGAGATTTGAATTTGCATCGCACTATTCTCCTTTTTGAGTTCTTCATTTTTATTTACAAATTTATCATTCATAATCAATTCATTGCAAATATCATGATCAATAGAGTTTGATTCCATTTTGTTTCTTAGATCTTTTTCAGTTTTATCCAATTGATCAATTATATTCTTGAGGGTAACATTTTCATTTCTCAAACAAGCAATGGTTTCTTTGTGACATTCAACATCATGCTCTAAAAGTTCATTAAAGTTAACAAGCTCAGAACATTTATCACAAGAACCATTTTCATGGACCAAGTTTTCAGATTTCTTTTTCAATTTTCTATTTTCTGACTTGACTTTCTTATATTATTTTTCCAACTCATCATAAGCTTCAACAAGATCATCAAGAGTAAATTATTCAGAATCAGATTTTACATGTTCTGTATTTTCATCACTTTATTGATCAGCATCATCAGCCATGAGATATTTTTGCCTTTCCTTTTCTTGAGCTTTGATCAACCGGTCCACAAGCTCCTTTGCCGTCCTACAAGAAGATACAAATGGATACTTGTTAGTATTTACGGAAGCTTTCAATAAACTCAAAACAGTAACATTATCATGATGCATCATTTTATCCTGATTAGACCACTTGGTCTCATCTAGAGGTAATATGTGTGGACCATGATAAATCAATTTCCAAAGACTAAGATTAATGTAATTGATCACCATACAAAGTTTGCCTAGCCATGAATCAAAATCCGAACCAGTGAAGATTGGCAAACAATTCATTGAGACATGTTCAACAGAAAAATTCATGATTATAGAATGCACTGGGATCACTCTGTAGATCGCAAGATCCAGGGACAACAGAGCCTCGCTCTGATACCAATTGTTGGGTCCCGTAGTGCAGGAACACGGATCTAGAGGGGGGGTGAATAGATCATTTTACTAAAAACTATGTTCAATTAAAAACACAACTAGCACACAGCGGAATATACAAGATTGAGTAATTTAATCTAAACAGGTTTACACTAGATTCACTCAATCTCACCGAGCTCACACGATTGCACAAACAGATAGGATAGAGAACACACAATCACAATAATCAAATCACAAGACACGGGGATTTTTAAGGTGGTTCAGGACCACGACGGGCTCCCTACGTCCACCCCTCACCAAACCGGTGAGGCTTCAGTACACGCTACAAAATATAGCAACACGGGGACGAACCCCAACACACACACACTGCTTTCGCAGCAAACCACACACACGAGGCCTTGCCTCAACCTGTTGCCACAGCAGCACACACACACACACACACACACACTACTGGGGAACACACCCCGAACAAATTTTTTACACGGAGTCACAACTCCGTCCACACACACGTAGGACAATGCCTACACAACCACACGGGAGTAAACTCCCAACCACACACGGGGAACACTCCCCAAGTTATGCCCAACCACACACGCGGATATACTCCGCACAAAACGATGCACATACGACAACACACACACTCGGAGACCCCTTTCTCCGAACACCCACACAAACCATTATCTCAAGTGTTTATGAACCAAAAACACATATATGCTATGACCCTCCAAACAAATTATAGAGATAAAAACTAGACAGATGCATCAAGTATAAGGCTCCCCCTTCTTCAGTAAAATCTGATTCTCCTTGGCTTGTTGACGGATGGATTATAATCTTGACATCATCTTCTTCCTCTCCTCGAGTCGATCCTTTTTTCCTTCAAATCCTAGCTCCAATCAAACCTTCATACATCACAAAAGGATTAGCTTCATAAACCCTTCTCCTCTCAATCTTGTGGCCACACTCTTCCTTCTTCTTATGCAAGAGAAAGGAAAGCATTAGTTCATCTTGTTGCTTAGGATGAAAAACATAGCACTAATAAGAAAGCAATAACTAGATGAACAAAAGAGCATTCATATATATGTTGCATCTCTTAGATAATCCATTCGCAACCTTGAACAATCTCAAACAAAAGATACAGAAGTGAAAGATCAAGATAACTCCCTCATGAAATGCTTCTGCAGGATGAAGAACGAACTTAAAGCAAGTATGAAGTTTTGCAGCACGAACGGAGGTTGGATCTTGATTTCAGATGCAGCTTTCAGTTGTATATGATCTTGGGCTTTGATTCAAGCTTCTTCCTTTCGATTTCAGCTTCAGAGCAAGGTGGAAGAGGGCTTGTGAGCTACAACTCCGAACCTGCACACACAAGGGTTAGCAACCACACCCAAAAATCGGATCTCACCTCTCTCCTTAGGGTTTGTGACCCAAAGAGAAGTATATAAGTGTTTGGGATGCTCAAGAGACAGCCCTTGGACAAGATCCACAAGTTATGGAGTGATTTGTGGAAGTTGGACTCGGATTGGAAGACTTTTGGAGCAAGAAAACGGTGGTTAAAAACGGCGGCTGGAGGTCGGAACTGAAGGGGTCGACCCTTCGGGTCGACTCTCGGGCAAACAGAAGCCAAACAGAACAATTTTTGTGTTCTGTTTTACAGGGGTCGACCCCAGGGGTCGACCCTTTCAGGCAGATTACACCAAATATGTTCTGTTTTGATTCTGTTTGAACAGAACCTGAGAGGGTCGACCCCATGGGTCTACCCCTTCTAGATTGGGCCTGAAAAATCACTAAAAACACCATCAAATCAATGGGGAACAATTGATTAAATATTACCATAATCCCATGAAGATCAACCATGATTTTTCATCCCGAAAAACATGATAAAGCAAGATGTTAGATCAAGATCAAAATATATGGGTCATGCATTAACATATGAAGCTCGTTTTGAGGCCGAGACCCAAATGACATGAAGTATGAACATGAAAGCACTTGCATGAGACACATAAATACTTTGATAACATTTTAATCTTAAGATCCTCATATGAGTTCCAAATTCAGTTCAGAGCAACACTTACCTCATTGTTTTATCTGAGTTTACATTTCTTGTTGATTGGTTGAGTCATTCATACACATAGTCATGAAATTCCAAATATCATTCACCATAGCATGATAGTATAGATTTAGAATTCAAAGAGTAAGGAGCCAAGCCACATAAAATAATATTGAGTCACATTCAATTTGATCATCATCCAAACTCTTCAAACCACACATCATTTCCTTAGGGGCAAGCAATGATATTTGCATCTCAATCATTACCAAAGTACATATGCATGACATGAGGCTCAATATGACATTTATCCAAGCATGTTTTCCACAATGCAATGTGCTAGCATCAAAGCATATATGAGCCTTATAGAGTCACAAATGCATCGACATGATATCACAATAAAAATAGTTTGTGAGCATTTCCACAACCATTTAGTTTGTGATCATTTCCACAACCATTTCAAACTTCATACACAGGAAGACATGAATAACCATTCACGCACAAGGCCAAGCATTCACTCATTTTGTAATCATCAAAATCACATACACAACAAGCTCTCAGGGCCATTTTGATAACGGGGTTATCGGGCGGATGGCACAATCGGGGAGAGAGAAATTTACGGTGGATCATGTCTCCCCTTCACACACATTGTTCTAACCGAGGTCGGTTAGCGTAAACGACCTCGGAGGGTCGCTTGCGCTAACCGTGCCCGGTTAACAAAGCGGCTTGAATTATGAAAAATACTTTGTCAGATAGTAAGAACTCATGGTAAATGATTTCCAGTAAAATAGAAACACATGTTGTAATTTTTATGAAAAATATTGGGAAAATAAAATCTTGTGTTTAAATTCAATTTTGAGAGAGAAGTTGGTAGAAAATTTTCCTTGGGATCCATTTCCTCACCTCCTCCAGAAAAGAGAGAGAGAGAGAGAGAATTTTATTCTAAGCATTTGAAGAAAAGTTTTTCCAACCATCTTTTCACAGGTTCGCAAAATGTATGAAAATTGGTTAGAAAAATAATAAAACATGGAGAAATTTGGCAAATTAAACCCCCCCTCCGGCAAAAAAAAGGTCTAGAGTGGTGGTAGCCCAGCCCACCGGAGTTGGGCTTGGGTTACCAGGTCACCCTGGAATGAGTAATGACCATGACATGGGCTACCTTAGCGAACAGGAGGGCTGCCAAAGAGGGAACCTCGTCATTGGGCGGCCCAGCCTTCACAGGTCAGACTAGTGGGGGCCCTTGTCGAGCCAGTCACGACAGTTGATTGAATTTTAAAAATTATAACTTTTAAGTATTATCAAATATCAAATAAATATTCCGGTAGCATTTTACGGTACGTTACGTCATCCTATGGTACACCAAGCAATCCCGAAATGGGGCTGTTTTCCTCTGTCCGAAGGAACAGACAAACGATTCATGGGATCTGACGTTTTATCAGAGCTTTCGAGAGCTAGAAAGGTGCGGATTCCTTCGGGCCATGCCCACTGGCCTTTGTTATCCCTTTGGAAGTAACCTCTTTATTCCAACTCAGCGGAAAGTTATCTCTGTACAACTGTGTGGAAGGTGCTATTGGATTTCAACGACCAGGCGTTCTTCGCTATATAACATATTCACGTCCCCCTAATTCATAATTTAGTAAGGGAGGTTAAACATGAAGATTAGGATCATGGGTCAGGACCCATGAAAGGGGTGGACCTCTCTCTCTCTCTCTCTCTCTTCTCTCTCTCTCTCTCATCGGCAAACCTACACAGTCAAGTGAAATTAATGGACGCCTACATTTGTATTTTTAGAGGGCAAAATATGATATCTCAAATCATATGCCATATCTATGTGATTTGTATGACGGGGAAGAAGGAAGCTGCCCAAGAGAAAACTTGCAAACATAGGAACCAAGTCATAAGGGTCCCGGAGAGAAATCTCAGAGGACAACCTTCCGAAATTTAAATCAGACAGATGCCCGGATGAGGGGAAAAGTGCTCGATCGAAGAGACAAAGTGTTTAGAAAAAGAGTGTGGAATGAGGTGAAGTGCTCGGAATATAGTTGTGGAGACGGTAAGCATTCAAGATTGTTGTGGAGGTGAGGAGACAAGTAGTGTGGAGGTTTTGTTGAACCTAAGAGACATGAGAAGCGCCGTAAATGTCCCTCCCTGCTGACTAGGGTTCCTTTTATAGTGTCTTCCTTGAGTTCGTCATGTTCTCTTTGCCTCTTGACTTAGTGGCATTATGGTAGTGGAGACATAGGTCGTCCTGATCACGGAGTCATCAGTCACCCGTATGCTCATCTTATAGGAGATGAGAGGGCTGAGTCATCTTGGATTCTCGCCCTGCAGGCAACGTGAGGACGTGTTAACCCGTCGCCCATTAATCTCTAGGATAACTCTCGTCATTATTGTGGAATGGTAACCTTGTTCTGGACCACGTGAACAGTGAGACAAGTACATGCGGAGAGCACGAGTCTTGATTTTGGGTTAGTTCCAACGTAATTTGGGTGGTGAGAGTGACTTGTGAGAGCTGATGGAATCTAAATCGTATACCCAGTTTGGAATCGACGATCAAAAGAGTATTATCTAAATATACTTAGTTTAAAATTAAAGAAGCTGGGTTCGGGGGTCCAAAATCTAAAATACTGGTCTGATCGATGTGTCGATCATTCCAACACGACCAGGAATGTACAAATGACTTGTGAGAGCTGACGAATCTAATTTGGATACTCGGTTTGAGTTCGGTGTTAAAATTACCGATTCGATATCATATATGATTCGAATTTATACAATCAAATAAATTATTTAATTTATATTTTAAACACTTTTTTATTTATTCATGTATGCTATTATTTTTTTAATATAGGATCCTCCGACGGAGGGGACGAGCAGGACGAAGATGATGAGGACATAGAGGATGCATAGAATATTTCTTGATTATTTTTATTGTAATAAAGTTGATAATTGATGTTGTGTTTTATTTGTTGTATATGTTGTTTTTGTTTATGATGTGTAGATGTTATGTCTTTTAAACATATTTTTTATTTAAATAAAGTTTTATATAAATTTTGTGTATTTTTAAAAAATAATTAAAAATTTCTGACGAAATTTTTGATGAACAAATTTTTTCCGTCGGAATTGACGAAATATATATTCTGTCGAAACTCATATCAAGTTTCAGTTTTTTTTTAAAAATAATAAATATAATTCTATGACGGATTATATTCTGTCAGAATTATTTCTGACGAAATCACATACGGAATATAGATTCTGTTAGAAAGTTTCAGACGAATAATCCGACAATAGTTTTCGATGAAATTTTTGTCGATTATATATTTGTCGATAATTTTCGACGGAAGTTTCATCTATCGAAAATTTTCGACAAGAAATATCCTATGAACGTTTGCAGTCAGAATGTCGTCTAAAAATCTATTGAAAAATATTTTTACCATAAAATTTTGATAAAATTTTGACGAATTTTATCCGTCAAAATTTTTCTTTTTCTTGTAGTGCAATTAATTAGATGAGGGTGCCTGTGAGTTGCTGCATTCCTTGGCGTGCGCGCAGCAACTGCAAGTATCCCTCTGATTTCATAGGTTGGTCGTTGCCCGTCCACAGGTTTTGAGGCATATGTCAAACACAACAAATTCATAAACAGCACTTGGAAATCCAATAGATATCTAAATGTGAACATATTCACATGTATTTAGACATGTACACATATAGTACGTAGAGCACATCCACTGAAAAATCGACTAAGATAAAAAAAGAGGAATAAAATATTCCTGAATCGAGTACGATGACATGATAAGAGCGAATAAGATGAGTTATTCTGTTTATTCATCATTAATCGAGTTTGATAATAGAGTTAAATTTTCTAAGGTTAATTAAGATTAAGACCCTTCTTCTAAGAGTAATTAATTTTATCATTTCACATAAAATGAGTTATTCTTAAGATAAGAATAAATTATCAAATTTGAAAAAGAGAAAATCTAAAGAATAACTCATCTAAACTCACCTCTGATAATCTATCCTAACCTGTTATCAAAATAGTCCCAAGTGATTCAACGGTAATGGTCAGCCAAGTGATCCTAAAAATTATTAGAAGTACGGAAGTACCAACCGCACATCCGGAAGTAACGTATTCGCTAGTTTTTAGTCTTGTAAAGTCTAATTTGTAATTTTATAGTTAACAGAAGATATACTATATATTTAAGGTCGCAGACTCTCTCAAAACAATTGAAACGAGTGTCGTGGAAGTCCAAAAACGTTTCCACAGAAGATACGCCCCTAACTTAGATTCCATTCGCTGACTTCAATTAAAGTGAGCATCTCATGCCCGAAAACACATTAGACAATTGCGAGGCTTAAAGACCATTTGATAGCCAGACTAAATACCTACCTTAACAGCAATTTTGATATTGTTTCTGACGGTTGTTAGTGTTCCACAATGTTCTATAAATTTTGATATTCATGCATTGGAAGACTCTACACTGATTAACTCTCTCTCTTCTCTAACTCCGATCCTTGATTAGACATGTCAACAAATTTAGATATTATTCGGATCCGTTTCGAATTCGAATCCGTATTAACAGATAATATTCAAATTCGTATTTATTTTTTCAGATATGGATAATATTCGAATTTAAATCGGAACGAATATAGATATTATAATATTCACTTCAAAAAATATCCGTTCGTAATATTATATATCATATAATACATATTTTTTAAATAATATATTATAAAATAAATAATATTATAGAAAAATTTAGACATTTTATAATTATATTTTAATTTAAAATTTATTTTATATATTTTTGATATTTTATAACAGAACAAATACGGATAGTCATATATTCACTTTGTATCCGCTCCGCAGGTCTCTCTCTCTCTCTCTCTCTCTCTCTCTCTCGTCCTTCCTTCGGATGCTGCTCCATGGTCCTCAATATATTGTTCGCAATATTATTCTTATAATCTATAAACATATCTTTTAAAACAAATAAAGTAACACTGTACTGAGATTGATACCCTAACCTAGTGTCTCAAGCGTCATATCCGTCACTAACAGTCCTCCCAAGTACCAAATAATTTATTGTTTCAAAAGGATCCAAGCATGATATAGTAAAAAAATGATCGGTCCGAAGCAGTCCCCTATGGATCGATCCACATGCTGATCGGTCCGAAACAGTGCCCTATGGATCGATCCACATGATTGCAGCATGCTTGGAAGCTCTTTGGAATGTCAGCATCTCCTTGAGCACCTCCGGGTCCTCCAGGATTCCTTCTACTGGATGCAAAACCAACGCTTCAAGCACCGACGCCCTGGCGAGTACGTACCGCATGAGCTCCAATTCAGGATCCGTGGCTGTGAATGCTGTGATGCTCATTTCTTGGAGGTGATCGAATGAGCATTCAGGGTATTCTACTGCATCCCACCAGTAATTTCCGATGGGCTCCATAGCCGTATCTTGATGCGAGTCAGTCTGCATAAACCCAAAAGGTTTTAAAAAAGAAAAAAAAATATGAGTCACGCACATTAAGGCGTAGTAGATGAAAGTTACGAAAAGAAAAATGCTGGAGAACATTAGAGAATGTAGAGACCATGATCTCAAGATATTGCAAGAGAGTGCAGTCCCTAAGCAAGTGAAGGACGGCCACCGTCACCCTCCTATCTTCAAAATTTAAGGTCAACCGCAAAGTTTTCACATGGCTGCACGTCAGTTCTAAGCTCTCTTGTACGGTGCCAATAAGCAGAAACTAGCAAAAACGTGAAGAGCTTAAGTAAAGCAATACCATGGCTTAAAGAGTTGGAAAATGTAAGGAACTGTGGAGAACCACATTACCTTTAAAGTATGGCCACAAAGTCCTAATGTTTCGATATCGCCCATATGATGAAGTGCTCTCATGAGATCGGGCACTCCTCTGTCCTGTGCTCCAATATTTAGGCTAGGTACAGTGTCAATCAAGTAAATGTGAAACTCTGTCAGGCTTGGAGCCTTATCAAAGTAGAAATCTCTGAAAGTACCACTGTACCAAAGTTTCTGTAAGTTGGGTGCGACAATCTTAAGATCTGCTCTGCAGAAAATTCCAATCAGTGACAAATCTCTCAGACGAGGACACTTTGAAAGCAAATTCGGTAGGCCATCGTCAGTGAAGATTACTCCAGACAGGTGGAGGTATGTTAGCATATCAAATGATCTAAACTCGGAAGGAATGCTAATGCTGCAATTAGATAGCTTCAAATACTTCAGTGACTCACAGGAAAAGAGTGACGAAGGGACCCTGTATAGTGTATACCAGTCTAGTTTGAGGATAAATTCTTGGAGTCCCTTACTACGGAGAATAAGTATCCACCTATCAAGGTCTGGTATATCATGCAGCCTAGTAGAGAGATGAAACTTGATTAACCTGCCCTTATGTTGAGAGAGAACTCGATCAATAATTTTGACATAATTAGTCTTCAGTTCTGGAAGTTGCTTATCAGTGAACACCAGCATTGGGACTTTAGTCCATGCATGCCTCCACTTACTCGACAGTATACTTGTCCTCACAGCATCCTTTATCGGCAATAACATAAGGATGGAGTCTATAGCGTCCTTTGGCAGACTGCTAATTATATCTGAATTTGAACAATGCTGCGCATCCATTTTACACAAGACAATCTTTTCTAGAGGATAATGGCTTTGCTGAAGTGTAGTACCTCAACTACTAAACCAATGATATAAAGGTATTACTGACTCTTGTCACAGATAACCTAAAAGAAAAACAGCACAATCAATTAGGTGAGACATGCCAAACTACATTGTGTTAATAAGTGTCAGAGTTCCCATCCAGAAAACCACATTGATCAGGACCCCATCAACAAAGCACCATTTCTCAGGGTCCTTAAGGCACACATCTATTTGGAAGACCCATGAATAGATGCAGCAGATCAACTCTTCAGGTGCTCAAGGAAATTAACAGTAAAAGTAGCTATTTCATTTTGTCAGAGATCACCACAATCTACACACGAAAAGCACAATACCAACCAATAAATGATTCAGCAAAGATACAATTAAGAAATGGCCCCTGAACTGGAAACTACATGTGCCCTAATGATGATGCCACTCATGCCTAACATGCATTAGATCAGATAAAAAAAGTTGAAGCTCCAGACAAAGCTGTGAATAGTGAACCCCTCTCAGGTGCCTGTCAGATACTCAAAGTACCAAACGTCCAAGCTCATGATATGGATCATGAAAAATAAGCAGATGGAGAAACATTGCTCAAAATGCAACCTGATTTATAGAAATATACCGTTTGAAATCAATAAATAATCAGTTTTGGCTTCTCTCAAGGACCAAGAAACCAAATTGCATGTGGATTGGCCAATTCGTGAAAATAAATAAAAATGGGCTGACTCGGTCCAAATCGGACCAAAATCAGCCAAATTGGATGTGGATCTGCCAATTCTTTCATGAATTGGTCAATCTTGAGTTATTATGGTTTGATAAAATATTTTTAAATTTATGTAAACCCCATTTTTATTTACATAATACTTTTAAAGCCTTTTTACTTGATTGGCTTTGGATCAGCCCATCCGATCCAAGCCGGATCGGGATCAGCCAGGGCCAATCCAGGTGGCCAATCTGGGTTTACTTTCCATGACTAAAACCTATGATAGTGTTAAATTAATAACTTCAATAGACATGCAATGAGAAAACCACCATCAGAACCAAAGAGAATTTGCATTATTAAATTTTAAAAATGGCTGTCCTCTCACCAAATGATGACACAGCCAAAAATTTTGTACTCTACAGTGTCCAGATGATTATACACCCTTTGATGGTAGAACTATTTCTTTTTCCTTTGCCCTTCTCATTTGGAAGGCAATGATATATTCATCCTTCTTTTTTTTTGGTGACGAGGAACCTGGTGAACCAGAAAACCCCGGGTCATGCACCCCTCGAGGATTGATATATTCATCCTTGCTTCTATAGAACAAAAACTGAGAAAGAGTGGTACAATATTCAAATCATATCTAGTTGATAGTACTTCAATTTTTAAAAAAAATATGTTGCTATTCAGAGACATGTAAAACTATGGATTTTTTTTCTTTTGAAAGTCGGTGGTACCATGATTTTTACAAAACATACAAAAAAAGGAATATACAAGTATGTCGTTCATAAGCCTTCAAAAATCCCACTGAACAAAAAAAACAAAAAGTTAACCATGTCAAGGTGATAGGGAACACGGAATTGCCCAAGAAGCACAAAACATGAGTGTTGTACCTCCACATTATATAAGAGTTTAGCCCAATCCAATACCTTATCAAATAACTAATAGAGTCCTCTCTGCAGTCATGCTCTGCCTTTTAAAGATTCTGCCATTCCTCTCCCCCTATATGGCCCAAAGTTTTGCACATCAGAGAAGCCATAAAACTTTACAGTCACCCTGTAGAGCCATGCCTTAGACCAGTCTTGGATCAGCCCTCCATCCTACCCAGGATTCCATGGATGATACCCAGCGTTTGAAAAATCAGCTGCCATATATCTTCCTCCTCACCACAAAAGTGGCATATCATCCAAAAAGTGAGAGAGACCGATCACAAGTAGACATTCTACCATAGAAAATCTGCCAAATCAGGACTTTAACCTTTATCAGACTGCTGGCTGCCAAATCTGAGGGACCATAGTGTGCTGCATCCCACCATCTGCAATGTAGGAGTAAGCCAGTCTAACAGAAAAAACTTTCTTTCTCTGATCCCCCACCTCTACAGGTCAATCCTGCGGGCTTCCAAAGACCATCCCTGAAGCTGCAGAACTCTCTAAACTGACACAATCCAGTGGATAAAAGGTATGTCCCAACATGTAGAAAATATGGATACCTATCAGGACTCAAAACTCATACCTCTGTACCTTACAATTGAAGGGCATGCAGCACCACATCCATACATACTGAACTCCTGAACACGATGGATTGACCAGGAGAATCATCAAATTGAACCTGTCTGAGAACTTTTCTTGATTACCCACCATGCTCTTTGTCAACCTAGGGTGTCCATTTCATTGCCCTAGCGTGTCTAAACTGTACACTTCTCTATCTGTCCATACCCATCAGTAATCTTTGAAGAATAATCCCTAAACTGGGAGAATCGTCACTCCCTATACATCCACATTGTAACTTGAATTATACGAGTATACAATTTCCCATTAATAAGAATCGATTCTGGCTTCTCCCAGTGAGGTCCAGGGAAAACCAGAAACCTGAGAGAAAGAAGTTGCTCATGGTATAATAAAATACTGCAAGGGTTCATCATCAATGTCATCATCGTCATCATAAATCTTATCCCATCAATGTGGGATCAAGTAGATCAAAAAGAAGAATCCAGATATTGGCAAAAATTTCCAACCAGCTACCTGCCTCCTGTCAACCCCCTACAAGGTAGTGTCCCATGAAGGCAGTTGGCTGATAAGAGTTACGCCATAATGGTTAACATATTTTTTTTCTTAGATCAGATAAACTAGAGTATCCTGCAGGGCCTGTACTCTAGAGAGTTTCAAGTAAGAATGTGTGTGAGTGTGCTTTGGTTTGGGGTGGGGTGGGGTGGGGGTTTAAGGATTCCTAGATAAAGTGTTGTACAGTTTAAGAGAAAATAGAAATTTCACTATATCTTCCATTTTGAAACCATGGTAATCAAGGTAAATCCAACTGAGCATGTTCGGTTCCCTGGAAAATAGCACAATTTTATGAATATAATAATATTTGGTTGTCAGATAGCTCGGCATATTAAATCATATAATAAGCAATACATTCATATAATACTTAGATATGTGACAGAAAGTTCAACATCATAACCAAGAAGAAACAAATAATTAGAGCCCACGGCTTGTCATGGTGGTCTCACCACCTCCCCCCTATTGGGGAGGTCCCGGGTTCGATCCCGGTTCTCCCTCCCCATTAAAAAAAAAAAAAACCTACCGAAAAAATAAGAAGCAAATTGTTAAAACTTAATTATTTCCCCCCTTTCCTCAACCGTTGGCACAGTCAGGAATTCTCACCCCTCTAGATGATTACATGACTATGATTGCAAGACTGTCATTTCTTTTTATTTTCCACTTCTCATGTGGAAGGCAATTGCCTATTCAAACTTCTGTAGCGCATGATCTCATAAAGAATCGTGTAACACTCGAACCTAATCATCCAGATGATAATACTTCAGCAAGAACAGAAGACTGGGTAGAAGAAATGTAATGAGTACAGATATCTGTTTGAACCGAGAGAACCGCATAATACCTATTTCCCGGGGGAAAAAAGATGATCATGTCTGTTGATACCACCAAAACTAGAATAGATTCACAAGCAACCCGATTGTCGTACGTACCAGAACCTCCCCAACCGTCACAAAGAACCTAAGACCCAATGTGTGTGTGCACCAATAGAATTTGAACAAAGTGACCATCCAACTAAGGTTCCATTAGCAGGTATGTTCCATTAGGGGGAAACAGAGAGATGCTTACGGGAGGGGCTCGCTGCTTCTGCCCTCTTCTGCGCTGCAGGGGGAGGGTTCGCTCTCCGACGGCGAAGAACTAGGAAGACCTCGGATGGTCCCACATCTTTATATGTAATTGCAGAATTGCCTTTGCATAATTGCATGTAAACCATCCTTCCAATCAAAATTGTAAAATATTATGTTTAGAAATATATTTAAACACATATCATTAACTCCGTGGAAATGTGGTAAAAGTACCACTATAGCCTAGTTAACTTCTGCCGATAAAGAGACGGATGTGTAATTGTGTATCTACTATCTATTAGTTGAGTTTCCAATAACAAAAACACCTTTCCCCACCCCCCGTCCCTTACACAAGAGAGAGAGAGAGAGAGAGAGGGCCGTTCCAACTCTCACACCCACATCGATGGGGGGAGGAGAGTAGAAGAGAGAGATTTTTAATAAAAGTGGTAGAGAGATAGAGATACATTGGTCCTTCTATAATTATAGTTAAATATGGACATAGTTAAATATATACGGTAATGGTCGACTAGAGTGATGACATTTTTGTAATATTTTGACAATCTTAACAATAAGTCTTTTAATATTTTTCTTAAAAAGTTTTTTTTGTTATTTTACTTTTAAAAATAGTTTATATGTAAAAAAATCATTACCTCTAAATTTTTATAATACCCGATTACTGGAAGCACCTTTTTAGAAATGTCCATTTTTCTTAGGTATAAAGTTGAGGAGGGTAAATCCTGTTTGATCCGAATTAAGCTCAATAACGATAGGCCCAAACCAAGATCGCCTCGGCAGCCCACCCAAGAGGCATCCAGTAGCCGCAGCCCAATGAGTTGCGGCCCGATCCAACCTCGGCATCGGATTCTACAACTCATAAACGCTATAAGCGCTTTGACCGCAGGACAGTTCTCCGACGACCGACCGTTGCCCCCACGACGTCGGCCTTGATCCCTTAACGGGCGAGCAAGTCTCATGAGCGCCGTAAGACTCGCCCCGGGACCAGCCGACGCCGGGGTAATCGCCCCCAACGGAAAACTTCTGCCACTATAGCAGGAAAGAGTTACTCCATAACCCCCGTCTTTCCCTATCAGGGGATAAGGCTCTTTACTCCAGGACAACCCCCTATAAAAGGGACATCGACAGAGGAGAGCGAGACGGTGGATACTTCTGCCAAAAAACTTCATACAGAGAATAGAGCGACCAGTCCTACAATCCTACTACAACGATAGAGAGGCCACGCCATACGTCCAAAGAGAGAACCCCTCCTACCCGACCTTACCACCCGGCGAGCACTCTCCGGGTGCCCACTGGGAGCGGCGAGCACTCGTGGCGGAGGCCTACACGTCTCTCGGACCCCCTACTATGGCCTCCACATCTCTCTCATCTTTTGCTCTTCTCTGTTCTCCATTCATCCGTTGCTGACTTAAGCATCGGAGGGTTGTCCCCTAGGGTAACACCCGGGACTCCTTCTGACGCCCCTTGTTTCCTGGTGTTTGCAGGCCTCCACGGGTGCGGGACGACTTTCCCAACAAATAAATAGAGAAGGTGGTACGTGGCATAGGAACTATTTTGGTGTGGGCACCAGGCCCATTGCCGGACTCACTACTCGGAGCCGACGTCGCACCGCCCCGACATCACCGAGCTTGTGGCTCGGAGACTCACTTGAAGACTCGACATTCTGAGTACGTATTTGTGTATGTATTTATGTATTGTGTGTATAATACATATATTACTACATGTATTATTGACTTTTGTTTTATTAGACTAGTCATAGTCAAATATTTGATTAAAATCCAAGAGTCAAAAAAATAGTTGGTGTGGTTTGTTTTATTAGGCCAGGACATGGATGCCCTTAGCTGAAATGTTTAGGGGTATGATTGTCCAAGTGTAAAAAAGCCTTTCCTATATAAAGGGGGCTAATGTGTTGTTTTTCATATGAAACATTGCATGAGAGAAAACCCACGTAGGTGCATTTTGCCCCTTCTTGCTTCCCTTCCCTCTTAACTCTTTGTGAGATTTGAGTGTCGCCCGGTGAGAGACCGTCCGGTGTGAGGCTAAGCTACGCGGGGCAGTGGTTATCCCGTCCCGCCTACGTCACCGGAGTGCCGTCGATCCTTCCTCCGAGGCCACCGCGTCAAATTTGGTATCAGATCCCAATAGCGGCGTCTCCGTCAACCCCAACGCCCGCATCGTCTCCCCTCCTTTCTTTCGGTTGCCAGAAGTGAAAAAAAATAAGAAATGAGATCTTCCTCTCTCGGCTGAGAGGAGAGTGAAAAAAAAACACAGAAGGATTACATCTCTCGGCTGAGAGAGAGAGAGAGAGAAGGAAAAAAAAAAGGGTTCGCGCGCCTTGCATCGTCGCCCGTGCCGGAATTAAAAAGAATTCCGGCCGCAACGGTTCGCTCCCGCCACCGCATCCGCAGCGCCCCGCGGCCACCCGCGGCCACCGTTGCCGCCCGCGCCAGCATGCGCCCCCGCACCCACCTGGCCCCTCGTCGCGCCCGCCAGCAGGCACCCCCGTGCCCACCTGTCCCCTCGCCGCCTGTGTCGCTGCCCGCCGCATGGCCACCCGCGTCGCGTATGCGCCCACCCCGCCCTGCGCGTGCGCCCGCCCTACTGCGCCCGCGCCTGCCTGCCTAGCCGCCCGCCCGCGTTGACCGTCGCCCTAGCTGACCAAACAGCCGCGTGAGACGTGCAAGACAGGTTTTAAAAAAAGAGAGAGAGAGGGAGTTGTTGGAGAGAATTAAATATATATATATATTATATCAATGATATATATATATAATATTATATATGTATCATATATATATATATATATTAAATAATTTATCAATTGTGGCACCCGAAGTCCACACAATGATGGCTCGACCGACGCTAGGGTCGCCCGGTAGCCGACAGACGGTCCGTAAAATACGGAACGTAAGTGTCCCTGAGTCTCCCTGTGTAGAGAAATTTTGGATTAATTTGTTCCCCTACGCGAGAAATTTTTTAAATTACGCGATTTTGTCATAATTGCAACCTCCCTGCGTGGAGTGAATTTTTGTAACCGCTTAAGCTTTGTCGACGCCGTGCGGACACGCACGTCCCCACTCGCCCTCGTCTCCGGTTGGAGCTAGACTTTTCAATTTAGCTAGGTACGTGTTCCAATATCTTACTCGTTTAGTATCTTTTTCAATTGCCGCACAACAAAGTGAAAGAGAGCCCGACCCATACAGCCTGTCTCCTGAGTGCATCGCTGTGGACGGAGAGAGAGAGAACTTGTATGCGCCCATCCTTAAGCCCTAGAACTGCTGCATTAGGGCACCATAATTGTGAGGAGGTAGTTCCACAGCTACTTCGCCTACGGGCGAGCAACTCTCCCTGACCGGTCCCTTCGCAAAAGGAATAGACCCTTGCGTATTAGCCAACACATCGGGTCTACAACTTGCTAATTTTCGGTCCCAGGATTGCATCATTTAGGTCCAAGCCCGTGCATGCCACGTTGGTCTAAGAATTCATCAGGCCGTCTAGAGCGCCCTTCAACACTACAATCACCCATGGATCAGAAGAGTGCGAGTGCTATGTTAGCCCAGCTCAAGCAGAACCTTATGGCCCAATTTGAAGAATCCATAGGCCAATTACGAGTGGAGCTAGATGAGAGGATCCGAGCCATAGAGGATCGAATGAAGAGAGAGGAGAGAAGGTTGAACAGCCACGGAGATCCCGTAGCCAACCCTAGGGAAGAGAGAGACCAAGTCCGCCAGAATCAGGCTCCTCAAGGTAGAGAGCAAGAGGGCCGTGCGCCTCGAGGGAGAGACCACGATGATGAGGAGATCATCCTACGAAACGTCAAAATAGACGCTCCCAGTTTTGATGGGTCCCTAAATCCCGCCATATACCTTGATTGGGAGACTGGAATGGATCAATACTTTGACTAGCATCACCGCATGACCCCTGTCACAAGGGTGAGGTTTGCCAAGATGAAGCTTCTAGGTCAAGCCAAGACCTACTGGTGCAATGTTGAGAATCTCCTAGCCAGGAGACGAGAGGAGCGCATCAGCACGTGGGAAGAAATGAAGGAGAAACTTAGGGAAAAGTATCTGCCACCCTCCTACCATCAGCGTCTTTTAAACCAATGGTAGAAACATACCCAAGATGGGAAGTCGGTAGATGACTACATCGCCAAATTCGATGAATTCTTCCTTCGTAGTCATGTCGCGGAGGATGCCTTTGTCACCCTCTCGCGATTTAGGGCTGACCTACACAAGAGCATATAGCGGGAGCTGTTCTTGCGAGAGGTTAACACCCTCGAGCACGCCTACCAGGTCACTCGAGATGTCGAGCGGTTTCAAAAGGTGGTCCCACTTCGGGTTCCCACCTACCGCCAACCCGAGCCCCAAAACCCCATGGTCCGCTACACTGAGAGGCATGGCCCCTCCACTTCCTATGTCCCTACTGCTACCCCACTTCGGGCCGTTGCCCCTATTGTTCCTTTCATAAGGAACCCCTTACCTGCACCTGTTGCTGTGCCCAGGCTAGAGTACACTCCACCAACTGATAGGAGGGATGACAAGAGAAAGGGAGCCATCCCTATCACTTCCCAACCAGTCCCTGTCTCGAGAATTCGCTACTTTAGGTGCCATAACCTAGGGCATGTTGCCACCAATTGCCCCACCCGAGCCTTGGTCATCACTGACCCCCAGCTTGTGGGGTTTCCACCTCAGGAATGAGAGGATACTGAGAGATATATGGTCGATCCTGACCTCATCGCCTAGTTTGAGGAAATGGATGCAAGATTTGATGGCACGCATGTCGAGTACATGTAAGTGGGAGATATTATCGAGAGTTCTAGCCAGGGAAGATTGGGTGTAGTTCGTTGCATCTTAACACACCCCCAGGAGGATGAATGGCGTCGAACCTCTATCTTTCAAACCTACATCATGGTGAAAATCCAACCCTACAAGGTGATCTTTGACAACGGGAGCTGCATCAATGCAATCTCTTCAGACTTTGTCTCCCATCTAGGTCTACTTACGCATCCTCATCCTCAGCCATACAATGTGGCTTGGGTTGACGACACGTCTATCCCAGTCACCACTACATATGTCATTCCCATTCAGTTTCAGTCCTACCAAGGACAAATCTTATGCGATGTAGTGCCTATGAAGGTCGGTAGCATCATTCTAGGTCGACCGTGGATCTATGATGTAGACATTACTACATTCGGTCGATCCAATCAGTGTTCCTTCTCCCACAATGGGAAGAAGATTCAGTTGTACCTGACACCCCCAAAGGTGACCCCGGGAAAGAGCTCCACCTCCACCCCCACTGGAAAACCCAAGGTTTAGGAGAGTCCCCGAACTCCCAATGAAGGGAAACTTCTCATTCCCTCTTCTCCTGCATCTATCACACCCGTTCCCAAGGCCCCTAAGGTTGGTCACGACCTAGTTAGACGCCTTAACTTCATAAGTGTCCGAGAGCTAAATAGAGAGGTTGCTGAGGGTGCCACTGTTTGGGCTG
Organism: Amorphophallus konjac; assembly: GCA_022559845.1. Classification (NCBI taxonomy): domain Eukaryota; kingdom Viridiplantae; phylum Streptophyta; class Magnoliopsida; order Alismatales; family Araceae; genus Amorphophallus; species Amorphophallus konjac. The sequence continues at coordinate 187,599,686 of CM040129.1, read as the reverse complement.
TTGTCATCACCATCACACCCGAGGAGTCCCAAGTCTCAGTCCCACCTAAAGTCCAGGCAATCCTGCAGGACTTCCAAGACATCTTCCCTGAGGACTTACCCTCTATTCTCCCTCTCATGCGTGATGTACAACACGTCATTGACCTTGTCCCCGGGTCCACCCTACCCAGCCTTCCTCATTACCAATTGAATCCCAAGGAGCATGCTGAGCTCCAAAGAATTGTCGAGGACCTTATTCAAAAGGGTTTCCTCAGGGTGAGCAAGAGCCCATGTGCTGTTCCTGCCTTGCTCACACCAAAGAAAGATGGCACCTGGCGGATGTGTGTTGACAGCCCCGCCATCAACAAAATCGCTGTCAAGTATAGATTTCACATTCCCCATCTTGATGACATGCTTGACATGATCAGTGGAGTCACCATCTTTTCCAAGATTGACTTGAAAAGTGGCTACCACCAGGTCCGAATCCGACCAGGGGATGAGTGGAAGACTGTGACGACCCAAGATCCGGATACCGGGAAGAACCCGATACCATTCGAATCTTGACACGCCGCCCACGAGCCGGAGGGCTCGGAAGGGCTAAAAAGAGTGTGGAGGTACAAAGAAATAGGAAATAAAGCAGGACAATTCAACAATTAATAGAGATAAATGAACAACTACTACAACATAGTCTAGTCCAACAGAAAGTACAGTCTAAAGTAGTAAAGCATACCACATGCCAAGTGAACACTCGGCCCGGTGAACTGGCAACTAAGAACCTCTGAACAGCATCCTCGAACCTCGAGGAAGAACCGCCTCACCTGAAATGTAGGGGTGAGCCTCCTGTCACTGGCTTAGCAGGGATCCCGCGGAACCCCAACCGAGAACAACAGTGGCACAGAAAGCAGTAACTACAAGAACAACAGTAGCAGCAGAAACAGTAAATACGGTGACCGGTCGAAACTCGGCACTACAACTACTCCTACTGCACCGGTCAAGTAGAAAGAGAAATACCGATCTCACAGTCGGGAACCGGACCACACTAACACCACTCACCGAGGTAAAATCCACGGCAACCCCGCCGTAGAGGCATGTCTCCCACGACAAGGCCAACCTGGACACGCTGTCCAAGGTGCAACCCCGACCACCTGGTCGCGGGCACCGCACAACAAGACGCAACCTCGGTAAAGCTACTAGCACCCTGTGTGAGACCCGTCCTTTTAGTGGGAATTTACACAATTTCACTTCTTTGAGGGTCTAGAATGTAAATAGGGGTTAAAAATAAAAAAAATAACTTTTAACTTTTTAACCCATTCGATGGCCCTCTCTCTCTCCAACTTTCCCAATCCCTCTCCCCCCCTTCTTTCTCTTCCGAAACGTAGGCACGCGGGCGGACCCGCGGCACCGCGAAATCGGCGACGCCGCCCCCCCTTCTCGTCTTCACGGCGGCGGATGGCCGGCGGCCACGGCGGCGAGCTAGCACGAGGCGGAGGACCGCGATAGCCCCCCCCTCTCGCCCCCTTTCTCCTTTCACGGTGCGAGGGAGAGGGACGAAACCGGCGGCCCCCTCGCCCTCTTTATCTTCCCGGCACTCCGACGACCCGAAGGCCTTGGCGGAGGAGCCGGCGGCCTTGCCGGAGGGCCTGCAGAGGAGGAGACCGCGGCGGCACCCTCGTCCAAGCGAACCCGCGGCGGAAGATGACGACATTGGTGGCTCTCTCCTTCCCCTTCTCGCGGTGAAATCGGCGTCCTCGGCTAAGATCCGGCGGTGGGACGGCCTCCTAGCCTCGTTGGGAGCGACGAAGATCGCCGTGGCTTCAACTCGGGACGATCCGTGAAGTGGAGAGACGGCCGGGAAGGGCGAACCGCAGCGCATCCCTCGGCTTCCTCGCGGTTGAAATAGGAGCTTTCGGCACGATTAAGGTAGAGGGATCATAAGCCCTAGCCCGTTAAATTGTTCCAAAAGCATGCCCATCGTCGCTGAGTTCATAGATTAATAACAGCATGCCCATCGGCGTTATGTTTTAACAGCATGCCCATCGTCTTTATGTTTTAATAGCATGCCCATCGTCTTTATATTTTAATAGCATGCCCATCGTTGCTGAGTTCATAGATTAACTGGCATGCCCATCGTTGCTGAGTTCATAGGCAATAAATTGTTATATTGAGATGATGGTTTGGCAGGAAACATGTTAAAAACTCCCGTCGATTTGAGTCGACTGGGAGGGGATCCGGTTATGATTCCGGTAGGTCGGGTTCTCCGGTAAGGACTATGTTTTAGTTATTCTAGATTTTATAACGATCCGCCATAAACCGTTCATTGACTTGAGCGGGTGCCTATTAGACCGCGTAAATAAATTAAATTTGAATGGTGGAAGAAATCTCACAGTTAATCCGTTGAGTAGCACGCGGCGGTTCGCCGTTCGACTGCCTAAAACCATAGCGGCCCTAGTCCGACCGCTTGTTCTATAATGATGCGTGTTTGCCATTTCAATATGTTCAATAGTTATGCATTTAGTTATGGAATGATTGCTATTTTAGCATGTTCAAATTGTTTAAACATTGAATTATTGAATATGGCCATTTTAGCATATTCAGTTAATTATGCATTTAATCTTGCTTAATTGCCATATGTAATTGTTATCATAAATTATGGCACGTTTTTAGATCCCAATAGAACTTTATTCTCTTTCCTAGTGATGGAACCACCAGTCGTAGCCCGACGACTTTTAATGTTGATCCCACCCGGGAAAGGTGGCGGGGTATCCCAGTTTCACGGTTTTTAAGCTAGTTCCATGGGCCCCAGTCCAACTGTAGCATCCTACGGAGGGGAATACTAGCTAGAGGCCTGGGTCTAGGCACGAGCCGGTGTGTGCACACGTGGTCAGGGACTTGGACTAACACTGGCGAGTGTTGCTCTGACTAGTTACTTGTTCTGGTACTATTATGTGTCTCGCATGCTATGATCAGGCTTGCGTAGATGCTTGAGACGCAGTGTAAGCCGTCAGTGGACGCATCTGGTTTCTTCTTCTAGTGGATCTCCTCTCCTTCTCTCTTTAGTCACTTGGAAATGATTGAGTTATTGTCTATTGGTAGATTTTGAGCACTTGCGTTTAAATTTGAATTGGCATGCTAGTTAGCTGTTCATAAACTATTTAGTTAGTTTTGCAGCTTTACAAATTGTCATTTATTTATGCCAATGCATGCTTTACTTCCTTCCTTTAGTTAGTTGCGAGTTAGGGATTTCTGTGAACCCTACTGAGTCTATGTTGTGAGACTCACCTCTTCCTTTTACAGGTGAGGCGGAGTATCTGGCTGCAGGATTCTCTCGTGTTTTTGGCAAAAAACCTTAGAGCCAGCCGTGGTCTGTCAGTGGTCGGTCAGTGGTCAGTCTGTCCTTTTTCCTCTTTTGGCCGGGCTGCGTCCCGTGTAGTTATTTATTTTTGGACCATTGTACAGTGCAGACTTGTGATATATGAATATGGACTACTTGTATAAATTTACCACTCTGATATATGCAATTGCTTCCGTTTATAGTTCAAATGAAAGCTTTAATCAATATTGCGCGTGTAATTTCTATTCGTTATGCATCCCCTCGACAAACACTCACTAACCCTTATGGGGCCTCATCAGCCTCTTGGGTGGCTTCCCCGAGCTCTTGGTATCGGTAAATCGATTATATCGGGTTATCGATATCTGGATCTCCTGGGTCGTCACAGTTGGTATCAGAGCGGTGTTGAGGAATTGTATAAGGAATTGAAATTGCATTAGTCCAGAACAAGTCCATGTGAGTCTACTGCTGGCTTAGAATGTTTTCGGTGATTACTGATGCATTTTCTGTTATTTTGTGTTTTCTTGTAGATCAAAATGCCACCTCGTAGAAGGGCACGCTTCATGAGGGTAGGAGGTGGCACTCCACCTCCGGCTCCAGCTAATGTACCAGCCCCAATTCAAGCCGACCCTGCTCCTCAAGCTGAATTGCCTCCAGGTGGTCGTGGCAGAGCTTTAAAAGAATTTTTACTGTTCCACCCGCCGACTTATGAAGGACAGGCAGATCCAGAAGCAGTCAGAGTGTGGATCGATGCAACTGAACGTGTATTCCATTCCATGGAGTGCACGGAGGACGAAAAAGTCATCCAGGCTACTTTTCAACTCCAAGAGCAGCACTCACGTGGTGGACCACGGAGTGGGAGGTCGCTTTCAGATCCTGTCCTCTTCGTCAGATCACGTGGATGGAGTGTGTCACAACCTTCGAGCGCACCTTCAGTCCAGCTTATCTACGGATGGATAAAATGCACAAATTTATGGAACTAGCTCAAGGCGATATGACTGTGCTGGAATATCGGACCAAGTTCATGGAATTGGGTCGGTATGCGCCCCACATTCTTACTGATGAAAGCTTAAAGACTGAGCAATTTCTGCGTGGATTAAAACCAGAGTTGAGGCAGCCTTTGATAGTGACCAGGGTTGCAGAGATGGACGCAGCGTATCAGGCAGTTGCGACTTTAGAACTTGATATGGCCAGATCCTGGGGGCATACTGAAATGGCGTCAATCCAGCCAGGTGTGCCGCGTCAACAGTTCAGTCAGCCATCTGCTACAGTAGTTCCATCTGCTGTTCCTACTGCCAGTGACATTCCTGTTTCTAAGCCTAAGTTCAAGAAATTCAAGAAGTTCAAGAAGCGGTTGTGGACACCAAAAATTGCACGCACAGATATCCTGCTCGGCCCAACATCAACAACGGCACCGAGTGAAGAAACCCCGGAGAGACTAGTCACCCAGACTCCCCAAATATGCACACTGCCGTGAAGCCGTCTCCAGAGTCACGACATTGAAGAGAAATTAACCACCAAGAGCCCCACAATCCGTGGGCCTCGAAGAAAATCAAATGGGCCACAACTCACGCTCACAACGGGCTCAGAACCGCCCATTTAGCCCTTCAGCGGCACGCCACCAATGGCCTTCAGCGGCACGCTCTCAGGCCTCTTGCCCATTCAACGGCACGCCCCTTTGGGCCTTCAACGGCATGCCTTGAAGCCCCAGCGGCACGCCCCTGCAGGTGCTTAGCGCCACACTCGTTCAAGCCTCACCCGACACGCCCGAACGGGCCTTACCCGGTGCACCTTCTGCCACCTTACCCAGTGCAGTCCAAACACCCTCAAGTGCCCCAGCGGCACACCCCCTTTAGCCTTCCACGGCACACTATTTTGGCCCTTCAGCGGCACGGCCTCAGTGGCCTTCAGCGGCACGCCCCTGAACCCTTCAGCGGCACGCCCTGAGGGCTTCAGCGGCACGCCCCTTGGTGGCCTTCAACGGCACGCCCTTTTGGCCCTTCAGCGGCACGCCCTGAGCCCTTCAGCGGCATGCCCCTTGGTGGCCTTCAGCGGCACGCCCTGAGCCCTTCAGCGGCACGCCCCTTGGTGGCCTTCAGCGGCACGGCCTCAGTGGCCTTCAGCGGCACGCCCCTTAGCGGCCTTCAGCGGCACGCCCCGTTGGCTCTTCAACGGCACGCCTTTTTGGCCCCAGCGGCACGCCCTCTTTGGCCTTCAACAACACACTATCTCGTGCCCTTCAACGGCACGCTTCTTTAGCCCCCAGCGGCATGCCCTCCTAGGCCTTTCAGCGGCACACCCCTGCAAGGGCCTTCAGCGGCACACCTTCAGGGTTCTTCAGCGGCACACTTACGAAGGCCTTCAGCGGCACACCTACGAGGCTCTCCAGCGGCATGCCTTCCTCATCCCCCAGTGGCACAGCGTTCAGCCCATCCACGTCGGTCAACGCTCGTAGCCCTCGGCGCGCAGCGAAAGCATGGCAGGCCCATGCTTGCACCTTGCTGGGCTGTCCTCGCCCCACCTACTCCTGTCCTTGACAATCGTCGGCCTGACCAGGGGTATAAGAACCCCTCGCTCCGACGAAAAAAGAGAGGACACAGAGAGAAGAGACGAAGAGAGGCAGAGACACACACATGCAGGAGAAGAAGAGAAGAAGAGAAGGAGGAGGGCTCCGGCGTGGGGGGGTTCTCCGACGGCCACCGGGCAAAAGAGAGAGGAAGAGAGAGAGAGAGAGCTTGATGTAGTGGGGGGGAGTGGGGGAAAGAGCAGTGGACGGTCGTCCCTACTTCGATTCCCAACACTTCTTCCTCTTTTGTTCTTCTCCCCCCCTTTTTTTTCTTTTGTTCTTTTGCTTCTCTCTTGCTCACAGTCTTAGCTCGAGCATGCTTTGCAATGTATTTGACCGACCACGGTCATTCTCTTTCTTTTATGAATGAAAGTCGCCCTCCTTGGGCTCTCTATTGCTTCCGTTGGTTAGTGCCACCGTGTTCTTGACTGTCCATTTCTTTTCCCTTCTCCGGCGTTTGCTTTGAGTCTTCGTGTCGATGGTTTCTCCCGGATGCCACACCAGCTTGAGTGGTCTGGGGCCACGAATCTCTCCCTGCAAGGCCCAATGCCTTCATCCATGCTAGCCTCCTTGGGCCATTTTCCCCTCCTACCGAGGTTTTCTATGGGTTTGATCAACCTAGTAGCCCCGGTGCACTTGCACTCTCTCTCAGCGGCACACCCATTTGGGGTTTCAGCGGCATACCCCTAGCCTCCCCTCAGCGGCACACCTGCCGCTTAACCCTGGCCGGCACACCCCCAGCAGCCTCCGGCGGTATGCCCTTCCTCGGTGCCTTCAGCGGCACACCCAATCTCTCTAGCCCGGTACACCTCCCAAACGCATTGTGCTCATCCCTGGCCGGCACACCCTGACTAAACCCACAGTAGACCCTATCCAGCCTCAGAGGCGTCTCCCACTCAGCGTTTCTTCCGGGCTTTCCGAAGTTTTATAAAAGGTGTTGTCACCATTGGCACGCACCTCCCATTGTAGGGTTCCGCCACTCCATGTGGGCGCGTTCCCTTTATCTCCCTTACGCCCAGGATCAAGGGGAGATGCTGCCAAATTTTTTATTAAAAGTAATACTATGTTAAAGGATAAAGATAAGTAATTAATAAACGATCAGGTAATAAATGAAACATCCCAATCGGGACAAACAGAACAATGTATGGCTCAAAGGATTGGACTGCTAAAACATAGCCCCGGACTTAGCCACTCACTGAAGAATTAAGAACACGGCCATCCGAACCTCCCCCATCTGAACTTCATAAGCCAACAAGAACCTATCCACTCCCTTGGCCTTCAACGGCACACTCCCTTGGCCTCTCAGCGGCACACTCTTCCTTGGCTTCAACGACACATTCCCTTTCAGCCCAGCGGTATACCCCCTGGACTCCACCTCCAGCGGTACACCCCTGACCATCCTCCAGCGGCACACTTCTTCCATCCTCCAGCGGCACACTCCTTCCTCCCCTCAGCGGCACACTCTCTACCACCCTCTCAGTGGCACACCCCAGCCGACCTCCAGCGGTACACCCTCCTTTGGCGTTTCCGGTGGTACACTAGCCCCGATCTTATCTGATACAGCCTCTTACCATCCTTAGGCTTCGTCCTGCATCCTTTCGGCGTGCACCAACCGCCTCACAGTCTAGCCTGACTCTACACGACTCAACCCCGGATTGCCCGGACCTTGCTCCTAGTTGTACCGACCTCAGCCAAACACTGCACAGACTTTAGTCAGCATTGCACCGACTTGATCCCTTGCATGCATTGGCATTGCACAGACCTTGCCTAGGCCTTGCACAGACCCAGCCCTCACTTACACGAACCTTGTCCAAGCCTTGCCTGGACCTTACTCCTAGCTATACCGACCTCAGCCAAACACCGCACAGACTTTAGCCAACATTGCGCTGACCCTGTCCAGCCCTTGTAGCCTTATTTCGCACGAACTTCGCACGAACCTTGCACATACCTTTGCCGCGGCTGCACAGACTTTGCCCTGCGGCCGTATAGACCGTACAGACTACAGCCCCCATGCCGTACAGACTTTGCCCCGCAGGCCATACAGACTTCGCCCCGCATGCCGTACAGACTTTGCCCGCGGCCGTACATACCTTGCCCCTCTACAGCCCGCAGGCCGTACAGACTTTGCCCCGCGGCCGTACATACCTTGCCCCTCTACAGCCCGCAGGCCGTATAGACTTTGCCCCGCGGCCGTACAGACCTTGCCCCTCTACAGCCCGCAGGCCGTACAGACTACAGCCCGCAGGCCGTACAAACTTTGTCCCGCAGGCCGTACAGACTTTGCCCCGCGGCCGTACAGACCTTGCCCTTCTACAGCCCAAAGCTGCACCGACTTCAACCCGCAGGCCGTACAGACTTTGCCCCGCGGCCGTACAGACCTTGCCCCTCTACAGCCCAAAGCTGCACCGACTTCAGCCGCAGGCCGCACCGACATGCTGCCGGCCCAGACCTGCACCGACCTACCTTCAGCCTTGGCACATCCTGCACCGACCTAGCCCAATCTCTATCCAGTGTACCCTTTGATACCTTCGCCGACACGCCTTCAGCCGCCCTTGCCCGGCGCACTCCCCAGCCGCTCTAACACGGCACACTGCCCACGACCTTCCCCGGCACACTCTATGCCGCCTTCGCCGCACACTGCCTACGACCTTCACCGGCACGCTCCTTCAGTCCCCTTTTGGCCCTTCAGCGGTCCACTCCCCCAGAAGTATGCGTGTAATATATGATATATAATAATAATAATAATAGTAATAAATCAATAAAAATTACGATGACTAAATAAATTTGGATATATATATATATATATATATATAATAAACAAAGATTGTGAAATAATACTAACAATGGTGAGAGAAATTTATAATAATAATAATAATAAACAGCATGGATAAATCATTCAGGAAAAATACACAAAATGGAAATAAGTAATAAAATATATATATGCACATAATTTAAAGTCCAGATAAAGAAAATGGTAAAATCTATGTTGCAACCCCCCCTCTCTCCCCGTGACCCGATGCTGAAGGAACAATCATGCCGCCCTTCCAGGTTGGGCCTGAGTCTTGGGAATTATCCCAAAATAGCCACGACCTGACCTCGCCTCGGGCCGATATTCCGATTAAACTGGACTCGTTTCTCGGGCCGAATCCCTTCCGAGCCACTACTACAATTGCCGCACGTTCGGCAGACATTTTAACGGGTTCACCTCGATTTTCGCCGCGTTTCTATTACTGACCGGTATCCGAACATGAAAAGGTCCATGCGTGACCGATATGGCCGACGGTTCCCATCCCGACATGGTCGTAACCCGGCATTGCTCTGGGCCAATAGCCTGTCGAATCGGATTCATCCTAATGGGATTTGTTCCTGCTCTTTCATTGAAGTTGCCGTGAACTCGGCGTACGTTTGTACGGGGCTGCTTCCATCTACGTCGTACCTTTAATATGGACACTTGTCCGAATATCAAGTGGTCCGCAAGCGACCGACAGAAATCGGAATAGAACGGGACGGCTCCCGTCATCCCTGGACCCCACACATGGGAATATCAATAAGGCCTTCGTGGGCTATGCTGGGACCTCGGGTCCGTCCCGATTATGGTCACTGTCTGACCCATATCCTCGACCTATAGCCCGCTCCCTTTGAACACGTTTTCGGTTTTAGAATCTAGTCCCGGGACTCTTCCTCGCTGCCCTCCGGCACCGAGAACATTAATGATGCCCACGCAAGCCCCGTTTGGACAGCGGGAGGCGCCCTTGGCATGGTCCTGACTCGATCTTGCACCGGGCCAACAAACTCATTGGTTTCCTGCTACACTAACTGAGATTTAACCGAATATTTTCAGAGTCTCGGAATAATATGTTTGCCGTGTCCCGGCATACATATGTTCTAGGTCCTTCTGCGACGATTATGATATTCTCAAGCCGGACACCCGTCCGAATATTAAACGGTCTCCCGAATGACCGACACATTTCGAACGTCCGCTTCCCTAGACATAGGGCTTTCCAGCCGATTCAAGGGATATTCCCTCGTTGCCCCTTGGCACCGGAAATATTAATGACGCTCATGCAAGTCTTGTTTCGACCGCGGGGGGTCCACCGCAGTATGGTCGCAGCTTGCTCTTGCACCGGGCTAACAGATTTACTGGTTTTTGACCGCTCTAACCGAGGCTTAGCCGAATGTCTTCCGTTCCTCTGAACAATAAATTTGCCATATCCTGGCATACATATGCTCCGATTTTCCCGCGACGATCGCACTTTTCTCGAGCCGGACATTCGTCCGAACATTAAATGGTCAGTACACGACCGACATGATCTCGAATGGGTTTTTTTTCTTCTCGCCCTCGCGCGAGGATTTCAATATCTCGTAATAGACCTTTCATGCAATTAATTCCCTGGCCATGAGGCCCTGAATCCCGGTGATTAATCAAGGGTGTTCCCTCGTATGGGGGATGTAAATGACGCCGTGACCTTTATGGCGCCGCGGGTTTTGGTCCCGACACGAACTACACAATCGTCTGACGAAGTCAGATCGAGCGCACCATGGGCTCTTCGGGGCCCGAATAAATCACTTTGTGACTGGCACGCCCACGCACTTAATAGATGAATCAACAATTCCCGAAGTGACGAGCATAATAAACGAACGAAAAGTGCGTCCACAAGTCTGGCACGCCCGGTGGGACCTAAACCACCCTTCATCTCTTCGTCGGGATTTAGGGCCTCATGGCCTCCTAATTAACGATGTTTGCCTGCTTTGATGAATGGCAGGTGCTGTCTTCGCCAGTCCTATGGGGAGAAAAGCCAAACTCGGTGCAGCTGCCTTCGTGGCCTCGAGGACGCTGCTTCGAAGCATATGCAGCTTCCAAGAATCATGGGGGTTGTTATAAAAAAAAAGGGAGAAGAGAAAGAGAAGAGAAGGGAGGGGAAATCAAACCCCCCTTTTCCTCAAAAAGAAAGAGAAGAAAAGAAGAAAAGATGAAAAGATGAAAAGAAGAAGAGAAGAAGAGAAGAAAAGAAGAAAAGAAGAAAAAGAGAAAAGAAAGAAGCAAAAAAAAGAGAGAAAGAATTGGCAAGAGAGGGTTGTACGGCCACGTCCGTTGAGACCCGTGTTGAACAAAGATTACCATTGTAGGGTTGCTGCGGTGGAGCGAACCACTCATCCCCTCCCTGAGGGGGTGAGCGCTCTCCTGCACCTCCACCCTGGTCAATCATACAAGAAGAAGAGAAGAGAAAAAAAAGAAAAAAAAAGGAAAAAAAAAGAGAGAAAGAGAGAAGAAAGGAAGAAAAGTTGGCCAGCATCGCCGACTAAAAGATCAAGAAGAAACCCGGCATCCCGCCCGACTCTAGGAGGCTCCGAGTCTGCGGTGCAATGACCCCGCTCGTTCTTCCTTCCTACTGCCTCCATCCGGCATAAGACGGCCCCTCGAGTGACTGTTAAAAGACCCAGCGAGCCATAATTGTAGCTTGGTGAATGGCTGCCCGCTGTGGGGAATGCTTTATAGCAATGAGGCCAAGCACGACCACCACTCCCGAAGAGAGCAGGCATATACCCCGCCATGGGGGATAAGAAGAAGATATATACCCTGCTACGGGGGCATAAGAGGTAAAAAAAGAGATACACCCCATTCCCAGGGGCGCATGAAGAGAATCCGCCCCGACTGAGGGGCACAAAGCAAAAGCTACACATCGGCTTCGGGACATTTGAAGAAGAATCCGCCCTGACCTGGGGACATAAGAAGAAATAGAGTTGCACCCCGGCTTAGGGGCATTTGAAGAAGAGAAATACACCCCGATATGGGGGCACATGAAGCAAAAGACATACCCCGCCATGGGGGCATAAGAAGAAAAGAATTCACCCCGGCCTGGGGACACACAAAAGGAGAAACTCGCCCTGGCTTAGGGGTATATGAAGAAGGAACGTACCCCGGCCTGGGGGCATAAGAAACAAAAGCACACCCCATGCTAGGGGCACATGGAGAGGAATGCACCTCGCCCTGAGGGGCGTAAAAAGTAAAAGAACACACCCTGGCTTAGGGGCATTTGAATAAGAAACATACCCCGTCGGGGGGCATAGAAGTCATGAAGAATACGCCACGGCTTAAGGGCATTTGAAGAAGTCACATCCCGCCTCGGGAGCATGAGAAGCAGCAAGAATACACCCCAACCTAGGGGTATTTAAAGAAGAAATATACCCCGCCTGGGGGGCATAGAAGCCGTAAAGAACACGCCTCGGCTCAGGGGCATTTGAAGAAGCTACATCCTGCCTTGGGAGTATAAGAAGAAAAGAGTCCACCCCATCTTAGGGGTATTTGAAGAAGAAACGCACCCCGCTATGGGGGCATAGAAGCCATAAAGAATACGCCCCGGCTTAGGGGTATTTGAAGAAGAAGGATACCCCGCCTCGGGGGACATTGCAAGCAGCAATACACCCTGCTAGGGCGCACAGGAGGCAAACCCCACCCCACCCCTGGGGACACATAAAGAGAGTACACCCCGCCATGGGGGCACATGAAGAGAATCCACATCGACTCGGGGGTACATGAAGTAACAAAGAATACACCCCGCCATGGGGGCACATGAAGAGAATCCACCCCGACTCGGGGGTACATGAAGCAATAAAGAATACACCCCGCCTTAGGAGAATCTGAAGAAGAAGCATACACCCCACCAACGGGGGGCACAGGAGCCATCGAGAATACACCCCACTTTGGGGGCACAAGAAGCAAACATTCCCCAGCGTGTCGGGGCAGAAGAAGAATTCCCCCCTCGGGGGCATATATAAAAAAAGGCAAAGCCCGGTGCCCGGGGCACATGAAGAGAAAGACACCTCCCTTTGGGGGCACAACAAGCAATAAGGATACACCCCGACTGAGGGGCACATGAAGAGAAATACACCCCTGATCCAGGGGCATATGAGACAAAACTATACCCCGATTTAGGGGCATTTGAAGCAAAGACTTCACCCCGCCTCAAAGGGGGGGGGGGGCATAAGAAGCGAAAGATATACCCCACCCCGGGGGCACAAGAAGAAAACACACCCCACCTTGGGGGCGTAAGAAGCCAAGAGATATACCCCGCCACGGGGCAGTAGAGGCAAAATGCATTCCCCCGGGGGCACATGAAGCAGCATACCCCTCGCCTCGGCAGCATATGAGGCCAAGAAGTTACATCCCGGCTCGGGAGCATAAGAAACAAAAGATATACCCCACGTCGGGGGCATATGAAGTCAAGAATCACACCCTCGTCTTAGGGGTATTTGAAGAAGAAGCATACCTCACCTCGAGGGCCTAGAAGCTATAAAGAGCACGCCCCGACTCAGGAGCATATGAAGAGAAGTCCACCCCGGCCTAGGGGTATTTGAAGAAGAAACATATCCCGCCAGGGGGGCATAGAAGCCATAAAGAACACGCCCCAGCTTGGGGGTATTTGAAGAAGCTACATCCCGCCTTGGGAGCATAAGAAGAAAAGAGAATCCACCCTGGCTTAGGGGCATTTGAAGGAATATACCCCAGGCTCGGGGTTCATAAAGCAACATGCACCGCCCCCCGGGGGACATCTGAAGCAGAACAAACAACATCCCCCAGCTTAGGAGGGGCATATGAAGGAAGGAATACAACCCGATATGGGGGTACGTAAGCGAAGAAGAAGAACTCACCCCGCCTCGGGTGCATATATAAAAAAAGAGAAGCAAGAACTACACCCCGCCTCGGGTGCATATAAAAAAAAAGAGAAGCAAGAACTACACCCCGCCTCGGGTGCATATAAAAAAAAAAGAAAAGAGAAGCAAGAACTACACCCCGCCTCGGGTGCATATAAAAAAGAAGAAGCAAGAACTACACCCTGCCTCAGAAGTGGCAATACACCCCACTTTGGGGGCACTAGAAGCAGAATATACCCCGTGCCGGGGGCATGTGAAGATAAAGATACCTCACTCTGGGGCATCAGAAGCAGCAATACGCCCCACCTTGGGAGCACCAAAAGCAGCAATACACCCCACCTTGGGAGCACAAGAAGCAAACATTCCCCCCGGTGTGGCCGGGCAGAAGAAAAGATTTCACCCCGATCTGGGGACACTCGAAGAAAGAAGCACATCCCGCCACGGGGGCACATGAAGAGAACCCCTCCCACCTCGGGAGTATAAGAAAGAGAAGAATACACCCTGGTCTGGGGGCTTTTGAAGAAACAACACACCCCCTCCATGGGAGACAAAGCTACATCCCGACCCGGGGACACATGTAGAGCATCCACCCCGCTCAGGGGGCACAAAGAGGTACACTCCGCCCTTGGCGCATAAGAAGCAGAAGCATTTACCCCGAGCCGGGGGCATAAAGAAGCAAAGAGACATACATCCCGACCTGGGAACACATGAAGAAAGAATATACCCCGACTTAGGGGCGTCAGAAGAAGAAACATATACCCCGATCCAGGGACATAAGAAGCAAAAGAATACGCCCTGCGAAAAGGATATAAGAAACATGAAGAATATACCCCGGCCTGGGGGCATAAAAAATGCACTCCGCCCTTGGCGCATAAGAAGCAAAAGCACCTACCCCAGCCTGGGGGCACAAAAATACACTCCGCCTTTGGCGCATAAGAAGCAGAAGCACCTACCCCCACCCGGGGCACAGAAGCGAAGAGACATACATCCCGATCTGGGAGCATAAGAAGAAAGATATACTCCGCCCAAGCGGCATTCGAAGAAACAACATACCCTGCTTCGGGGGCACAGAAGCCGTAAAGAGATACACCCCCGCCTCAAGGGGGCATAAGAAGTAAAAGATACACCCTCGTGCCGGGGACATATGAAGAAGAGCACTCCTCCGCCTTCAGGGGTAGAAAAAGCAGAATTCACCCCCGCCATGGGGGGGTATAAGAAACAAAAGACACGTCCCATGCCAGGGGCATGTGAAGAAGAAACATACCCCACCTGGGGGCATAGAAGCCGTGAAGAGTATACCCCACCATGGGGGCATTTGAAGAGAGCTGCACCCCGCATCGGGGGCATTAAAAAAAACACACCCTGGTCTGGGGGCATAGAAGCCATGAAAAATACACCCCGCCTGGGGGCACAGAAGCGAAGAGGTAAAACACACCCCTCAGGGGGGATGCATACCAAATGAAGCTACACCCTAACCTGGGGGCACATTAAGAGAAATACACTCCAGCATGGAAGCATTAATGCGAAAAGAAGAGCAGAATAAAGAAAAAGACATGCACGAGGCAGACGTAGTCTTCGAGCCCGTCTCATCACACAAAAGAAGAGAAGAAAAGAAAGAACAGTCATGAGGCGAACATGGTGTTTGCACCTGCCTCTCCACAAAAAAGGAAGGACACATGAGGCAGACGTGGTCTTCGAGCCTGCCTCTCCACAAAAAAAAGAAAAGAAAAGAAAGAAAAGAGACATGAGACAAACATGGTCTTTGCACCTGCCTCTCTACAAAAGAAGAAGAGAAGTGAAAAATAGACGAGAGGCGAACATGGTCCTTGCACCTGCCTCTCCATAAAATAAGAAGAGAAGAAGAGAAAGAACAATCGTGAGGCGAACATGGTCCTTGCACCTGCCTCTCCATAAAATAAGAAGAGAAGAAGAAAAAGAGTAATTACGAGGCGAACATGGCCCTTGCACCCGCCTCTCCACATAAAAGAAGAAGAGAAGAAGAGAAAGAACAACCACGAGGCAAACATGGTCTTTGCACCTGCCTCTTCAAAAAAAAGAAAAAAACCATTATGAGGTAAACTTTTACCTCCGACCTTCAGCCACCCAACAAATAGAAACCAATCAGCCTTCCGCCGACGGGGTGTTAAACCGACTAGACCTTCCACCGACGGGACGTTAAACCGACTAGACCCTCCGCCGACGGGGTGTTAAACCGACTAGACCTTCCGCCGACGGGGCGTTAAACCGACTAGACCCTCCACCGACGGGGCGTTAAACCGACTAGACCCTCCACCGACGGGGCGTTAAACCGACTAGACCTTCCGCCGACGGGGCGTTAAACCGACTAGACCTTCCACCGACGGGACGTTAAAGCCGACTAGACCTTCCGCCGATAGGGCGTTAAACCGACTATACCTTCCACCGATGGGGCGTTAAACCGACTAAACCTTCAGCCGTCGGGGCTTCAAACTGACCAACTTTCAGCCATCGGGGCTTCAAGCCGACAGCTACCCCTTCATCGGCCTTCGGGTTGACAGCTATATCATCATCGGCTCCTAGCCGATAGCTACCTCATTATCGGCCTTCGGGTCGACAGCTACCTCATCATCGGCTCCTAGCCGACAGCTACCTCATCATCGGCCTTCGGGTCGACAGCTATATCATCATCGGCTCCTAGCCGACAGCTACCTCATCATCGGCCTTCGGGTCGACAGCTACCTCATCATCGGCTCCTAGCTGATAGCCACCTCATTATCGGCCTTCGGGTCGACAGCTATATAATCATCGGCCCCCGGGTCGACAGCTACCTCATCATCGGCTCCTAGCCGATAGCTACCCCTTCATCGGCCTTCGGGTCGACAGCTACCTCATCATCGGCTCCTAGCCGACAGCTACCTCATCATTGGCACCCCAGCCGACAGCTTCCAAGTTAAAAAAAAATAGACCTCTCACTTTGGTTCGGATCCTCCCCCGGCCAGAGAATCAAAGAATAAACCTTCCGTTCTGGTCCGGACCCTTCCCCGACCATATAACAAAAGAGACCCTTCTTTTCGACTCTCACATCCCGCTACCCAACGCCCCTCGGCAGGGCCATTTCGACCGGGGCCCACTATCAGGATTAATCCATCCGTCCTTCCTCTCTTCCCGATTCTGGCTCCCGCAGCCTGCTTCCCAGCAGCCTTTAGCCCTTATGGCCCACTCCCCTAATGTCCCTTGGGTTCTGTAGCCCGCTTCCCTAATATCCTTTCAGCCCTTTTGTGGTCTGCCTCCCTAATACCTTTACTACCACTACATATATACGTAACAACAATATTTTCTTATGCAAAAAAAAAAAAAACAACAACAATAACAAAACAAAACAAACACAAAAAAAACAAAAAAAAGAGAATGCACGATTGCCCCGCTTGCATGGTTGCTTAATATAGAATAATACACCTCCTTGAAATTTTCTAGGACCGTGTTTCCTTGCTAAATAATATCACCCCGATTCTGGATGAACGGGCGTCATGGCACGTGTTCGAAGGGAACCCAGTTATGGCGGGTGCACACGTCAAGGGGAAGAGTCATGGCTGAATCGCTAAGCCCAACTCACAAAATAAACCTGAGGTAACGCTCCCACACTTAGCACTTAATGTGTTAAATAGCCTTCGACTATAGGGATTGCCCAAATTTCTTCTTAGCACTCTGCGGAGACTTGAATTCCTGCACTCACGTGAAAGGTAATCGTGAGGAAAAAGCTGCCTACCCCCACTGTAAAAAAAAAGAGAGAAAAAAGAAGAGAGATAGAAACGCGGATCCGAGTAGCCGGGAATCCCCACTGAAACAAATGAGGAGACTCGCGTGAAATGGTGAAGTGAATCACAACAAGGATGAATCTTAGTAGCCGGGAATCTTCATTGAGACACATGAGGAGACTCGTGCCGAACGGTGAAATTCGCTACCAAAATAAACAGATGGGGGCTGTGTGAAGCTACCGAAAGTCGAAAGCCTGGAACTAATGTGTAGGCGCTAGAGTGATCCTCGAGTGCCACCAGGAAAACCTACATATCCCTATGGTTAGGGCTCTTTCTTCACACATTTGCACTGCCACGCCACAGAGAATTGCCTCGGGTGAAATGCGTGAATTTAGGCTATGAATGCAAGACATGCGATATCCTCTTCACGGGTGCACCACCCCTCAATTGTGCCTCGCGGCCCGCACCGTATCTACGAATTACGGGCGATGTCCCTATCCTATCCCCTATAGGGGGAGCTGTCTTACTTATATTTATGTTATGCCTGCTAATGAATGCTTGCATGCTTGAATAAAAGGAAATATAATAAAAAATAAAAAATAATAAAAATGTGTGTCTACAGTAAACTCAATTTCGGCCATCGAAGCCTACGTTCCCAGCTACGGCTCGTAGAGCCCAACCTTAGCCTCCATGGCCTACCTCTTGCCCTCGCGGCTCGTTAATCCCCAACTTCGGCTCTTCAAGCCCGCTCCCAGCCTTGGCTGCTTTGATCTCCCTTATCGGCTCCCATGCCAACAGCTTTTCAATCATCGGCCCCTGAGCCGACAGCTTTTTAATCATCGGCCTTCGGGTCGACAACATTTCAATTATTGGCTCCCATGCCAACATCTTTTCAATCATCGGCCCCTGAGCCGACAGCTTTCTAATCATCGGCCTTCGGGTCGACAGCTTTTCGATCATCGGCCCCTGAGCCGACAGCTTTCAATTATCGGCCCCTGAGCCGACAGCTTTTAATCATCGGCCTTCGGGTCGACAACTTTTCAATTATTGGCTCCCATGCCAACAGCTTTCAATCATCGGCCCTTGAGCCGACAGCTTTCTAATCATCGGCCTTCGGGTCGACAGCTTTTCAATCATCGGCCCCTGAGCCGACATCTTTTAATCATCGGCCTTCGGGTCGACAACTTTTCAATTATTGGCCCCCATGTCAATACCTTTCAATTATCGGCCGCTGTGCCGATAGCTCTTATATCATTGGCATCCACGCCAGCAGCCACCCGGAGTTCTTCAAAAAAAAAAAAGAAGAGAAGAAAGAAAAAAAAAGGGGAAGAAGAGAAGAAGAGGGAAAGAGAGAAGAAAAAAAACAAACAACAAAAAAGAGAGAGAAAAAAAAAGAGAGATAACAAAAAAGAGGAGAAAAAAGAAGAAGAAGAGAAGAAAAGAAAAGAGAGAAGAAAAGAAAGAAAAGAGACAAAGAGACCAACAAGCCATGTCAGCTCCCGGCGCCCTGTCGGCACTGGCGAAGAGACCAAGAGATCAACAAACTGTGTCAGCTCCCGGCACCCCATCGACACTGATGAAGAGACAAAGAGACCAACATACTGCTTCAGTTCCCGACACCCCGTCGGCACTGATGAAGAGACCAACATACTGCTTCAGTTCCCGACACCCCGTCGGCACTGATGAAGAGACCAACATGCTGCTTCAGTTCCCGACATCCCGTTGGCACTGATGAAGAGACCAACATACTGCTTCAGTTCCCGGCATCCCGTCGGCACCGATGAAGAGACCAACACACTACCTCAGTTCCCGGCATCCCGTCGGCACTGACGAAGAGACCAACAAACCAGGTCAGCTCCCGGTGCCCTGTCGGCACTGACGAAGAGACGAAGAGACCAACAAATCAGGTCAGCTCCCGGCACCCTGTTGGCACTGACGAAGAGACAAAGAGACCAACAAACCAGGTCATCTCCCGGTGCCCTGTCGGCACTGACGAAGAGATAAAGAGACCAACAAACCAGGTTAGCGCCCAGCGCCCTGTCGGCATTGATGAAGAGGAGAAGAGACAAGCATGCCCCGTCAGCTCCCGACACCCCGTCGGCACTGATGACGAAGAGAAGAAGAGACCGACAAACTATGTCAGCTCCCGACACCCCGTCGGCATTGATGACGAAGAGAAGAAGAGACCGACAAACTATGTCAGCTCCCGACACCCCGTCGGCACTGATGACGAAGAGAAGAAGAGACCGACAAACTATGTCCGCTCCCGATGCCCTGTCGGCACTGATAAGAGGAGAAGAGACAAGCATGCCCCGTCAGCTCCCGACACCCCGTCGGTGCCGACGAAGAGAAAAGAGACCAGTACACCCGCGGGCACCGCCCGGCTCATCCTTCGCCTGCGCTACCCGTGGGTGGGGGCATTTGTGGACACCAAAAATTGCACGCACAAATATCCTGCTCGGCCCAACATCAACAACGGCACCGAGTGAAGAAACCCCGGAGAGACTAGTCACCCAGACTCCCCAAATATGCACACTGCCGTGAAGCCGTCTCCGGAGTCACGACAGTGAAGAGAAATCAACCACCAAGAGCCCCACAATCCGTGGGCCTCGAAGAAAATCAAATGGGCCACAACTCATGCTCACAACGGGCTCAGAACCGCCCATTTAGGCCTTCAGCGGCACGCCCCCAATGGCCTTCAGCGGCACGCTCTCAGGCCTCTTGCCCATTCAACGGCACGCCCCTTTGGGCCTTCAACGGCACACCTTGAAGCCCCAGCGGCACGCCCCTGCAGGTGCCCAGCGCCACACTCGTTCAAGCCTCACCCGGCACGCCTGAACGGGCCTTACCCGGTGCACCTTCTGCCACCTTACTCGGTGCAGTCCAAACACCCTCAAGTGCCCCAGCAGCACACCCCCTTTAGCCTTCCACGGCACACTATTTTGGCCCTTCAGCGGCACGACCTCAGTGGCCTTCAGCGGCACGCCCCTGAACCCTTCAGCGGCACGCCCTGAGGGCTTCAGCGGCACACCCCTCGGTGGCCTTCAACGGCACGCCCTTTTGGCCCTTCAGCGGCACGCCCCTTGGTGGCCTTCAGCGACACGACCTTAGTGGCCTTTAGCGGCACGCCCCTTAGCGGCCTTCAGCGGCACGCCCCATTGGCTCTTCAACGGCACGCCTTTTTGGCCCCAGCGGCACACCCTCTTTGGCCTTCCACGGCACACTATCTCATGCCCTTCAACGGCACGCTTCTTCAGCCCCCAGCAGCACGCCCTCCTGGGCTTTTCAGTGGCACACCCCTGCAAGGGCCTTCAGCGGCACACCTTCAGGGTTCTTCAGCGGCACACTTGTGAAGGCCTTTAGAGGCACACCTGCGAGGCTCTCCAGCGGCACGCCTTCCTCAGCCCCCAGCGGCACAACGTTCAGCCCATCCATGCCGGTCAACGCTCGTAGCCCTCGGCGCGCAGCGAAAGCATGGCAGGCCCATGCCTGCACCTTGCTGGGCTGTCCTCGTCCCACCTACTCCCATCCTTGACAGTCGTCGGCCTGACCAGGGGTATAAGAACCCCTTGCTCCGATGAAAAAAGAGAGGACACAGAGAGAAGAGACGAAGAGAGGCAGAGACACACACACGCAAGAAAAGAAGAGAAGAAGAGAAGGAGGAGGGCTCCGGCGTGGGGGGGTTCTCCGACGGCCACCGGGCAAAAGAGAGAGGAAGAGAGAGAGAGAGAGCTTGATGTAGTGGGGGGAGTGGGGGAAAGAGCAGTGGACGGTCGTCCCTGCTTCGATCCCCAACACTTCTTCCTCTTTTGTTCTTCTCCCCCCGCCCTTTTTTCTTTTGTTCTTTTGTTTCTCTCTTGCTCACAGTCTTAGCTCGAGCATGCTTTGCAATGTATTTGATCGGCCACGGTCATTCTCTTTCTTTTATGAATGAAAGTCGCCCTCCTTGGGCTCTCTATTGCTTCCGTTGGTTTGTGCCACCGTGTTCTTGACTGTCCATTTCTTTTCCCTTCTCCGGCGTTTGCTTTGAGTCTTCGTGTCGATGGTTTCTCCCGGATGCCACACCAGCTTGAGTGGTCTGGGGCCACGAATCTCTCCCTGCAAGGCCCAATGCCTTCATCCGTGCTAGCCCCCTTGGGCCATTTCCCCCTCCTGCCGAGGTTTTTCGATGGGTTTGATCAACCTAGTAGCCCCGGTGCACTTGCACTCTCCCTCAGCGGCACACCCAATTGGATGTTTCAGCGGCACACCCCTAGCCTCCCCTCAGCGGCACACCTGCCGCTTAACCCTGGCCGGCACACCCCCAGCAGCCTCCAGCGGTATGCCCTTCCTCGGTGCCTTCAGCGGCACACCCAATCTCTCTAGCCCGGTACACCTACCAAACGCCTTGTGCTCATCCCTGGCCGGCACGCCCTGACTAAACCCCCAGTAGACCCTATCCAGCCTCAGAGGCGTCTCCCACTCAGCGTTTCTTCCGGGCTTTCCGAAGTTTTATAAAATGTGTTGTCGCCATTGGCACGCACCTCTGATGGGGACATCCCCAGTCACTCCATCTTTTCTCGAGACTTCGATAGCTCGCCATCGGCACTTCATCATCTCCATCACTTAATTTTGAGCAGTATCATGTAATTTTCATTTTTATTTGAGTCATAGATGTAATCTTTCTTTATTTGAGTCAGTTAATAGGTTAATGGGTCAGTTTGATAGTCTTTTGGGCCCAACTAGTGGGCTAGGCCCAGGGGCGCCCCTCCCTTGGACTTGCTTGTCATTAGTGCATTTGGTCAAGGTTAGTTTGGTCATATGGAATTATGTAAGCCTATAAATAGGCCCCCACTCCCCTCATATGTAACAACTTTTGAAGAATCATTTGAATAGAAGAAAATCTCTAGTCTTTCTCTCTTCCACCAAATTTCTCTTCACTCTCTCTCTCTCATTATCTCTCTCTTTCTCTAAGGGATGCGCCCCTTTCTCTCTCCTCCCCCCTCCCAACCACTTTCTCTCACTTCCCCTCCCCTAATAACTCCATCCCAAGTCCCCACACCCCCTCCATTAACTCACCCCAACCCCTAGATCCACTCCTCCAATCCTCTCCCCACCTTCCAACCATCAACCACCCCACCTCTTTCCCACACACTTTTCCTTCTTCCCCATGCAACCCTCCACATGCCAAGACCATTTTAATTTGAAAATTTCCTTCCCTCCATAGCCCTTGGTCGCCCAAACCCCCTCTCCCCTAGGTCAGGTCGCCCTCCCCTTCCCTCTACCTCATTCCACCACCATTTGCCACTACAAGGTAGCAACTTCATTTGCAGGTCGCAGGCAGCAAGTTTGGTCCTAGAAGCTGCGTCATCTCCAGAATTTCTTTGACTCTTCTGGTAGCAAGGCATATATCTCTGGAAAGGTCGTCCAGAGAGCTTTCCAAGCGAGGTGGTTTCGTCCTCATCCGAGCACCGTGCTGACCGGGAGGCCCTTTCTTCCTCGACTACGCAATGCCTCCCTGGCAGGAGACCAGAGCCAGAGTGGAAGCTCGACTACGACGAACCTGTTGGGAATCTGATCACGAGTTCTTCTAAAAAATTCTTCTACTACGAGTCTTCTATCATACCCAAGAAGCAGAGCCCAGTTTGGTGACTGGACCTGAGAGTTATCTTTTTTATTTCCCGGGTGCGCGGTTCTGCCTCTACTTAGTCTGCACCGACCCCTCCTCAGTGTTCCATGGCTACCGGTCTGCTCCAACAATGAACGACATCCCCGTCAAGCTTGTTACGAAGAGGACTCACATACGGTTCCGTAGACTCTAGCGGCGCCTCATTCTGAGTTCAGGAGCGGTTGTGGCATCCTCTGCTTCCTGCTGCTGAGTTCCTAAAGCAGTCAGAACTGTCAACCTGCTCCCCTGTTCAAGCTCCTACTCCGACCAGCGCCGGTGCCTGAAGAAATTACCAAAATTCGGACGTCATCCCGGCCCAGCTACGAGCAATATCCAACTAGTTGCGTCATCGAAAAAATTCTGGAGTGGCCGCATCGTCCAGAGAACCAACTGCCTATCCTGAATCACAGAGAGTGGATAGAATCGACATCGGCCACCATTCTTTGTTTCTAGCCCAATTTTTCCTCTTTTTGCTTGGCCGGCTGAAGGCCCCTCCCTGTGTGGAGGTAGTTTTGGATGTATTCACAGTTAACCCCCACCCCGAGATCCCCCCTCCTGCGAGAGGTGTAGTGGTGTACTGCATTTAAATTTCAGGTCAAGCGTCATCGGCGCGGCGTGCGGGTGCGTATCCACGCCTCCCCGCTCGCCCTCGTCTATCTGCCGGGATCGGTGTTCTCACACCGATCAGGTGAGCTCCGGGACACATCCCTCTCTGGTTTATTCATGCTTATTTAGTATTGTCCTTAGCTCCGTCGGACGGTAAGTGAGTGCTTGATCCAAATTTCCCTCCAATTGAGTGGCCACCGCGGAGTGAGGTGAGAGCGACCCTACAACCCATGCCTTTGGCATGCTGGCCGCCCACAAAATTGGGTATCCCAGCCCCTTAGGGGGTCAACCAAAGTGAAGCTTAGTCTCGGAACATCAAGGTCCCACTTTGGACCCTCCCCACCATTGCCAATTTGCCCACGGGCAATAGTGTCCGCTAAGCGAGTGAGCTGGCCCGAGTAGTTTCATCATCAAAAGTTGCTTACTTGCGAGTCATAGGTCCTAGGTGTATTGGCCTTGTGATTACCACCCAAGGTGGTGTCACATCAAGTGGTATCAGAGCAAGTTCATAACTTGTCTCTATCAAGTTGGTCCTAGGGCGTGTTTATGCATTTAGAGTCCCCGGTTGCATCTCTTTTGTCCACTAGCATGGCCACCTCTTACCGACCTTACCCATAGGCCCTCTCCATGAGTCCAAACCCCCAAGGGATGCCTACCACTAACACACATGACCTCCCTGGCCATGTCAACTATCTCATGAAGGCCTTTACCTATGCCAATGAGCGGCTTGATAACCTATCGGGTCGACTTGACCAACTAGGAGAAAATGGGCCCACCCCAAGGGCGGATGATAGTAGGGCTCCTCCCCCACCTCCCATCTTTGATGGAACTCATCTTATTGACTATTTAGATTGGGAAGTCTCAATGGATCATTACTTCACTTGGTATCCCATGTCCGAGGATGAGAAAGTCCGATTTGCCAAATTGCAACTTACCAAACGGGCCCAAACTCATTGGTTGAACATTGAAGGCTTAAGGATAATTAGAAGGGAAGCTCCCCTCACAACATGGGGGGACATGAAGGAACAACTTAGGGATAGATATATTTTCCCCTCCCATTCCGAACACCGAAGCCCAAAGAGCATTTCAACTCCTTCATTTCCCCTTGGCCAACCCAAGACCCTAATCACCCAATCCCCACCACTTCCCACCTCTCCCACCACTACATCTACACCCTACCTCCAAGTCCACGCCACAACCATAGCTCCACCGGCCCAAGTGGACTCCGTGTCCACTCCTCCACCAAAGCCCATGATGGCCACCACCCCCCAACCCAAAATCCCTCACCAAACCCATACCCCACAAACCCCCTTAGCCCCCACCACTACCCCTCCTTCACCCCCTAAAAGGGACACACCTCCCAAAACCAATCAAACCAAGCCTCCACACCCACCCCACCTTCCTCTTCCAACCCCAATCTTACCCCAACCTAGGCCACCGCTACTTCCACTTCCAACCCCAATCCAAGTCCGACCTCGTTCACCACCTCGGATGCACCATGCGCCGATCATCATCACCCCACCCACAAAGTGCCTACCCACCTCCTTGGTAGAAGAACCCATAATCCTGACACCCGACCCCATAGTGGTGAACACCCATGATCCAACCCCCACTTTGAAAGAAACACATGCCCAAGATGAGGACAGAGTCTTGCATTACGATCTTCACTCTATGCCCTCTCCTCTAGTAGGGAGTGAGCTTATCATAAGTGAGTCCTTGGCTAGATGGTTAAAAGAGAGCCCAACTCACCCGATCATGGCCTACCCTTCCTTGGAGCGACACCTACCCATAGTGCTCTTCAACTCCTATCGCACCACCATCCAATCATCTTATCAAGTGGAGACACTAGGGGACCTTCTCAAGGGCTTAGCATGGCAATTAGAGTTGACTTGCATGTTGACCCCCATGACCGAACAACCTAGGAGCCTTGACCTCATACACCTATGTGTTGGGTCTATCACCTCAATGTGCACCATTGGCTGCTACACTAGTGACCTTTTATTATTCCTCCCCACACCCGATGAGCCTGACCTTCCCCTCAAATTGGAGCTTCTTATCTCGGGTAGAAAGCCAAGCCCTCCCCTCATGGCCGATCTACCTCCCAAGAACTTCGGCCCAATTACTTCATTAGAGGAGGATGACCCACCTTGTATGGACCTTGTGGACATAGAGTTCCTTCCTCTAGGAAGCCCAATCCATGACCCCTTTGATCCCTTCCAATGGGAGCCTAGTTACCCATGTGACCCACCCACCTTACCCACAACCCACCTTTCTCTACCCCAACCAGCCATGTTGGACCAAGACCACCTCTTCCAAGACTCGGGCCCCACAAAGGGAACCATCGCCATAAACAACATATGCCTAGGAAACAAGGAAGAGCTCCTCTCCATAATGCCCACCTTCTTAGATCCCTTCGACCCATTCACATGAAAGTTCAAAAGTCATCCCACATCTATGCACATGGAAGTCACCTTTGGGATAAACATGCATGTGTCTAGGCTTACCACACCATTTGGCACGATTCATAAGTCGGGTACATTCATTCACATCACCCACATGTCAAGTAGGAAACATAAGTGGACCGTATTCGGATGTATTGGCCCACCTTCATTCATCATGAGTCTTAAGCATGAGAGGAGCATACATGGATGTCCGGGTCCCCCGACATTTGTCACACCCATGCATAAAAGGTTCATCTATGGATGTCCCGGCCCTTCTAAGTCTGTCACAGTCTTCATGGCATCAAAGTGTGATCGGTCTACATTTGGCTGCCCCGGTCCACCTTGGCACACCATACTTTTCACACCAACATCGCATCGTAGTACATGGCATACGCATTCTCGCAAGCATCTAGCAACGAGCGGTGAGGATCGCAAAAAGCGGGCAATAGCTTGTAAGTGGCACTTGGGATTCCAAGTAGGCAGCTTGGTAATGGTGACCTTGGAGTGGCTCTACCCTAGGGCTATCTCCAAACCGAGGGCACAAGGACTTGGACCTTCCTGAGTTCTAAGTGGCGTTGGCAAACATGCTTTTGGTCTGAACTTACCAAAGGATTCTGGGACACACCCAACTTTTCGTGTGGCAGATCTAGCATCCTATAAGGGCCCCGCGGTGGAACCTAGTAAGCATCTTGAGCCTACACTTACCTTTGTGAGTGACACCACCGGAGAGCCTCCACATATCAGCCTGAGAGCCCGACGTGAGCACATGGAGGCAATACTGGATAAGCAAGATACCATCGCCAGGAAGAGGGTGTGCCCGCGCTATCCTGAGAAGTGGAAGAGCCATCCCTCGGCTACGGAGGCAGGGTTGAGTTGGGAAGACATTCGGCACCCGGATCCGCTTTGGTGTGCTGCTACCCCGGTAGATCCACACTCGACAGGGTCAAGTTCTCCACATCCCGGGGGTATGATGGGGACATCCCCAGTCACTCCATCTTTTTTCGAGACTTCGATTGCTCGCCATCGGCACTTCATCATCTCCATCACTTAATTTTGAGCAGTATCATGTAATTTTTATTTTTATTTGAGTCATAGATGTAATCTTTCTTTATTTGAGTCAGTTAATAGGTTAATCGGTCAGTTTGATAGTCTTTTGGGCCCAACTAGTGGGCTAGGCCCAGGGGCGCCCCTCCCTTAGACTTGCTTGTCATTAGTGTATTTGGTCAAGGTTAGTTTGGTCATATGGAATTATGTAAGCCTATAAATAGGCCCTTACTCCCCTCATATGTAACAACTTTTGAAGAATCATTTGAATAGAAGAAAATATCTAGTCTTTCTCTCTTCCACCAAATTTCTCTGCACTCTCTCTCTCTTATTATCTCTCTCTTTCTCTAAGGGGTGCGCCCCTTTCTCTCTCCTCCCCCTCCCAACCACTTTCTCTCACTTCCCCTCCCCTAATAACTCCATCCCAAGTCCCCACACCCCCTCCACCCCTAGATCCACTCCTCCAATCCTCTCCCCACCTTCCAACCACCAACCACCCCACCTCTTTCCCACACACTTTTCCTTCTTCCCCATGCAACCCTCCACCTGCCAAGACCATTTGAATTTGAAATTTTCCCTCCCTCCATAGCCCTTGGTCGCCCAAACCCCCTCTCCCCTAGGTCAGGTCGCCCTCCCCTTCCCCCCACCTCATTCCACCACTATTTGCCACTACAAGGTAGCAACTTCATTTGCAGGTCGCAGGCAGCAAGTTTGGTCCTAGAAGCTGCATCATATCCGGCATTTCCTTGACTTTTATGGTGGCAAGGCATATATCTATGGAAAGGTCGTCCAGAGAACTTTCCAAGCGAGGTGGTTTCGTCCTCATCCAAACACCGTGCTGACCGGGAGGCCCTTTCTTCCTCGACTGCGCAAAGCCTCCCTGGCAGGAGACCAGAGCCGGAGTGGAAGCTCGACTACGACGAACCTGTTGGGAATCTGATCAAGAATTCTTCTAAAAAATTCTTCTAATACGAGTCTTCTATCATCCCCAAGAAGCAGAGACTAGTTTGCCGACCGAACCTGAGAGTTATCATTTTTATTCCCCGGGTGCGCGGTTCTGCCTCCACTCAGTCTGCACCGACCCCTCCTCAGTGTTCCAAGCCTATCGGTCTGCTCCAACAACGAACGGCATCCCCGTCAAGCTCGTTACGAAGAGGACTCACATACGGTTCCGTAGACTCTAGCGGCACCTCATTCTGAGTTCAGGAACGGTCGTGGCATCCTCTGCTTCCTGCTGCTGAGTTTCTGAAGCAGTCAGAACTGTCAACCTGCTCCCCTGTTCAAGCTCCTACTCCGACCAGTGCCGGTGCCCAAAGAAATTACCAAAATTCAGGCGTCATCCTGGCCCAGCTACGAGCAATCTCCAACTAGTTTTGTCATCGGAAAAATTCTGGAGTGGCCGCAGCGTCCAGAGAACCAACTGCCTATCCTGAATCGCAGAGAGTGGACAGAATCGACATCGGCCACCATTCTTTGTTTCTAGCCCGATTTTTCCTCTTTTTGCTTGGCCGGCTGAAGGCCCCTCCCTGTGTGGAGGTAGTTTTAAATGTATTCACAGTTAACCCCCACCCCGAGATCCCCCCTCCTGCGAGAGGTGTAGTGGTGTACTGCATTTAAATTTCAGGTCAAGCGTCATCGGCGCGGCGTGCGGGTGCGTATCCACGCCTCTCCGCTCGCCCTCGTCTATCGGCCGGGATCGGTGTTCTCACACCGATCAGGTGAGCTCCGGGACACATCCCTCACTGGTTTATTCATGCTTATTTAGTATTGTCCTCAGCTCCGTCGGACGGTAAGTGAGTGCTTGATCTAAATTTCCCTCCAATTGAGTGGCCACCGCGGAGTGAGGTGAGAGCGACCCTACAACCCATGCCTTTGGCATGCTGGCCGCCCACAAAATTGGGTATCCCAGCCCCTTAGGGGGTCAACCAAAGCAAAGCTTAGCCTCGGAACATCAAGGTCCCACTTTGGACCCTCCCCACCATTGCCAATTTGCCCACGGGCAATAGTGTTCGCTAAGCGAGTGAGCTCGCCCGAGTAGTTTCATCATCAAAAGTTGCTTGCTTGCGAGTCATCGGTCCTCGGTGTATTGGCCTTGTGATTACCACCCAAGGTGGTGCCACATCAACCTCCCATTGTAGGGTTCCGCCACTCCATGTGCGCGCGTTCCCTTTATCTCCTTTACGCCCCGGATCAACGAGAGATGCTGCCAAATTTTTTATTAAAAGTAATACTATGTTAAAAGACAAAGAGAAGTAATTAATAAACGATCAGGTAATAAATGAAACATCCCAATCGGGACAAACGGAACAATGTATGGCTCGAAGGATTGGACTGCTAAAACATAGCCCCGGACTTAGCCACTCACTGAAGAATTAAGAACACGGCCATCCGAACCTCCCCCATCTGAACTTCATAAGCCAACAAGAACCTATCCACTCCCTTGGCCTTCAACGGTACACTCCCTTGGCCTCTCAGTGGCACACTCTTCCTTGGCTTCAGCGACACATTCCCTTTCAGCCCAGCGGTATACCCTCTGGACTCCACCTCCAGCGGTACACCCCCGACCATCCTCCAGCGGCACACTCCTTCCTCCCCTCAGCGGCACACTCTCTACCACCCTCTCAGCGGCACACCCCAGCCGACCTCCAGCGGTACACCCTCCTTTGGCGTTTCCGATGGTACACTAGCCCCGATCTTATCCGATACAGCCTCTTACCCTCCTTAGGCTTCGTCCTGCATCCTTTCGGCATGCACCAACCTCCTCACAGTCTAGCCTGACTCTACACGGACTCAACCCCGGATTGCCCGGACCTTGCTCCTAGTTGTACCGACCTCAGCCAAACACTGCACAGACTTTAGTCAGCATTGCACTAACTTGATCCCTTGCATGCATTGGCATTGCACAGACCTTGCCTAGGCCTTGCACAGACCTAGCCCTCACTTACACGAACCTTGTCCAAGCCTTGCCCGGACCTTACTCCTAGCTATACCGACCTCAGCCAAACACCGCACAGACTTTAGCCAACATTGCGCCGACCCTGTCCAGCCCTTGTGGCCTGATTTCTCACGAACTTCGCATGAACCTTGCACATACCCTTGCTGCGACTGCACAGACTTTGCCCCGCGGCCGTATAGACCCTACAGACTACAGCACGCAGGCCATACAGACTTTGCCCCGCAGGCTGTACAAGCTTCGCCCCGCAGGCCGTACAGACTTTGCCCACGGCCGTACAGACCTTGCACCTCTACAGCCCGCAGGCCGTACAGACTTTGCCCCGCAGGCCGTACAGACTTTGCCCCGCGGCCGTACAGACCTTGTCCCTCTACAGCTCGCAGGACGTACAGACTTTGCCCCGCAGGCCGTACAGACTACGGCCCGCAGGCCGTACAGACTTTGTCCCGCAGGCCGTCCAGACTTTGCCCAGCGGCCGTACAGACCTTGCCCTTCTACAGCCCAAAGCTGCACCGACTTCAACCCGCAGGCCGTACAGACTTTGCCCCGTGACCGTACAGACCTTGCCCCTCTACAGCCCAAAGCTGCACCGACTTCAGCCCGCAGGCCGCACCGACATGCTGCCGGCCCAGACCTGCACCGACCTACCTTCAGCCTTGGAACATCCTGCACCGACCTAGCCCAATCCCTATCCGGCGTACCCTTTGATACCCTCGCCGGCACGCCTTCAGCCGCCCTTGCCCGGCGCACTCCCCAGCCGCTCTAACATGGCACACTGCCCACGACCTTCCCCGGCACACTCTATGCCGCCTTCGCCGGCATGCTGCCTACGACCTTCACCGGCACGCTCCTTCAGTCCCCTTTTGGCCCTTCAGCGGTCCACTCCCCCAGAAGTATGCGTGTAATATATGATATATAATAATAATAATAATAGTAATAAATCAATAAAAATTACGATGACTAAATAAATTTGGATATATATATATATATATATATATAATAAACAAAGATTGTGAAATAATACCAACAATGGTGAGAGAAATTTCTAATAATAATAATAATAAACAGCATGGATAAATCATTCAGGAAAAATACACAAAAGGGAAAAAAGCAATAAAATATATATATGCACATAATTTAAAGCCCAGATAAAGAAAATGGTAAAATCTATGTTGCAACCCCCCTCTCTCCCCGTGACCCGATGCTGAAGGAACAATCATGCCACCCTTCTAGGTTGGGCCTGAGTCTTGGGAATTATCCCAAAATAGCCACGACCTGACCTCGCCTCGGGCCGATATTCCGATTAAACCGGACTCGTTTCTCGGGCCGGATCCCTTCCGAGCCACTACTACAATTGCCGCACGTTCGGCAGACATTTTAACGGGTTCACCTCGATTTCTGCCGCGTTTCTATTACGGACCGGTATCCGAACATGAAAAGGTCCATGCGTGACCGATATGGCCGACGGTTCCCATCCCGACATGGTCGTAACCCGGCATTGCTCTGGGCCAATAGCCTGTCGAATCGGATTCATCCTAATGGGATTTGTTCCCTCTCTTTCATTGAAGTTGTCGTGAACTCGGCGTACGTTTGTACGGGATTGCTTCCATCTACGTTGTATCTTCAATATGGACACTTGTCTGAATATCAAGTGGTCCGCAAGCGACCGACAGAAATTAGAATAGAACGGGACGGCTCCCGTCATCCCTGGACCCCACACATGGGAATATCAATAAGGCCTTAGTGGGCTATGCTGGGACCTCGGGTCCGTCCCGATTATGGTCACTGTCTGACCCATATCCTCGGCCTATAGCCCGCTCCCTTTGAATACGTTTTTGGTTTTGGAATCTAGTCCCGGGACTCTTCCTCGCTGCCCTCCGGCACCGAGAACATTAATGATGCCCACGCAAGCCCCGTTTGGACCGCGGGAGGCACCCCCAGCATGGTCCTGACTCGATCTTGCACCGGGCCAACAAACTCATTGGTTTCCTGCTACACTAACCCAGATTTAACCGAATGTTTTCAGAGTCTCGGAATAATATGTTTGCCGTGTCCCGGCATACATATGTTCTAGGTCCTTCTGCGACGATTACGATATTCTCAAGCCGGACACACGTCCGAATATTAAACGGTCTCCCGAATGACCGACACGTTTCGAACGTCCGCTTCTCTAGACATAGGGCTTTCCAGCCGATTCAAGGGATATTCCCTCGTTTCCCCTTGGCACCGAAAATATTAATGACGCTCATGCAAGTCTTGTTTCGACCGCGGGGGGCCCACCGCAGTATGGTCGCAGCTTGCTCTTGCACCGGGCCAACAGATTTACTGATTTTTGACCGCTCCAACCGAGGCTTAGCCGAATGTCTTCCGTTCCTATGAACAATAAATTTGCCATATCCTGGCATACATATGCTCCGATTTTCCCGCGACGATCGCGCTTTTCTCGAGCCGGACATTCGTCCGAACATTAAATGGTCAGTACACGACCGACATGATCTCGAATGGTTTTTTTTCTTCTCACCCTCGCGCGAGGATTTCAATATCTCGTAATAGACCTTTCATGCAATTAATTCCCTGGCCATGAGGCCCTGAATCCCGGCGATTAATCAAGGGTGTTCCCTCGTATGGGGGATGTAAATGACGCCGTGACCTTTATGGCGCGGCGGGTTTTGGTCCCGACACGAACTACACAATCGTCTGACGAAGTCAGATCGAGCGCACCATGGGCTCTTCGGGGCTCGAATAAATTGTCACTTTGTGACTGGCACGCCCACACACTTAATAGACGAATCAACCATTCCCGAAGTGACGAGCATAATAAACGAACGAAAAGTGCGTCCACAGCGGCATGTCAGTCAGGTATCTTCAGGTACGGTGCAGTAGCAATCGGCACCTTCTTTCCAGCAGCGTCAAAGCTCAACAGTTAGTCAGCCGAGAGTGTGTGCAAGATGTGGTGGGAGCCACCCAGGCAAGCCGTGTTCGCTGCCGGTGGTTTATTTCTGATGTGATCAACTGGGGCACGTGGTTCGAGATCGTCCGCAAAGACTGAAGCCAGTGCAGTTTTCTCAACCGCAACCGTCTCAGTTCAGACCTCCTCCACCACCTCAGGCACAGCAGTATTATCCTCAAGCTTCAGTGTCTTATTCCCAGCAGTCTATTACAGTGGGTAGGAAGCAAAAGGGAAAGGTTTCTCACATAACCCGTGCTGAAGCTATGGCGTCTCATCTTGTTGAAGGTACGATTATGATTTATGGACATGCAGCTCATGTCTTATTTGATTCATGCGCTTCTCATTCGTTTATTTCTGAAAACTTCATTGCCTGTATTGAGGAGCCAACTTCTAAAATTTCTTGTGAGTTGCTTGTGGAACTACCTTCTGGGGACTTCATGTTCACTCCTCTTTGTCTGGAAGAGTCGCCTATTATGATTGGTAATCATCAGTTGCCGGCTAGATTGTATGCGTTGTAGTTGGTTGATTATGATATTATTCTGGGCATGGATTGGTTAGAAAAATATGGAGCTGTGGTTGATTGCAGATCAAAGAAAGTCTATTTTCAACCACATGGGAAACCATCATTTTATTTTCATGGTATTTGATCTCGTTCTTCTCGCTTGCTTATTTCTGCTATTCGAGCCTGTAGATTGCTTAATGCAGGTTGTCAGGGGTTCTTAGCTTCCGTGGTTGCTGTTGAGGCACCACAATAGGATATCAATGCTATTCCTGTGGTCTGTGAATTTCTTGATGTATTTCATAATGAGTTACCAGGCTTACCTCCTCAGCGAGAAATAGAAATGGTGATTGAATTGATTCCGAGTACGGCACCTTTGGCAAAGGCACCATACCGTATGGCTTCAGCTGAATTGAAAGAACTGAGGGCAAAATTGGTAGAATTATTGGAAAAAGGCTATATTCGTCCCAACTTTTCTCCATGGAGTGCTCCAGTACTCTTTGTGAAAAAGAAAGATGGAAGCCTGAGGCTATGTATTGATTATAGGCAGTTAAATCAAGCGACTATGAAGAACAAATATCATCTGCCTAGGATCGACGATTTGTTTGATCAATTGCAATCTGCTACTGTCTTTTCACGGATTGATCTTCGATCTGGCTATTTTCAATTGCGGATTCGAGAATCTGACGTGGAAAAGACTGCTTTTAGTACGCGTTATGGTCATTATGAATTTTTGGTTATGCCGTTCAGGCTAACCAATGCTCCAGCAGCTTTTATGGACTTGATGCATCGTGTTCCGTCCATACCTGGATCAATTTGTAGTGATCTTTGTCGATGATATTTTGGTTTATTCAGCTTCTAAATAAGAACATGTTTAACATCTTAGGATTGTATTGCAGACTCTGCGAGATCACGAGCTATATGTAAAATTCAATAAATGTGGGCTTTGGCTTCGGGAAGTTTATTTTCTCGGCCATGTGATTTATGGTGACGGAGTTGCAGTTGATCCGGCAAAGATTGAAGTTGTTCTTCAATGGCAGAGACCGATGACTATGACAGAGATCAGAAGTTTTCTGGGTCTTGCTGGCTATTATTGAAGATTCATTCAAGACTTTGCACGGATTGCCGCATCGATGACTAGACTGACACGGAAGGATGTACCTTTTGTCTGGTCAGATCAATGTGAGCAGAGCTTCAATGAATTGAAAAGGCTTCTCATTTCTTCTCCAGTGCTGGTATTACCTTCTGGCTAGGGTGGATTCGTGGTTTGCACGGATGCTTCTCGAGTAGGTTTGGGTGCAGTGCTTATGCAACATGGTAAAGTCATAGCTTATGCATCCTGACAATTAAAACGGCATGAAGAGAATTATCCGACTCATGATTTAGAGCTTGTAGCGGTGATCTTTGCACTAAAAATATGGAGACACTACTTATATGGCGAGAAATTTGAGATCTTTACTGATCACCAAAGCTTGCAGTATGTGTTCTCTCAAAAAGATTTGAATCTCCGACAGCGCAGATGGATGGAATATATGAAAGACTATGATTTCACTCTCTCCTATCAGCCAGGAAAAATGAATGTTGTGGCTGATGCTCTGAGTAGGAAAGTGCAAATTAGTCATTTGCTTGTTCATGAATGGAAATTGTGGGAATAGTTTCCTAGTGAAACTTTTAGCGTGGACATTCCTTCTGATCCGATGGTAGCTGTGTCTGTGTTATACTCGGACTATTTCCTTAGCGAAATA
The DNA here is from genome assembly GCA_022559845.1 of Amorphophallus konjac. NCBI lineage: Eukaryota > Viridiplantae > Streptophyta > Magnoliopsida > Alismatales > Araceae > Amorphophallus > Amorphophallus konjac. Next base: position 187,564,542 of record CM040129.1, on the reverse strand, counting down.
CCCAGAAATAGGGATTCGCGAGTTTCCTCGAACACCTTCAAGGCATGGGCTACCCGGCCCCTCCGACAATCTAGTGGGCCCGACCAACGGCCCCAACCCATTAGCCAAGGTGCACGGTGGCACCATCAATCGATCGGGACCACTCCCGACTCCTAAGTTGCGGACTTTACCCGCCTTCTACATGACCACCCGGGTCATCCTGAGGACACTCTGACTACAAGCTGCGCCACATGGCACTCAATGAAAAGGCCGGGGGGCTACCCCGGGACGCCTTCCTTCAACCCTCCAAGGTCAAAGGGAGACCCAAATAGGTCAACCACAGGCTCAGGAGACCCGTAGTACGTGTGTACGGCTCACACATGTGTGTTCGGCATTCTGCCGAACACCTTGTGGGCGCACGTGTTTCAACCCTTCTACACTAATCCACGGGCCACCCCGTGATTCCGGTACACCAATTGGGTCCTACGACGACCCCCCATCAAGTCGGGGCCACCCCTAACCCTCAGACACGTGACAACAAGCCACTGAACTTAGCTCTCGGGCCAGCCCGAGGCTACTCTGCCAACTAGTTGTACAACACGGCATGCAGTACGAGGCAAGGCCCATGGGCCCAAGGTGCCTCCTCCCAGCCCCTACGAACTTCTACCCTTGGCTCTTGGCCAAATCCAAGGCCCGTCGGCCACCTACGCGGCTCGTTCAGCAACCCGGGGTGTGTCGGGCATTCGCCCGAACACTTTGCGAGCGGCCACTACAACTCGAAGAACAATGGCTCTCATGGGCCATTTCAACATCCCCGAACTCTGTATCCTTCAAAAGGATATCCCCAGACAACGAAGGAAGACCCTCGGGGGCCATCCCCCGGGGTTGCGATTCGCCCGGGGCCAGTTCACCCCGGAGCATGGCCGTGCCCCCGGAGAGGGCAAACTCCCCGGGGGCCACGGCCTCTTCCGAGCCCGGAGGCCCGACGCCCCTCCGCATTCCCAGTCCGTGCAAACTCTCAGTTTCGCAGTCCGAGGTTCGTGCAAGGTTCGTTCATCATACCCCGTACGTGGAAGAACTCGCGAAGACGAAGCCCCGAGATTACGTCAATCACAACACCCACGTTCCTTGTACGCACGTGGCCGGTCAACAAGTATCCTGCCAGTATCATCTTGTCCTTTTCTTCTTAGCCAATTTAGGAAGAAAATTCACAAAAAACCAGTTTTATAGAGGTGGTACCACTCCCCCTCTCTCTCCTCTAGGGAGGGGTTTAGGTGGACCAGCTTGGGCTTCCAAGCTGGTCCGCCTAAACCCTTGTACAATAAAAAAAGATTTTTAAACAAAAAAAAAGAGGACTTTGGTCCGCCTAAACCCCCAAGGGGGGGGGGGTTTAGGCGGACCAGCTTGGACCCCCAAGCCGGTCCGCCTAAACCCCATCTCTCACACTCCCACACACACATAAAAAACACACATAAAAAATTCAAATAAAATAAAAATAAAAGCACTATTTTGGGGTTTACCCGGACCAAGTTGGACCCCCAACTTGGTCCGCCTAAACCCCACCCCCCACCCCTCCAAACTTCTATAAATTGCCCCCTTACCAACAAGCGTAGGGAAATAGGGCATGTGAAGCAACGCACAGACACACCGTCAGACGAGCAAACTTCCCCGGCCTAATTGTCGCACCCTCGGACTCCCGAGGCTTTCGGCAAGGGTCGGGAACATGAGAAGACAAGTGCGTGCGCGGTTGGCTTGCTAGTCGGCTCACACACACCGAGGGTATGTCTCACGTACTCCCCTCACGCAGTGTCTAGCCGTCTCATGACAAGTCCATCCCCGCCACGTGTAAGATGACCGTACCAACGGCAAATACGCTCGCACCCCGGGTCCGCCCGTGTACGTCGACTTACGACACTTACGACGGTGACGAAGGGTACCTCGTAACGATCGCATCGGCCCTCGACGTGGAACCACGTGCCCACCGTGCACCTCCCAGTCGGTCGTCGACCCCTCATATTGACAAATCAAGTCTAGTCGGACCTCTGGCCCGGGAATTACAGTCCCGGGGCTGACCTTGACTCTTCAGCACTACAACACTCGTCGTCCGAGGCCCGGACCCTACCGCTCACCTTGAGCCGCGTCCGACCTCCGCTAGGCGCCAGCCCGTGTCCGTTCTGGCCACCAAGGCAGTTGGACCCACACCAACTCCTCTGTAAAGAGTTCCAGTAAAACACGCGGACACCCGCTTTATCACGCAATGACCCGGGGACCGACTCACGTGTCGAAAATGTCCCACGGCTTGCGCCCGTTGTACTTTGGCCACTCAGGCCCGCTTGTAACACCCATGTGGCTCATCATAATACCAGTGAAACACATACGCCCGTATACGGGCCCCCAGTTTCCTACCCACACCATTCGGCATCCGTGCCCGATACCCTAACCCCGGTGAACACCCCCCAATCTAACGCGTACTCCTAGCTGCTGAATGTACCCGACCCTCCACCCACGGCTTCAGACACATATACAAACTTTTCTTCAACATGGAACGAAGGTATTCGGATTCAATCCGATGTAAATAAACACCGGTTGCTTGCGGCCGGTGGGGAAAGACGTCCTGTACACGATTCCCGCAATCGCCTACACACTCGCACCCATGGAACCCCGTCTCTCCGCGTGTTGCCCGATCGCCTGAGCCCACGTGCCGCGCCCCAGTGGCGCTTCCCCGGTCAACCCTTGGTTCCTTGAGTGATTGTCGAGAGATCGACTGGCACGCCCGCACCTTGTCCGGTTAACCTTTATCCTGACACTTACGTGCCATTCGACCCTTTCTGACTTTCCGTGAAAGGAGAGTGCCCGATACCGCCGTGAGAGGCATGCACCCCTAAGGAGGATACCCCAGATACATCAAACTCCCGTATTTTTCCTTCCCTGTTGTACTCCTTTCTTCACCCCGATTAATCGGCATAAAAACCCGTGCAACAGAGAGGATGGCACGCCCGGTGGGACGTCTCCTGCCTTCCTTCTTTTTATTGAAGAAAAGTCTGTGCCAGCCCTGAAGCCCGGTGCCCTTTCCCTGTCCTTGCAGGAGAGGCAGAGGAGGGTACTTGTGCACGTTCTCCAGTGGCTCCCGGTTCACTTTCTGATCGTCGGGCCGTTCTCGGCGACTGTCAGCGATCGTCGCCTCCGCAGCACTCAACATTCCGGCAACCATGGCGGCTGTCACCTACGGTCCCAACGTCATCGCCACCACGCCCGGGTGGGCTACTTGGCGACGCCGATCGCTTTTGGCAGCTTTTCCCCGGTTATCGGATCGCCCTACTTTCTGGGAGTGATCCCTGTGGCTGCTTCTCAGCCAACTCCAGTCTCTCTAGTGGCCTCTGCGGCCAACGTGCCATGTGCGTCTCCAGCTCCAGTGTCCCGCCGGAGTGCCGGGCGCTGGACTACCACTGCAGGCCCCTACAGGGCCCCCAGATCAACGTCGGCCCGGGCGAACATCAGCTCCCGAGGCCAGCCTCACCCGATCTCCAACACGGGCCCCGTGCCCCAGACTTTGGTCACCGTCCTAGCATCTTCCTCAGGTGCTCAACCCCGAGCCGCAGCCAAGCCGGCACCCAACATGGGCTCCCTGCCCTGGGTCCACGGCTTCCCAGCATCTTCCTCGGGTCCTCAACCCCGAGCCCCAGCCAAGCCGGCACCCAACACGGGCTCCCTGCCCCGGGTCCACGGCTTCCCGGCATCTTCCTTGGGTCCTCAACCCCAAGCTTCAGCAAAGCCGGCACCCAACGGGCTTTCAGCCCTGGGTTTACGGCTTCCCAGCATCTGCATCGGGTCTCCAACCCCGAATCCCGGCAAGGCCGACACTCGACACGGGCTCACAGCCCCGAGTTCACGGCTCCCCGATAGTGCACTCGGGACCCCGGTCCTGAGCTCCAGTCAAGCCAGCTCTCCCCGTGGGTCTTCCACCAAGAGGGCAGCTCTCCTCAGCACCTTCCTCGGGCATCCCGACCCGAGCCCAGACTAGGCCGGTACCTACCCCGGGTCCTCGACCCAAGGGCGTCAGCGCTCCGGCACTTCCAACGACTTTGCCTTCAGGCGCAAGAGTGTCATCTCGAGCCTCGGCGACACTCTTATCGGCGCGGGCGAAGGCTTACACCCGAGTCACCCAGCCATCGACACCTGGTGGGGGCTACTTGCCCCGGGGACCGATCCCGGCACCTCAGACTAACGTCTTCATGTTGCCGATCGTTCCGGGCCAGGTTTTCTCGGTCTACCATCTTGGGGCGGAGTCTTCTTCAGCTCCTCAGAAGAAGCGTCGCCATGGCCGCAGAGGCAGGCGACTCGCTGCTGCAACCAGCAACTTCGGTAAGACGGTCCTTGTCAGCGACTTGCGGGTCCGTCTCGACGGGGGTGAACCAATTATACCCCAAGGATAGACCGTTCCTGGCATCCCCACTTCTAATCATTTTGACCTCTTGCGTCAAACACGAGAGGACGGGGCGAAGCTCAAAGGAGCGGGTTCCTCGGCGGTAGCCCGGGGGCACCCACCGCAGTCGGGCACACAGCCTCCCAAGATAACTCACCGGAAAAACGGCGACAAGGGAGACCAGCAATCGGACCTGAGAAGAATCTGGGTCACCCCAGAAGAAGCTCAAGCTATTCGAAGGGCGTGTATTACCAACCCCCTCTAAGCACTCAGACGCGGCATCAGACGGGATGCGGTTGGCTTCACAATGGCATCGTCTGACGACGCCCAATCGTCCAATGTCCCCCGCACAAGCAAGCGGAGGCAAAGGCGAGCCCGTCCTCGGGCCATCCAGCAACCTATCCAGGGTTCTCCTTCGACCAACGTCGGGAGTGAGCCCCCTCCGCAACGCATCTCGGTCTTTGATAGACTAGGGATGCCTGTCCGCCCCGAGCGACATCCGCAAAGGAAGCGGACGGCCCGATTTATCAATGATGCGGTTCGAGTGTTCGCGTGCTACACCACCGGACACCAGCCAGACACCCAGTCTGATGACTTGAACCAACCTCTATCCCACTTCAGGAGGCCATGCCACCCGGCTCCGCCGCCTCCCCCAATAAGTCATATCGGCACTTCTACCGGACCGCAAGCGTCAGAACACATAGAAGAGGTTCGGCAGAAGACCGCGACCCTCCTATCAATGCAGAGCCGGTCAACAACGACCCTCCTACGAACGAGGTTCAGGAAGTGACCCTCGACACCCTAATGAAGGAGAATCAGCATCTGAAGGCTCTCCAGCAGGACCTTCTCCAAGAACGAGACCTTCACCCTCAGCAACCTGCTAGGTCTCAGGCCGAGGCACTGGTACCCCCGGTGGCTCGCGATGCTGTCAACACCTCAGCGGCGATTGCCCGAACCCCGTTGGCAACTGGGTTTGGCACGCCTCCGGTTGAGACTCAACCATGAGCCTCTGACATGCCAGTGCCAGAGGATCTCTTGGCACAACGTCAGATGATCGAGCGCATTATCGAGACAAAGCTCGCCCAGTATGGTGAAGAGACGGTCACGGTGGATCTCTATAGTGTACCCTACCCGCTTCACCACCAGTTGAAGAAGCTTCCTCCAGAATACTCCAAGCCCCCGAAGCTGCAAAAGTTTGATGGGCAGGGGTCGCCACATGAACACTTGGCCTACTATGTCACGGCCATGGGCGAGTTAGCACTGGATGAATCCTATCTCCTCCGCTACTTCGCCACTTCGCTCACGGGAACGGCCTTCCAATGGTACTCCCGCCTGAAGCCCGGCTCTGTCGTCGACTGGGCGGATCTCCAGAAGAAATTCCTCGACCGATTTCAGACGGCCGAGCGAAAGGACTCACTAGCCGAACTTTGTTCTCTTCGGCAGAAAAAGGGCGAGAGCGCTCTCGACTTCATCAAAAAATAGCGAGACCTTAGCATGAGGTGTGTCAATCCACCCGTCCAGAAGGATGCCATCACCATATGTCGTCGGGGTCTGGCGGCCGAAGTCAGCGAAAAGCTTCTCGGCACCAACATCAAAGTCTTTGATCAGCTCAATTCGGCAGTCGCCAAGATAGAGATGTTCTTCGCCGACAACCTGAGCTATACTGCAGCAAAGGGTAAACAAGCGCGAGAACGCCAGCCTGGCAAGGAGGTGAACATCATAGAATTCACCCTACTGCCAAGGCCAGTAAAGGGGCCGAGTCCAGTGGCTCTGATAAAAATCAAGCAGACAAGCCGGCTGCTCCTTCCTTCTCGGAGCGGATGAAGACACCCTTCTCCTTCAAGAAGGAACATACGAAGATGCTCTTCGACCTCTGCATGGCTCAGAAGATCGTCGAACTGCCAGAAATCCGCAAGCCGGACGAGGCGCTGAAGACCGACGATCCCAGTTATTGCCTGTATCATCGCATGCTGGGTCATTCAATTGAAGATTGCTACGTCTTCAAGACTCAGGCGTAGAAGCTGATCCGAGACGGCCTCGTCAAGATGAAGAGCGGTCTCGTCGATCCTCCGCAACCACATACGTGGGCCAGGCCGGCTAAGACCGCACGCATGGCTCACCCCTCAGCCAATGTCATCCACATGATGGTCGCATTTTCTCTTTCTGATGACGAGTTAGAGGAGCCTGTAGACACGCCATTTTGACATTGCCGTGAGTAAATCTTGTATTACGCTATAGTGCCCCCACAGCAGCTCACACATTTGAATCATCTGAGTGATTTTCAATTTTCTTGCAATTTCATTTGATCTCACAAAAAAAATATAATAATAAATAAAAACAAAATAAAAGAAAGGCAAAAAAAAGAAAAAAAAATAATAATAAGAATAAAGTAAACAGGGGGTTGATGGACTTATATATATGTATATATAAAATATGAAAAAGAGAGAGAGAGAGAGAGAAATAAAAATAAAAATAAAAATAAAAAAAGAATACATTAATAGGGCTTGGCCCACCTTCTACATATATACGTTATATATACTAATTTTAACTTCTCATCTTAACTCACTCCCCATTCTTCTCGGATCTTGTCCCCACTCAATATCACCGTAAGAATATACACACAAAAGCTCCCAACCCCACCCTCTGATTAATCACGTGAACTCCCTTCTCACGTATTCTCTCTCTCCCTCTCTTTGACTCTTCTTTCTCCTCTCTCTCACTCCCTCTCACCCGATCGACACACAACAGAGAGGAGATCGCACCCACCCCACTTCCTCTCTCTCCTTCTCCCATTCTCCCCTCCCATCGCAAGCCATTGCCACCTTCTCCACTCCCCCGTCTCTCCTCTCACCTCCTTCCCACACAATCATTGGCCACCGCGAGACCTCTCCACCTTCACCCCCGGCCTCCCTGCCGCGCCTCCGCCTGCATGCAACAGCCACCCTTTGCGTCGTCCACGCTCATAGCACGCCACGCCGCCTGCATCGCGACCCCGTCGTCAGTCGTCGTCCGTCCGGCCGCCGCCGTCAACCCCGTGGCCACCCCCCCGCGCCAACCGTGAGCCACGTCCGCAGCATCCCCCTGCATGCACCGTCCGCACACCGTCCAGCCTGCCGCAGAGCCACATGCTCACGCCCGTGACCAAGCCGCATCGCCGCGGACGCCGTCGACTACCTCTTCACGCCTCCGAGCACCTCCACTGCCACGACCCCATCGACCACGCCGGCCGCCATCGCTCCGGCCATCATCCTCCGTCGACCGGACGCCCTCAACGTCACCGCCGGACGCTCATCCCTCCGTCACCACCATCCGCCGCTCCCGTGACCACCGCCATCGACGCCGTCGCTCCTCGCCGTTCCCGTCTCCGCGAGCACCCCCCCTCCTGAACTCTCTCTCTCTCTTTCTTCCTCCCCCTCCACGGCTCTCTCTCTCTCTCTCTCTCTCTCTCTCTCTCTCTCTCCTCCTCCACCTCCCGCGCCTCTCCTCTCTCTCTCCCCCCGTGTCTCTCTCTTCCTCCCCTCCGCGGCTCTCTCTGCCGCTTTCTCTCTTTCTTTCTCCCCCTCCACCGGCCTCTCTCTCTCCTTCCCATTTCTCTCTCTCTTTCTCTCCTCTCCCGCCGCCCTCTTTCTCTCCCTCATGCGTCTCTCTTCTCGCGCCTCCCCTGTCTCCCTTCTCTCTCAGTTTTTCTCTCTCTCACTTCTCCCTCATTCTCTCTCTCTCGCGGTTTCTCTCTCCTCCCCCTTCTTTTCTTTCTCTCTCTCTCCCTCTCTCTCGCGTTAACTCTCTCTCTCACCCCCGCGATCTCTCTTTCTCTCTCGCTCTCTTTCCCTCTCTCTCTCTCGATCTCTCTCTCAGTTTTTTTTAATTATTTTATCTCCTCTTCTCCCTCCCTCTCTCTTTCTCTCTCTCTCTCACCCCCGCGATCTCTCTTTCTCTCTCTCGCTCTCTTTCCCTCTCTCTCTCTCTCTCGATCTCTCTCTCAATTTTCTTTCTTTTTTTTTTATCTCCTCTTCTCCCTCCTTGCTCTTTCTCTCGATCCCTCTCTCATCTCTTTATTTTTTTTATTTTATTTTTTATTCCTCTCTCAACCTCTCTCTCGTTCTCTCACCTCCCTCTCATATCTCTCTCCTTCTCTCATTCTCTCTCTCGATCCTTCTCTCACCTTTCTTTTATTTTTTATTCCCCTCCTTGTCTCCCGTAAACTCCTTCTTCTCTCCCTCTTTCTCTCATTCGCATCCCACCTCCCTCCCTCTCCTTTGTTTTCTTTTTTCTTTTTATTTTATTTTATTTAATCTCTTCCCCTCACTCTCCCTTCGATCTCTCTTCCTCCCCCCTGCGATCTCTCCCTTGATCTCCCTCTCTCTCTCTCTCCCTCTTCGTCTCTCCCTCTCTAGCCCTCTCTCTCCCTATCTCCCTCCCATACATATTCCCATATTCTTATTTTTATTATTCTTAGTATCTGTCTTCTTTAATTTGTGTTATTGTTATTGTCTCGTGTGTGTGCATGTGTCTGTGAGGGCGTGCATGAGTCTGTTTGAAGTGAAAAGAAAGATTCCAATCCGGTCCTCTTTGAAGCTCGTAAAATTAAGGAACATCATGCCGAGTTCCTGGGCGTTCGAGTGTGCAAGGAAAGCCATTCTACAGCGCCGTGCGTTCGCTCCGTCTCCGTCCCGAAGGAGCTCGTCCAAAGCCCATCAACAGCTTCCCCAAATAAGCTTTCTTATCTCCCTTCGCCCTGCTTTGTTTTTATTTCACTAGTTGCACTGTACGCATGCATTATCCATATTGCACTCCTCTACCCGAGAGGGCCTTGTGTATTATTCATTCATCACATCATCTATCTACCATTGGTGTCTAAAAGGGGTTTAAAACAGCATCGACTAGGTGCGTATTTGTTCATGTCTTCGTCATGTTCATCACAAGGGATTGATGCTGCATTGTCGTTATCTTGATTCATTATTTCGTCTTCCTTTGCAAGGGGAACCATCAAAGGAAAGCTATCTCCTTCGGCCAGCCGAAAGAAGAGGAGGAGAGAACTCACGTGATTCCTCAGTTCGGAGATGAGAAGTGATCATTCCCTCCTATTTTGAGGTACCCAACCGTCCCCCCCTCCATTTTACTCTATTCTTCTCTCTTTCTATTGTTATTTATTGGTAAGCATCCACCCCCGTCCCTCTCTATTTTTGTCTAAAAAATGTCTTTCTCTCTCTGTATATATTTTCCTAGTGGTCTTTAATAATTTTAATTCTCTATACCTCACTCTCTTTCTCTATCTTTTACATCTCGATTTCTTTCATCATTTTCTCATGTCTCTTTAAAAGAAATAAAAGAATAAAAATAATAAAGACAACACAAACAAAAACAAAAAATAACAATAAAAGTAAAAAAAAGAAAGAATAACAAAATCAGGGTAACCGAAGGAAGCCCTCTTCGTCGACCGGCCGACAGAAGAGGAAGAGAGGACCTGCACTGCTCCCGCTCCGGCGGCGAATGCGATCAGAACACTTCCTGTGGGGTCCTCAGCCCCTGGCGATCATACTCCCCCCCCTTTTCTTTCTGTTATTTCTTTTCTGTTCAAACCCCGCGAACGGAACAAGTTCCTCGCGGAGGTTCCATACTGACTCTAACTCCCTTCCCCATTTCTTTTCTGTTCAAACCCCGCGAACGGAACAAGTTCCTCACGGAGGTTCCATACTGACTCTAACTCCCCTCCCCATTTCTTTTCTGTTCAAACCCCGTGAACGGAACAAGTTCCTCGCGGAGGTTCCATACTGACTCTAACTCCCCTCCCCATGTCTTTTCTGTTCAAACCCCACGAATGGAACAAGTTCCTCGCGGAGGTTCCATACTGACTCTAACTCCCCTCCCCATTTCTTTTCTGTTCAGACCCCGTGAGCGGAACCAGTTCCTCGCGGTGGTTTTCATTTTGTAATTTCATTCCCTTTAATTTCTGCTCAAACCCCATGAACAGAATGAGTTCCTCGCGGAGGTTTCCCTTTTGTTATTTTTATTTTGTTCAAACCCCGTGAACGGAACAAGTTCCTCGCGGAGGTTTCATTCCATAATTTCCATTCTGCCCATTTGTTATTTCGTTGCACATTTCTGTTCCGTGTTTTCTTCCATTCCGTGCGCTTTCGCCGTTCAAACCCGGTAGAGACAACCCTCTCCGGGACCTTTTACGCACTCTCTCTCATCCCAGTAGCGTATTTTCTTTCCCCTTTTGTTAACCCTGTGATGTCCGTCCACATCTCTTGGCGATCACGGTGGGACCTCTTTTACTTTCCGTTTGGTTACCCGTGTGATTTGGCACCCGCGTGTGCCCTTCCCTATTGCGCCCACGTGCGCTACAGTTTCCCATTGGCACCCGCGTGTGCCCCTCCCCCATTGGCACCCACGTGTGCCCCTCCCCATTGCACCCGCGTGCGCTACAGTCGTGCTCCAAGCAGCACCTTACTTTGCGTTTATCCCTCGTGCACCTCGTGCACTCCCCCCTCATTCCCTTGATTTCTTGAGAGATTCACGTTGTTCCCTTTCTTTCTGTTGTTTTCCAAAAAATAGGCTTCAGCTCGAGGGCGTGCCTGGAGCCCCAGGTGCATACTCAGCGTCATCGCCCTCAGCAACTGTCAGCCATTGTGCGGACACATCCTGACAAGTGGACGTGTTCTCCCAAAGGCACTTCCCATCTGGCATCCCCAAATTGAGAACAGAAAAAAAAGGGGAGAAGATAGAAAAGAAAGAAAGAAAAAAACCTCAATGGTGCTCTATCAGGTACATTTCCTATTTTCCTTTACCTTGTGAAAATTCGTTTAGTTCTATTCCACCCTACTTAAATTCTATTCTTGTGAAAATTTGTTTAGTTCCATTTCCTGCATAGGTTTCGTTCTTGTGAAAATTGTTTATTTATACTCTGTCCTGCATAAGTTCTATCTTGTGGAAATTATTTATGTCTATTCTGTTCTGCATAAGTTCTATCCTGTGATAAATTGTCTAGTTCTAATCTATCCCACATAAACTCTGTTCTTGTAAAAATTGTTTAAGTTTTGTCCCATCCTGCATAAGTTCTGATCTTGTGAGATTGTTTTTTTTTCCATAAACCAAAGTCATCAAGTGATAAAAGGGAGAGTGCACCCCCATACCAAAGGTAGGGAATGTTCCCACTCCACCTCCCCCACAAGATGCTTTCTTTTATTTATATAGGATGGGATATTACAAAACATGAGGTCCGAAGACTGATAACATCAAGAAAAAATCTAAGAAACCAGTTGTGCAAAGGTAATAACTACACAAAGTAAGATACTGCACAAAGGCAGCCGCACCACCACTTCCAACCCAACTCAAATACTGCACGAAGATATCGCAACAACGTGAAGGAATCCACAGAAACACGAAGTAACTGGCTGCACAAAGAAATCTGACTGCACAAAATGATAGGCTGCACGAACATCACTCCATTAAACCACATTTTATCAGGCTTCGGATCCCACTCCCGCTCCATTAAACCACAGCAGGATTAATATCACCGAATACGAAGATTTGGCATACCAATTGCATCCACCCTGGCAAACTTTTTGGCCGCTGCAGGGAGCTCCCTTAAAGAGAAAAACTCAGAATTACTTCTAATATTCACTGCAACCTTGGCCAAGGAATCCGCTAATTGATTAGCCTCTCGAAAAATATGAAATAAAGGGCATGTACTAGACTGGAAAGATTCCTTCAAGAGGCTCCACCAAGGAAGAAAGTGCCACGGAGGACGACCAATGCCTTTCAAGAGATCATACAGCACCTTGGAATCTGTATATATAATAGATATAGGAATACCATGAAGCTTGGCCAGACGGAGTCCATCAAGAAGAGCTCTTCCTTCAGCCACAATACTAGAACCAATGCCATAATAGTAGGAGAATCCTAGCAGAACATTTCCATGACCATCTCTAAAGCACCCTCCTCCGCCAGAAATACCCGGATTGCCTTTACTAGAGCCATCAACATTAAGAGCATACGCGACAGATGGAGCAGACCATCTGACAACCTTAATTTGTATAGCTTTGCATTGAAAGGAGAAACCCCATTGTTGAAGAGTCTGTAGATAAGGACGATTGGACTCCATGGAGAATATATGTTGATTGAGGATGTGGACAATCTCCTCTTTAATCATACTGCCCCAACGCAACAAATTAACCTTGCACCCTTCAAATCTTGTTAGGCACCTCTGTTTCCAAACTTCCCACACAATCATCATGTATACCAAAAGGTTCAGAAAACCCCGAGGGCTGGATATTATAGATTCCTTCAGAATCAATAGGAGCCTTGTCCGAATAGGGAGAATTAATAGATGAGTATCATCCAACAGAGGGCTGAATTTGTTCCATAAGAAACTAGCAAGTTCGCTAGTGACAAACAGGTGATCCATTTCTTCTACAGAGTGTGACAAGTAGCAGCAACTACACCAAGAGGCAAGTGAAATACCCTTTTGCTGGATTCTACCATCCACTTGAACTGCATGATTCAACAATTTCCAATAAAATAAGGCTGCACGTGGATGGAATTTTGAGTTCCAAAGCTTAGCTTTGTAATATTCAACTCTTTGCTCTTTGATGAATTTATAAGTAGACTTAAAGTCAAAGCAGCCTGAATATGAGAAAGACCAGATAGGGATATCTTCCCCATCATGAATATTAAAACTCTGGACCTCAGTTTTCAAGTCACTGTCCACAATATAATGCCAAATAGGGTGTTGGTGATTAGCCAAGGCATCCTGAACCGAACAATCATCTAAAAATTCCTCTTGATCACTGATATCATCTGAGAGAGGTTTCCCTTTAAACCAATTGTCTTTGAGAAAGTTGGTCCACTTACCATTAAAAACAATCATCTTCTTGCCAGCCATCAAAATGGATTTAGCTTTAATAAAATCTCTGCATTTAATACCCACAGGAAAAGGAATTCTACAATCTGAAATATGCTGCTCCCTAATATATTCCTGCCTGGTAAACTTAGCCCAAAGAGAATTACCATAAAGAGCAAACCATAACTGCTTGACATAAGAGCACACTTGCAAATCTCGAAGATTTCGCACACCCAGACCCCCAGTGGATTGGGGACAGCAAATCAAGTCCCAGTTAACCCAGTGTCTCCTGTGAACAGGGTCCAATCCTTGCCAAAAGAAATTTAGCATAGATACACCCCACTTGATTACTAATACTGTAAGGAATGGATGTAGAACTGATAGTATAAATGGGAATAGCAGATAGCACCGATTTAATCAAAGACAATCTTCCTGCTTGGGATAAAAATTTACTCTGCCAGCCCATCAATTTTGCATTAATTTTATCCAGCAGAAATTTAAAGTGAGGAACTTTACTTCGACCCTTGAAAAGAGGAATTCCAAGGTAAACCATACTATCAGATTTGTGTTGAAAACCAGTAATGTTATGAATCCTCTCAATAGCCTGATGATGCATGCTCTTGGAAGTGATAAAAGAACTCTTACAAGAGTTATCATCTGACCTGAGCTGTCCTCATACTTCTTCAAAAACTTGAGTAAAGCTTTAATGGAGTAGATACCCCCATTCATAAAGATAATAGAATCATCGGCAAACAAAATATGGGAGATAGGAGTTGCATTACGAGAGACATGAAAATAGTGACACTGACCAGAGGAAAAGAGCTGAAGCAACCCCCTGCTCAGCACTTCCTCAGCTAATATAAAAAGAGCTGGAGCAAGTGGATTACCCTGTCTAACGCCTCTGGTGGATTTGAAATAACCATGAGTCTGACCGTTCAATGCTATAGAAAACCAGCAGTTCATCAATAGCTGAGCTATGAGGGAATTAAATCTGTGAGAGAAACCAAACTTGCGTAGCACATGAAGAATGAAATCCCATTCTATACGATCATACGCCTTAGCCATATCAAGTTTAATAAGGATATTATGACCCCTAACAGGTGTATCAAGCTCCATAAAAAACTCCTTAGCCAGAAGGAAATTGTCAGTAATACTTCTGCCTTGTACAAAGCCACTCTGATTTTCAGAAATAAGCACAGGTAAAACACTCCTCAATCTGTTACTTATAACTTTAGAAACCACCTTTTAAAGAAAATTACAAAGGCTAATGGGTCTAAAGTCAGCAAAAGAAGAAGGATTCTTTACTTTAGGAATCAAACAAAGAATGGAAGAGGTCACACCTTTAGGAAGACCCCACCCCTGAAAGAAACTCTGCACTGCAGCAATCACATCCTTGTCCACAATATCCCAACAAGAGGTAAAAAAATATCCGGAGAAGCCATCAGGGCCCGGGGAGCTATTACCAGATAAAGAGAAAACAATGTCCTTAATCTCCTCAGATGTAGGGACAGAGCATAATAAGTTGTTCTGCTCAACAGTGACCAACTGTGGAATACAGTCCACAAGCTGCTCATTAATAGAATGACTCTCGGAAGCAAGGAGATTTTTAAAGTAATCCACCGCACCACCCATTAACAAAGACTGATCATCCACCCATGTTCCATTAATCTGAAGCTTGTGAATAAATGTCCTCTGTCTTCTAACTTTGGTATAATTATGAAAAAATCTAGTATTCCGATCCCCATGCTGAAGCCATTGAATTCTAGATTTTTGAAGCCAGAAAATTTCCTCTCTTTGAAGTGCTTGCCTCAACTCAGCATTAGCTTTGGACAAATTCATTCTATTTTCCATAGAAGGTTGAGTATCAAAAGCATTCTGGGATCTTTGAAGATGAATCTCAGCATTCTTGATAGCCATATGAATGTCACCAAACACCTCCTTATTCCAAATCTTCAATGCCTCTTTGAGTTTTTTAAGCTTACTCTGCAGATAGTAAAAAAGATGATCCAGAGATTCCAAATGGCTCCAGTTACTAACAATGAACTCCCTAAAAGTAGAATGGGTAGTCCACATATGTTGAAAAATAAATCTCCCAGGCAGTTGTTTCCTGATACTCATATTAAGTAACAATGGAGCATGATCAGATGGGCCTCTATTCAAATGCTGAACCAATAACTGAAATCCTGAACTCATACATTTAGAATTAACCAATATTCTGTCAAGTCTGGCACGAATATGGGAAGCCCCAGTCTGATTATTTGACCAAGTGAAAGGAGAACCAGAAAAACCAGGGTCAATTAAACCAGTGGCCACAATAAAACTTTGGAAATCCAACATAGAAGAAGCAGAAGCCATTAAACCTCCCATTTTCTCATCAGGGGAAATGACACAATTAAAGTCCCCACCAATGATCCGGGGAGTATCTTCGCTAGAATTAAAATCCATAAGAGCATCAAACAGCTCCCGCCGAGTATTGGAGCAGCAGGATGCATACACAGCAGTGAAGTAAAGAATAGTGATATCATCT
This sequence comes from Amorphophallus konjac, assembly GCA_022559845.1. NCBI lineage: Eukaryota > Viridiplantae > Streptophyta > Magnoliopsida > Alismatales > Araceae > Amorphophallus > Amorphophallus konjac. The sequence goes on along the minus strand of CM040129.1, from coordinate 187,548,768 downwards.
TCCTTAATAGCAACGGTAATGAATTGAGTATGCAATTTAATCATCTCCAGATTAAGTTAGAATTAAAAAATAGCCAAATAATGGAAGCATCTCCATTATTACCAAGAACAAAAGGGAGATGGATACGATGAGCCACCTTCATTGCACGACTAAAAGGAATATGAGGCTCAGAAATAGCTACCAAACTCAGCTTATGAACCTTCATTAAGTTGGCCAGACTGCTTACAGTCGCCTTATTGCCTAAGCCCCTAACATTCCAGTAAAGAACAGAGTCAATCATTATTAAAAGGAAAGAAAGAAGCAGCCAAAGCCTTAGCTTTCCCTCGAGTGATTCGAGCATCATTAATTAAAATTCCAGGAAACTCTGATGCTTCAGAAATCCCCTCATGATCAGTATTATGAGAAGTCATCACCCGAATATTCTCAGAATTGGCAAGATCAGCAACCACAGAGCTCCTGTGAAGAATAATCTCCTTCATGTGCAAATCATTAACATCCACGACCAAATGACTACCATTCATTTCAATGGTACCAGCAACATCAGACCCCAAGATATTATCCGAAGATAAAGCCTTGTTGGACTCTCCTTCCAACCGAATACTACTCGACGTACCCTCCTCCGGCAAGGAACTACTCGAATCCTTCTCCTGAATAGCATCTTCAACTTGATTTTCAACACACGCATTTTGTCGAGCAATGGTCGGATGTGCCGGTCGTGGCACAAAACTCATCTTGGCCTGCTTCAAATCTGGCTTATCTCCCAACAAAGGTCGGCTTCGACTAAGCAGCTTCTTACAATCATTTTGGAATGCCCCAATTTATGACAGTAAGAACAAAGAGCTGGAGCTCTGTTGTAATTCACAACTTGCCAATATCCAACACCATCCATATCGATCCAGAGACGTTCCCGACGAGGAACTGAGAGATCCACTTCAACACAAACAAGCGCTTCAGAAGTATCAGACAAAGTTAGAGTTCTTTCATGAAGGCTCAACACAGAACCAAAATTCCCAGCAATGGAACGAAGACAATCTTCATGGTATAGATTAACCGGTAACCCAGGAAAACCTATCCAAACTGGAGTCGTAGAGGGATCTCCATCAAAATCAAAATCAACAGTCCACCGAAAGAATCGAAACAAAAAACCTTTTATATACAAATGTTTTTGTATAATCAGTTTCATGAAGTCAGTCTCATTATGGAATCGAAATAAAAGATGTCTCGGATTCAACTTGCTGATGATAAAATCAGAAGAGAGCACCAGACGTTGAGAAATGCAGCTCTTAATCTCAGTAAACGATGGCCTACCATATGAACATTTGGCCACAATTGCAAGCTGAAGGGGCTGCACAGAAGCCTGGATATCCGATTTCGAAAAGAAAATCGCAGGTTCTCCCCGATCGGTGAGAGCTGGTTCCTTGATCGGAATGGGTGGATAAACTCGCTGAAAACTATCCATGAGCACTTGCGCAAATGTCTTACGATCTGTATTCGAAGCCTCTTGTGAGATTGTTTAGTTCTGTCCTGTCCTGCAATAAGTTCTGATCCTGAATCTATTTAGTTCTATCCTGTCCGAAGTTCTATTCTCGTTAAAGTTGTTTAGTTTTATATTGTCTTGCATAATCCATGTTCTCCTTGCTTTGTTTGTGTTTCACATATCTCAGTTATACTGAACTGCATTACATGCATTTCCCCCCTTTCTTTTTCTTTTTCTAAGGATCACCCTTTCTCGGTGAAGGAAGGACTCTCCGTTCGGGAATTCCTCTCGACGGACTAGGATCTCCTTCATCGGGACCTCCGTAAGTCCCCGACAGCGAAGGATTCCCTCTTCGTTCACTGGGCAGGTTGTACCACTGAAGTTCTCGGAGTTTAGTTACCCATCCGTGGTGAGGCGAGCGACCTTAGCTGACACGGCGGTGGCCAAAGTTCTAACTAGGGTCCTATCTTTTGTGTGAACTCCTCGTTTGTGAAAAGAGAAAAGGAAAAAAAAGAGAAAAAAAGAAAACAAACCAAAACAAAAAAAAGGGACGTAAAGCATCCACTTGTGTGTTAATCTTTGCTACTTGTATGCTGGTGTATGTTATTACGTTTTGGAAAAGTGTTAAGGATGGCCGAGTATAATTACGATGCTTTCGAGGCTGATGCCTTCGGCTATGAGCCCCAAATGCATGACCCAGGTCATGGCTCTTACATAGAATACAGCCCGACCAGGGCTACCAAGGTGAGCCCCATGTCTACGCCATGGATGCCGGTCCATCCCACGAGCCCTCACATGAGGTGCCAAATGTTACCGGGGATACATCTTCCCCTCAGGACATCTCCTCTCTGTTAGGTGTCCTTGCCAACACCCAGCTCAACCCGGAGCAACTCCAGGCCTTCCAGGCTATTCTGAAAGGGAAATCGGTTTCCCCCTCTCCCACGGAGCCGAATCTGGCTGCTACTCCTGTCCAAGAGTCTGTACATGCCATTCCCTCCCCCTCATTTTTCGGGCAGGCAAATCAACAGCCTCCCTCCTTCCAATTCCCCTCCCAATCTCCGGCGCCAGCCGCCCTTCAAACACCAATCCAACCGGGCCTATCCACTGGTAGACCTCAATACCCTTCCTGTCCTAGGTTTCTTTCTCAGGCCTCCGGGAGGCCTACCGCTTCTCCGTGGCAAGCGCCACTTTCACCAATTGACCCGCTCACCCAGTCCCTCTTAAACAAGCTGAACAAGATGGATGAGCAATTCCGAAACTTACAGAAAATGGTGGATGTAAAATCCACCCCTAAAGTTTCTCTGCCTGTCCTACCAATGTTTCGCCTTCCCCCTTCTGAGATGCCCACGTACCGTAGGTACAGTGGCACTGGCAACCCCTTTACCCATTTGAAGGACTTCATGTATGAGTCCTCGTTCTGCAGAATGATAAAAGATCCCTGGCATACCACTTTAGGAGATCATTAGATGGCCCTACGCTAGAATGGTTCTACGCCCTAGAGCCAAGTGAGGCTGAGGACTTCGACGTGGTTCAGAGGAAGTTCCTACAGAGGTACCGGGACCGGGTTGGCCCGTCTCTTTCTATCACCGACCTGGTCGCCGAAAAAATGAAGTCGGACGAAGATTTCATTCAGTATGCCGATAGATGAAGGTCCCTGGCAGAGAGGATAAAGGATACCATCTCAGAGCCAGAGCAGGTGAAGATGATTGTATCAAATGCTACCCCACAGTTTAGGCATATCTTGGCAATGAACAAGCTTAACACCATGGAGGAGCTGTACGAGAGGGCTCGGTATGTCCAGACACAACTGAAAGATTCCCCTCTCATGCATATGTTCGAGCCACCAAAGCCGAGGGTGTTTAGGAAGCCGGGCATTGGTGTCCAAGGTGGGGTGACAGAAGGGGTAGTGACAAATGAGCAGGTGAGTGCGGTTGGCAATCCCAACCAGCAGGCCGACCCCAGGCCTCCACAAGCCCTACCACTCCCCTTCCATCAGAACCAACAGGGTCAGCAACCCTATCGTCCTCCCCTATAAAACAACTTCTATCAGAACAATGTGGCATGACCCTTCTGTCCCCAACAACAACAATAACCACCTGCTCAGTACCATCATGTTCCACCCCCGGGGAACTACGGCCCCCCACAACAACAGAGAAGGCCGATTGGCCCGAAGAGAGCTCACTACCCACCATTGTCAGAATCACTACCGGACATCTTTAATGCTTTCATGGCTGTTAATTCACTCGTCTTGCCCAAAGAAAGACCCATATGGCCATTGAATGTTGACACGTCCAGATATTGTGTTTACCATAGGCAGCCGGGCCGTACAGTGGAGAACTGCTTTGATTTTAAGGACTACATTTATGATATGAATGATGGACACTTAATTGATTGGGATGAAATGAGGAGAGTTGTCGCCACTTTGAAGGTAAGGAGACCTCCCCCCAGATCGCAATTATAACAACAACAACAACAACAACCCCAACAACAACAACAACCTCAGCAGGTCCCACAGCAACAACCGAACATGGGCATTGTTCAAAACCCACTTCCGGAGCACCAACGACCCAATCAGCAAGTCAACCCCATCTCTTCCTTCCCAGAAATCGGAAGAGGGCAAGGTTGGCACGCGGATGGCACCTCTGTTCTTGTTGCCCATCACGTTCCTAGCCAACCCCCTCGTCTCATCCGGTCGGCACCTCTTTCTGCTCGAACCACGTCACAACCCCCGAGTGGACCTCTTTTTGTCCCACAGTCATCACGCCCTCTTATCTGCTCCCCCATCGCCAGTTCCCTCCCGGTCCAGCCCTCCACCACACCTCTACCTACACCCTAAAAACCCCTAATTTTGCCTCGCCCATTCGAGGCCCCATCCACCTCCGCCACTCCTTCACCCCTACCCTCGAAACCTCTCATCATCCACCATCCATCCCAGGTGCCGTCCACTCCGCCTCTATCTCTCCCAAACAAACCCCTCATCAGGATCCCTACACCCGTCATCACCTCCGCTCCGCCAACCGTCCCTCCCCCACTTAAACCTCTGATAAAACCCATACCTAACCCCGTCGAGGTGCAACCAAAGCAACAAGCCATGGTGCTCCGAAGCGGAAGGATCTTCCACCAGCAACAAGCCATGGTGCTCCGAAGTGGAAGGATCTTCCACCGAGTTTTTCCCCAGAACGGTCAGAGTCTAGAACAGTCCCAACAAGAGAAAGGAACTGAAGAGCAGTTGTAGGAATCCATCCCCGGGACACAATATGATCTTCTAAAACATCTGGACAAGACGCCTGCCCGAATCTCCATCTTGGAGTTGATTAAGAGGTCCACGTCCCATCAAGAGGCACTAATGAAGTATCTCCAAATGGTCATGGTGAACGAGGATCTCCCGGTAGAGAAGATATCATCGGTGCTGACACCGACGCGCAACCGGCCATCACATTCCATGACCACGAGCTTGCCCCCCAGGAAGCTCGAAAATATGCTTTGTGCATTGCAGTGAAGATCAACGGGGTGCCCGTAAACCCGTGCCTAGTGGACACGGGTGCCTCAATCAATGTGATCTCCATGAACACTCTCTTGCTATGTGGGGTTGATTTAGAACAGATAATGCCATCGGCTATCATAGTCACCGCATATGATAATAGCAAGAGGCCTCCGCAGTGAAGGATTATCCTTAATGTAGAAGTGGGTCCTGTTGCTGTTCTTACGGAGTTTCACATCCTCGACATGGACCCCACGTTCAAGGGCATATTGGGTCGTCCTTACATAGAGACGCTGGATGCCGTCCCTTCCACCAACCACCAATGCCTAAAATTCCCGTACAAGGGACGAATCATCAAGGTGTTTAGCATGCCCCTGCTCCCTACGGTGGATGCTATTAACACTTTATTGCCCTCTGTCTGGCCGAACCATAGGCCTATCCTTTCCCTGCTAGATGTGTGTGACCCTAGCCGCCCTTCACCAACACAAAGAAAGCCACTTCCCGGGCCGATGCCACATTCCCCTTCCCATTCCAAGGGATGGGAGATCATGAGAAACATTGGCTACCAACAGGGCAAAGGCTTGGGTGCACAGTTACAAGGGAGACTAAGACTGCCAAACAAAACAAGGTTAACCCTTAGAGCCGGCCTAGGCTTTGAAGGGCCGCTTGAAGCATATGAGGAACCTCTTACTTGGACCTTGTACTCTCATTTCAAGAAGGGGCCGGTTATACAGTTGGGGAATTACCCACAAGAATCACATGGGAAATTGCAGATTGCCTATTTAGCTGAAAGTTGCTCGAGGGCTACAAAGAAGGGGAAGCACGATGACCCAGACTGCGAGTGGAACAAGTGGTTCGATATACATGATATTTCCATTGCACTATAGCAGATGTTCTCGCCTCCGGACTTGGAGGGGCCGCTTTTGATCTCCGAGGTGCCAAAAGGTGTCGTTGACATTGCCAAAATTCTAAGTTTTCCTCGCCAAGAGGACGTTGCCACTGACGGATCACTTTTCATCATTCTATCTAATCATTCTCCTCAGCCGTTGCTGCTGATTCTTTCTTGGGCTAGACGTTTATCTGATGATATTCCTAGGTCCCCTTCTCTACTCGCATTCTTGCGCGGGTTTCTCAGCTCGCGCCAAATTTTCAACCATGATCTGCTCAACGAGCCTTACAACCCCTTAGCTATAGTCCCCTCCTCCCATTCTCTGATTTCTTTCAATTGCTTTGTAATTGAAAATGAAAATAAAAAAAAACGTCAATTTTCAAACTCCTCAACAGTGCATTTCCTTTGAGGAGACCTCCTACATCTCCCACGAGTGCGCCCCGACCTACGGGCCATTCGTTCAAGGTCCCTTGAGCGACCTTCTTTACCCCTCCATTGAGGGGTCTTTTCCTATACATTCTTTAGTTTTCCCTTCGTCTGTAGGACAGGTAGGTCAATTTAACAATAATGAGTCAAGGGTAGTGCCTAGAAGAAAATCCAAGGGTAGGCAAGTTCCTCGCCGATTTCTTCTAGATTTGGCCGATAGGTGCCAGGCATGTCTTGCTATTCCTCAGCTGCTAGAAAATCCCATCCATATGCCGGAGTTAGAATGTGAGGAGGATTGCACAATTGATGAGGGATATGGAGTATATGAGCTCATAGATGGAGAATACCCTATTGAAGAAGGGGACGAAGAATATGAGGACGCGGCTGACGCATATGCTAGCGGAATGAGGAGGTTTGACGAACCATCAGCCGCTATAGAAGAACCCACCAAAGAGATCAACCTCGGAACCGAGGAAGACCTTAGGATCGTCCTCATAAGTGATAATTTACCGCCATCTGAAGAAGAGGAATTGATCAAGGTTCTCAAGGAGTATAGGGACACGTTCGCATGGAGCTACGAGGATATGCCGGGATTGGATTCCACCCTGGTCGAACACCGCCTAATGCTAAAACCTGGGTCCGTCTCGGTAAAGCAGAGGTTAAGACGTTTCCACCCCCAGATGGCTTTGAAGATGAAGGAGGAGGTCGACAAGCTCCACAAAGCCAGGTTTATTAGAGTCGCCCTATATCCTCAATGGGTGGCAAACATTGTCCCGGTCATGAAAAAGGATGGAAATGTGAGAATCTGTATTGATTTTAGGGACCTTAACCGCGCGTGTCCAAAAGATGATTTCCCCTTGCCTCACATTGATGTGTTGGTTGATAACACAGCAGGCTATGAAACTCTCTCATTTATGGATGGATTTTCATGATATAATCAGATCTGTTTGGCGGAAGAGGATCAGGAGAAGACATCATTTACCACACCATGGGGAACTTATTGCTATTTGGTCATGCCATTTGGTTTGAAGAATGCTGGAGCTACTTATCAAAGGGCTATGATGGCAATATTTCATGACATGATGCATGTGTATTCAGAGGTGTATGTAGATGATTTACTGGTGAAATCCAAGACTAGGGCAGAACACTCGAGAGTTCTAGCTAAGGTGCTACAAAGATCAAGGGAGTTCAATTTGAAAATGAATCCAAAAAAGTGCGTATTTGGTGTCTCATCGGGTAAATTGCTTGGTTTCATTGTGAGTAAGAGGGTATTGAAATAGATCCCAACAAAGCTAAAGCAATTAGGGATATGCCACCTCCGAAAAACCTGAGAGAAGTTCGAGGGTTAATCGGAAGATTACAATTCATTCGTCGATTTGTGTCCCATCACTCGCAAATGTGCAAACCTTTCTACGAGTTGACTAAGTCAGGAGTAGAATTCCATTGGAATTCTAAATGCCAAAAAGCTTTTGAAGGATTGAAGGAATATATGGTCAATCCACCCGTCCTAATTCCACCTACGTCAGGTAAACCTTTAATCCTTTACATCTCAGTCCTGGACGACTCCGTGGGAGCTGTCCTAGCACAGGCCGATGAAGCGGGCAAGGAAAGGGTGACCTATTACTTGTCCAAACTCCTCAACCCCTACGAGCAGAAGTACACGGCTATGGAGAAAACATGTGCCGCCCTTGTCTGGGTGGTGCAGAAATTGAAACACTACTTCTTAGCTCATGAAGTCCATTTTATTGCCCGAATGAACCCTATCAGGTTCCTTCTAGAAAAATATGTCCTTACAGATAGATTAGCACGCTGGCAAAGCTTTCTTTCTCAGTTTGACATCACCTACATTCAGCAAAAGGCGATTAATGGTTATGCCATAGTTGAGCATCTCGCTCACCATCCTCTTCCCAAATTCGACCCTGTCCAATCAGAGTTTCCAGATGAGGAACTAATGTCCATCAACCAATCAGATGATTACATGTGGACGTTACATTTTGATGGAGCTCTGAATTCCCAAGGGAAAGGAATCGGCATTGCCCTCCTGTCGCCTGAGGGCCTTACATTCCCACTGGCATACCAGCTCAAATTCCCAGTCACCAATAATATAGCCGAATATGAAGCTCTTCTAGCTGGCCTGGAACTCGCTCATTGTTTTCGTATCATCGAATTGCGAGTCGTAGGTGATAGTCAACTCATTCTTCACCAGGTGCTCACCAAATATCGCACTCGCGATCCTAAACTCAAGCCATACCAAGAACTCACTGCTGCCTTTGCCAAACTGTTCACTAAACTGATCTTTGTCCATGTCCCTCGTCATCAGAATATTCTGGCTGATGCCCTCGCCTCGTTGGCATCATCTTTAAGGTTCCATCTAGGAAGATGGTTTGATTCCATTTCCATCTACAAGCGTCACGCCCCTGCAATCGATGACGCTTCCTACGTAGATATCAAGGACAGGATAGCAAGGAAGGTCTTACAGGAAGAAATCCTTGAGAAGAGGGAAATCATGTTGGCATAATTAGAAGATGAATTGGCTGATGAGGAAAAGCCATGGTTTTACGAAATTGCCAAGTATTGCAAAGATCAGTCTTACCCTGGAGAAGTGATACCAATTGAAGTCCCGAGTTTAAATGGCACCCAAGAGGGGGGTGAATTGGGTGTTAAAAAATTAATGAAGATTATTTTCTTTTTGTATAAAATATGTGATAGAATGCTATATGAGAGACAAGGTTAACAGAGACCAAAAAACAAGGCAAGATCTAAAAGGTGATAAATGGATTATTCAGGATAAATGAGAATAAAACTGAACTGGAAATCACACATGCAATTAGCACAGAATGGGGATAGAAGAAAAGGAACAAACCACACGGCGACAACGATTTTTAGGTGGTTCGAATGCCACAAAGGCAACCTACGTCCACCCCTCACGGACTGTGAGGATCTACACACTATCTTGTAAAAAGTTACAAGATCAACCACACACAACACTTACACACTGGGAAGAGGAGTTCCCGCGAAGATGTAAGAACACCTTAATACACACACAGCTACACGGGAGGACACACACAAACACACACACACGGATCTAGGAAGATCCACACACACCGAAATATTTTAACAACTACAAGATCCACATATGAAGCTTAAGAAGGCAAAAAGAATTTAGAACACAATAGAAGAATCTTGATTTGCTCCCCCTTAATGGATGGTTGGATGCTTTGGATGCAGCTTGAATCCTTGGGCTGATCTTCACTTGACTTGATGAAGAAGGATGAAGAACTTCTCTCGGAGCACTGTTCACGTCTACAGTGCCAAATCCCTTCTCTTCCTCTTGGCAGCCTCACTTTGATCTTCCTTGAGCATTAGGGTTTTCCAAACCCTCGTGTATAAGTTATATAGGTTCTTGAATGGTCCAAGGCCTCCCCCAGACCAGATCCACAATATCTGGAGAGTTTGGTAGCTTAGGGATTAAACAATTCCCATGAGAGTGGCTTATCTCGAAAGGTGAAAAAGTCAACAATTATTGGCAGCTCGGGGCTGGCGGTCGACCTGCAGGGGCTGGCGGTCGACCGCCACTGAGAAACCTGCAAGTGGCCGGTCCCTGGGAAATTCGGTCGACCGGGATTTGAGGGGCGGTCGACCGCCACTGTGACAGACTGTAGAGAATTGCATTCTGTTATTTCAGGTCGACCGGGGTCATGCTGGAGGTCGACCGGACTATCAAAAAACCTGAAAAATAAGAGTTTAGCCCAGAGAACCATATCCACAAGATCGAGACATGAATTGGATGCATGTTTATGGGAAATGTCAAGTTCATTTGAGATCTGAGAAAGCCCATTCGGAAGGCTAAAACCTTAAGCAAAAGCATGAAATAATCCGGCCTTGAAAACGTGTGAAAAACACTTGGGTCAAGGATTCCAAACAGGAGAGCCACCAAAGGTCCTTGGTTTTGTTATCATCAAAAACACTGAGATAGATATACAACAATCTCCCCCTTTTTGATGATGACAAAACGCTAGGCTTACACACCAAGGTTTATGTTGTAAAAATTCAGATTGAACGTTGTGCTAGAAATGTCATTCACCAAAACAAACCAATCAACACGATGTAGCACAGATCACTAGATAGGCAATAAGAATATGAAATGAGACACCAAAGCCAACAAATGAATTCAAACACCAGTGCTTTCAATTCATCATAGTTTCATTACAAGATACATTAGTGCGAGTGGATGCACGACTCTAAAACCAAAGTCTAAGCAAAAGACTAACACTACAGACAGCCCTCACATGACATGCAAGAAAGCAACCCAACCACACAACGACATACATAAGTAAATAATAAGCCTGCCCTACTACTTCTCCCCCTTTGTCAACAGCAAAAAGGGATGGGATAGACGAAGGAGGGACTCAAGCAGCACTGGATCAAAAGAGAACATGCTAGAGGTGAAAGCAAAACAAAGCCTCATGGAGCATCTGCAGGAGGGGGCTGATCGGCGGGAGGTGTAGGTGGAAGGCCAAGGTGCTGACGAATGGCGCTAAGTTGGTGGCCATGACTGTGAAGAAGATCAAGAACATGACCAATGGATACATCACGAGCCGCATCCTGGCGCCGCATGCCAATAAGGGAGAGCTGCAAGAGGGTAAAGGATCGGCCAGACTCAGCGAAATCTGCGCGGAGAGAAGTCATGTGGGTGGTGAGAGTGGCCATCTGAGTAGAGAGAGTCTCAAAAGCAGTAGAGAAGGTGTCCAAACGCCCTGATAGGGTGTCAAACGCAGTGCCCATATTGTCTCCAAGGGTAGAGAGACGATCCCCAAGGTTATCCACACGAGTCTCCAAGCCGGTAAGCCGCCCGTCAAGAGCCTCGTAGTCCACCGAAGGGCGCTGTCCGGCCCCCTGAGTGGAAGATTCCCCATGGTGAAACTGGGGTGGAGGAGGCATCTCAAGATCCGGGTGAAACGGGGATGAGGGAGGAGGCTGCTCCTCAGCGGGAACTGGAGGGGGGACATCCCCGTCGCCTTGCTGCTGCGCTGGCGCATCATCTTCCTCACGGAGCTCATCTTCCCCATAAACTGGAATGTCCCGCACAAGCTCGCCGTCGGGACCAAAGTAGTAGCCAAAATCTGTGAAAATTTTATGCTTATTGTACACATCATCCGGCCGAACATAGATGAACTGCTCATTTGCCACATTAATCCCGGCATGAATAAAGACTCCGGTCAACTGCGAAGCATAGGGAAGAGACCGCCGGAGGTAGGTACGACAGGTTCCAATCAGATCAGTCATGAGCCGACCCATATTGATTTGAATACCATTCATAACATGATAGAATAGAAAACGCTGAACCTCTGTAACCTCATCCCGACCGCCCACTTTGGGATAAATCAATGATGTAAACATGTGGTGCAGGACTCGCTGTAGTGAAGGAAAATGATTGGCATTTAGCTTGATCAAATTGCTCACACCGTGTACATACTCACAGCTGGTCATAGCAGTAAATGTTGCTGGAACTTCACCAAAACCATATGCCCTATCTGCACCCATGGCGGATACTCCTAGGGCCTGCTGAAATAACTCCGGAGTGATATGAAGCTCCACACCCTCAACCGTGGTGTATAACTGGTCATTTCTCACAGCTAAAAAGCCATAGAACTGCTGCACCAACCGAGGATAATACCTATTGTACCGGGTAACAAAATCCATCCAACCGTCCTGAACCTCAAAAAGAGCGCACAAATTCGGGAAGAGCTCATTCACCTCATCAAAGTCAACCAAGCGAGGGTCGATAATAGGACGTGGAGGTAAAGGTGCTCGAGGCAGAGGAGGAGCTTGCTGAGATGGAGGAGCCGGGGCCGCTTGCCGTTGACGGCTAGCTTCACCTTGGGTAGAACGCCGAGAACTCCGTCTTGGCGGCATTCCGAACTTGAAAAACCCACTGGGAAACTCTTGAGGAATCGATCTCAACCCCGGGAACGTGGATGAAGCACAAGGGACACTTCTACGGCTTGGAGGAACTTTTCCACAGAGAAGAAGTTGAGAGAGATCTCCACGAACGCACACCTGACAATATGGGAGAGGTCCCGAAGTGATGCCAGGACGACCGAATCAATGTGCGGATGGAGGAAGAAGGGTTGTGGAGGCTTGGATGGTGGAGATGAGGAGTGTTGGGGTTAGGGTTTGGTGGTAGAGAGTGAGTGGAAGTGAAGGAGAGAGAGAAAGGAAGAAAAAAGACCCATATATGAAGGGTCGGTGGACCCCTAAGTCGGGCCGGTCCGCCGCCGGCGGTCGACCGGCGCGGGCCTGGCGGTCGACCGCCAGGACCAAAATCCCCAAAACTAGATATTTCCTTTTTTTTGTTTCTTTCTTTTTCCTTTTTGATTTCCTTTTTCCTTTTTTCTTTTTCTTTTTCTATTGGGGGATAGGCAACGGACTGCCTGAGAGGGGCCACTAATCAGGACAAGGGAAGTGAAAAGAGCAAGATGCATAACTGAGAAGAAGTTCTGATTTTCCCTAGTAAGTACCTTTAGTACCAGCACACTGAGTCCACAGATGTTTGAGCAAGGAATATTAAGCCATAGAAGAATTATTCAAGAAGGGTTGGATATAAGTAGTAACAAACAGGCATGCAAGGTGAGTAACAACGTGAGAAACAACACATAAGAAAGAGAAGAGGCAAAATGCATGGTTTCTACCCTCGGTGCACATGATTTTTCTACAAATGCAACCCTATACCTTAGATGCAAACCTATGCATGTATGCTCTCACCCTTGCACATCCCAAGTTCTCTTCTATCTTATTAAACTGATCCTGGTTTAGAGGTTTGGTGAAAATGTCAGCTAGCTGATTGTGTGTGTCAATGAAGTTCAATTCAAAGACCCCTTTTCCTACATGATCCCTCAGAAAATGATGACGAATATCTATATGTTTGGTCCTGGAGTGCTGAACAGGGTTTTTAGACAAATTTATCGCACTGGTATTGTCACACAGAATTGGAACAGTTTTCATTTCAACATCTAAATCAAGCAGTTGATTTTTGATCCAAAGTACTTGGGCTCCACAACTTCCGGCGGCTACATATTCAGCCTCGGCCGTTGAGAGAGCTACTGAATGTTGTTTCTTGGAGGCCCATGAGACTAGGCAACCACCAAGAAACTGACAGTATCCACTTGTACTTTTACGATCTACAATGCACCCAACATAATCCGCATCGGTATAAGCAATTAAATCAAAGGAACCACCGATAGGAAACCACAAGCCAAGGTTTAAGGATCCAATGAGATATCTGAAAATGCGTTTCACGGATGATAAATGAGATTCCTCGGGGCATGACTGAAAATGGGCACAGAGACATACACTGAATTGAATGTCAGGGCGACATGCTGTAAGGTACAGTAGCGATCCAATCATACCTCGAAACAGTGTAGGATCTACTGTTTTACCATTTTCATCTTTATCCAGCTTTGTGGTGGTAGCCATGGGAGTTGATATGGGTTTTGCTTCCGCCATCCCATATTTCTTCAACAGTTCAATAGTATATTTGGTTTGATTGATGAAGATTCCTTCTAAAGTTTGTTTCACCTGTAATCTAAGAAAGAAGGTTAGCTCCCCCATTAAACTCATCTCGAATTCTCCCTGCATGATTTTTGCAAATTCATTGCATAAGACATTGTTAGTGGCCCCAAAGATGATGTCATCTACATACACTTGAACCACCAAAATGTCTTTACCTGATCTCTTGGTGAAAAGTGTTTGATCAACCTTACCTCTCTTGAAACCATTTTCAACCAAAAATGAGGTAAGCCGTTCATACCACGCCCTTGGTGCTTACTTTAGTCCATATAGGGCCTTTTGGAGTTTGTACACATGTTGTGGATGTTTGGAATCTTCAAAACCTGGAGGCTGTTCTACAAAGACATCCTCCTTGATATAGCCGTTAAGAAATGCAGATTTAACATCCATTTGAAATAACTTAAAGTTCAAAGAACAAGCATAGGACAATAAGATTCGAACAGATTCAAGTCTGGCAACTGATGCAAAAGACTCATCAAAATCAATGCCCATCTCCTGGCTATACCCCTTGGCCACAAGCCGGGCCTTATTCCTAACCACCAATCCCGCATCATTTAACTTGTTTCTGAAGACCCAATGAGTTCCAATAGTAGGATGGTTCTTAGGACGCGGCATGAGAGTCCACACCTCGTTTCTTTCAAACTGGTGCAGTTCTTCATGCATATCCTGAATCCAGGATTCATTTTGAAGAGCTTCACGAAAGTCCTTGGGTTCTTCTTGTGATAGCAAGGCTATCAAGTCTTCCTCTTCAACTTGCCTTAGAGAGGACCTAGTTCTTACCCCATCCTCCAAATTACCTATGATGTTCACAGCTGGATGATCCTTTAGACGGGTGAGGAGCTGGGTAGATCAGGATGCTGCACTTGTGGTTCTTGTAGTGTCTCGAGTATAGGATCTTCATCTTTTTCACTATTGCTTGAGGTTGCTTCCAACGATTCATCCTTAGCCTTGACACTTATTGAGTTCTTAGGATCTTCATCTGCATCCAAGGTAGAAGAAGTTTGGTCTATCAGTTTTGATTCGGATTCATCAAAGATGACATGAGGACTTTCTTCAACAACCAAAGTCCTTTTATTAAATAGACGGTAAGCTCTAGAATTGAGTGCATAACCTAGGAAGATTCCTTTATCACTCTTTTCATCAAACTTACCCAGGTTGGACTTACCATTGTTCAACATATAGCAGGAGCATCCAAAAGGTTTAAGATAAGAGATGTTGGGTTTCTTACCCTTGTAGAGCTCATAAGGGGTTTTCATCAGAATGGGCCTTACCATTGCCCTGTTGATGATGTAGCAAGCTGTACTCACCGCCTCAGCCCAAAAATACTTAGGCAGGGAATTCTCACTTAGCATGGTCCGGGCCATGTCTATTAATGTTCTGTTCTTCCTTTCCACTACTCCATTTTGCTGGGGCGTCCTTGGTGATGAAAAATTATGTGTATACCCCTGCTCTTCACAGAAGATGCTGAAATCATGATTTTCAAATTCACCACCATGATCACTCTGGATGGTGGTGATGAGGTAACCTTTTTCATTTTGAATTTTTCTGCAAAACACTTGAAACTCTATCAGAGCATCACTTTTATTAGCTAAAAATAACACCCATGTGAATCTGGAGAAGTCATCAACAATCACAAAGCCGTAGGATTTTCCTCCTAGGCTAGATGTTCTAGTGGGACCAAAAAGATCAAGATGCAACAGTTCCAAAGGCCTAGCAGATGAAACAATGTTTTTATTTTTGAAAGAGGTTCGTGTTTGCTTGCCTTTAGTACAAGCTTCACATATCCTATCACTTTCAAATTTTAATTTTGACAGTCCATTCACCAAGTCATGTCTAGACAGCTTGGAGATTACTCCAAAACTAGCATGACCTAATCTTCGGTGCCATAACCATGCATTTTCATGATTGTTCGCAACCAAACAGAAGTTATCGCATGAAACATTATCAATATCAACAGTGTAGACATTGTTATTCCTTTTTCCAAGAAATTTGATCTCATTTGAATTTTTGTATAAGACAATGCAGTGAGTTTCATCAAAAATAACTTTAAAACCCTTATCGCACAATTGGCTAATGCTTAGCAAGTTATGATTTAAACCTTTCACCAAAAGCACATCTTCAATAAGGATTTCAGAATTCTTGCCAATGTTGCCAGTTCCAATGATTTTACCTTTATCTTGACCTCCAAAGACAACTGACCCTCCATCCTTATCTTGCAGTGTAGAGAACAATTCCTTGTCTCCTGTCATATGCCTTGAACAGCCGCTATCCAAGTACCATTTGCTCCCCCTGGCTTCAAGACATATCTGCAAGAAAAAAACTTCTCATGCAATTGTTTTTGGTACCCAAACAAGTTTGGGTCCATAGGAGTTAGTCTAACTTCTTGTGGATGTTTTCTTGGTCCATGGAACATGATATTTAGGTGTGCTTTGTCTGAACCAGCAGTTGGACATCACGTGACCAAATCTACCACAATGAAAGCAATTTGCATGTGAGAAGGTTCTTTGATTTTTGTGTGGTTTAGGCTGAACATGTTGGGATTGAGAATCAGAACATGAAGCATGATTATAGTCCTTTTCATGAATGAAGGATGTGGTGATCTTATGCTTAAAAGATTTTTTGTTTTGAGGTGTGTACCCCAAGCCTTCCTTTTGGAAGTTGACTTTAACTCCCAGTAGGTTATCCAGGTTTTGTTTCCCCTTAACAAACCTAGTCAAGGTGAGCTGAAGTTCAACAACTTTTTCAATCAAAGACCCATTTCTCCTTTCGAGTTCTGAATTGGTGGATTTCAAAATTTGTTCTTGAATTTTGATCCTTTCACATGCTTCCTCCATTTCAGTTATCTTGCATGATAGTTCCTTTTTGGTCTTATCACATTCTATAATTGTTTGCAGTAGATTTTCCTTTTCTTCCGTAGCCTCAAACCATTCCTATTCCAGTTTCTCAAATTTAGCAAAGATATCTTCGCGTGACAAGTCATCAAGTTTCTTTTTGAGAGTTTTATTTTCAGATCTGGTTTTCTTGTACTTAGTGTACAACTTTTCATATTCAGATTCCCATTGTTCATTGGAAATGAATTCATGGTCAGAATTTACCTCCGTGGATTCATCTTCATGTGCCATGAGGCACAAGCTTTCCACAAGTTCTTGAATCTCTTCATCAGATGGTTCATCTTCTTCGTCGCTCCAAGTGGCGACCATGGCTTTGGGTTTCTTGAAATTATCCTTCTTGAATTTCCTTTTTAGATCTGGACATTCACCTCTCATATGCCCAGGCTTCTTGCATTCGTAGCATATGATGCTACTTGGCTTGCTCGATTCGCCTTTGGCTTGCATGGGCCTTCTTGGCCCCTTTCTAAAGCTTCCCTGAAAGTTTCTCTTCTTCCTTCGAAATTTCCTCACTTGGCGAGTTATCATCGCCAATTCTTCCTCTTCATTGCTTCCGTCACTTGATTCACCTTCTTGAGATTCGTCATCGGATTGGTGAGCTTTCAGTCCAATGACCTTTTTCTTTTTGATGTCTTTGTCAGCTGTTCTCTTTATATTTATCTCATAGGTCATGAGTGATCCTATGAGTTCATCCAAGGTGAGAGTTGACAAGTTCTTTGAGTCTTCAATTACCGTGGCCTTTGTGTGCCAAGCTGACGGTAGGGACCTTAACACCTTCCTCACAAGCTCAGAATTTGAGTATTCCTTCCCGAGACCTTTGAGACCATTTGTGATCTCTGTTAACCTTGCAAACATCTCAGAGATGGTTTCTTCAGGTTTCATTTTGAATAGCTCATAGTCAGTGACTAGGAGATTTGCCTTGGTTTCTTTGACCTCTGAAGTTCCCTCGTATATGAGTCGCAACTTGTCCCACATTTCTTTGGCTGAACTGCACATAGAGACACGAGAGAATTCACTAGAGTGTATTGCACATTGCATAATATTCATGGCATTAAAATTAGCAGTGCATTTCTTAATTTCCTCGGGCGTCCATTTTTCTTCATCAGCCCCGAGTTTATGAGGACCCTTGTCCACAACTCTCCAAACTTCGTACTCTTGCGCCCTCAGAAAAACATGCATTCTATTTTTCCAGTAAGAGTAGTTTGAGCCGTCAAAAAATGGAGGACGGTTGATGGAGTGACCCTCGAGTATCATACCCTTGTTTGCCATTTAATCGGATCTTGCTCTAGATCGTTAGATCTGTGAAGGAAAGAGCCCTAGCTCTGATACCAATTGAAGTCCCGAGTTTAAATGGCACCCAAGAGGGGGGTGAATTGGGTGTTAAAAAATTAATGAAGATTATTTTCTTTTTGTATAAAATATGTGATAGAATGCTATATGAGAGACAAGGTTAACAGAGACCAAAAAATAAGGCAAGATCTAAAAGGTGATAAATGGATTATTCAGGATAAACGAGAATAAAACTGAACTGGAAATCACACATGCAATTAGCACAGAATGGGGATAGAAGAAAAGTAACAAACCACACGGTGACAACGATTTTTAGGTGGTTCGGATGCCACAAAGGTAACCTACGTCCACCCCTCACGGACTGTGAGGATCCACACACTATCTTGTAAAAAGTTACAAGATCAACCACACACAACACTTACACACTGGGAAGAGGAGTTCCCGCGAAGATGTAAGAACACCTTAATACACACACAGCTACACGGGAGGACACACACAAACACACACACACGGATCAAGGAAGATCCACACACACCGAAATATTTTAACAACTACAAGATCCACATATGAAGCTTAAGAAGGCAAAAAGAATTTAGAACACAATAGAAGAATCTTGATTTGCTCCCCCTTAATGGATGGTTGGATGCTTTGGATGCAGCTTGAATCCTTGGGCTGATCTTCACTTGACTTGATGAAGAAGGATGAATAACTTCTCTCGGAGCACTGTTCACGTCTACAGTGCCAAATCCCTTCTCTTCCTCTTGGCAGCCTCCCTTTGATCTTCCTTGAGCATTAGGGTTTTCCAAACCCTCTTGTATAAGTTATATAGGTTCTTGAATGGTCCAAGGCCTCCCCCAGACCAGATCCACAATATCTGGAGAGTTTGGTAGCTTAGGGATTAAACAATTCCCATGAGAGTGGCTTATCTCGAAAGGTGAAAAAGTCAACAATTGTTGGCAGCTCGGGGCTGGCGGTCGACCTGCAGGGGCTGGCGGTCGACCGCCACTGAGAAACCTGCAAGTGGCTGGTCCCTAGGAAATCCGGTCGACCGGGATTTGAGGGGTGGTCGACCGCCACTGTGACAGACTGTAGAGAATTGCATTCTGTTATTTCAGGTCGACCGGGGTCATGCTGGAGGTCGACCAGACTATCAAAAATCCTAAAAAATAAGAGTTTAGCCCAGAGAACCATATCCACAAGATCGAGACATGAATTGGATGCATGTTTATGGGAAATGTCAAGTTCATTTGAGATCTGAGAAAGCCCATTCGGAAGGCTAAAACCTTAAGCAAAAGCATGAAATAATCCGGCCTTGAAAACGTGTGAAAAACACTTGGGTCAAGGATTCCTAACAGGAGAGCCACCAAAGGTCCTTGGTTTTGTTATCATCAAAAACACTGAGATAGATATACAACAACCCTGGAGAAGCCACATCGGAAGATAGAAAAGCCATAAGGAGAGTGGCACAAAGATACGTGCTGGTCGGAGGAGTGCTATACAAGAGAAGTCTTACTGGTATTCTTCTAAGATGTCTCGACGAAGAGGAGGTCTGGAAATGCGTCGAGGAAGCACACGCTGGTGTGTGCGGTGGCCATGTGAATAGCCAAATGCTTGCCAAGAAAATCCTTCGGTAAGGCTTTTACTGGCCCACCATGGAAGAGGATTGTGCCGTCTATGTCCGCAGGTGTGTCAAGTGTCAACTTCACGCCGATAAAATTCATTCCCCATCTTCTTCACTTCATCCAGTGCCCTCCCCATGGCCTTTCTCCATGTGGGCTTTCGATGTCATTGGTCCTCTTGGTAATCCTAACTCCATCACTAAGCAAAAATCATTCATCCTTACTACAACGGAGTACTTCACCAAATGGGCCGAAGCCGAAGCTTACGTGGAGGTTAAAGCATCAACAGTCTGTAAATTCATCATGAAGAACATCATCGCCAGGTTCGGCATTCCAAGCACAATCATCACCGATAATGGGCCACAATTCATTTCTCAGGACCTTCAAGACCTCTGCAAAGGGTATAAAATTGCATTGTATCATTCATCACCTTATTATCCACAAGGTAATGGCCAAGCAGAGGCCACTAATAAAATATTGATTAAAATCATAAAAAAGACCTGTGAGTCAAACAAGTTCTCGCATTGGCCAGAAAAGCTGATTGAAGCTCTATGGGCCTATCGCACTTCAATCCGTACTCCCACTGGGTAAACTCCGTTCGCCCTTACTTATGGGATGGAGGCGGTAATTCTGTATGAAATCTTGGTTCCTTCTCTCATGGTACAGTTGGACAATGAGCTTCCCCTCGACGAACGTCGTGATTCACTCCTTGCCCAATTGGAACTCTTAGATGAGAAACGGCTGGCCACCGCCGAGCATGCGCGTGTATATCAGAACAGACTCACACGTTTTTATCAAAAGAAGGTCATTGAAAGGAAATTTCAAGTCGGTGAAATGGTAGTTAAAAGAGTTTTTGTAAAACCTGGTGGGCCGCGTTCTAAACTCCAACCTAATTGGGAAGGACCGTACGTGGTTCAGGCTGTGCATCCTGGCAACGCCTACAGGCTAGTTAATGCTGAGGGGATCGAGTTATCCCACCCTTGGAATGGGCTTTATCTTAAGAAGTACTACCCTTAGATAGGTGTACATAGTGTCAACAAAAAAATATAAAAAAAATAACAACAAAAAAATAGCAAAAAAAATGAAAACAACAAAAATATGTATATACAACCACAAAAGAAAAAAAAGAAAAAAGAAAAAAGAAAAAAAATAGAAAATTCAAAATGCTAATGCCTGGAGACCACTATGTCTTTAAGTCATTGCATTCAACCTCCATGTTGGGACATGGCCTATTAAGACTGGGTAGATTTCGGGTCTTGGTCTACCAGAACCGTGGAGATCCCTGTTCGGCCACGTCGGCCTATGCCCGCTCAAAGGGAACCAACATGTACATACTTACGTGTTTTATTCAAAAAAATCGGTAGCATCACCTATGGTGGGGCCTCACCCAGAAGGTCTCCAGAATGCTGTAATCTTTATTCTCTTCTCTTCGACCGAATGAGACAGCCGGCGCCCTTAAAACACTGAGCATAAGAACTTGAAACTCAAGCCCCTTAAGGCAAGGGTAGGATCTATTTTCTCGAGCATCGGTCAGAGCACGAGAAGAGGGTAGTGTCCCCGCAGGCATGTAAAAGGGATTCTACAATGTCAAATGACTATATTTCCCTCGAGAAAAAAAATGATGACCAATCAAAATCAAAAGAAAAGCCTGGTCGTAACCGTGCCTGATTTTGATAAATGAAACCCCTCAAAGTGTAAAAGTCCAGAATCCACAAAAAAGGGGGGGCAATGAGATGTAAATGCTCGAGTTGGGTCCGAAGTTACCCGAAAGGGGAGAGTTGAATGGACCCTTATTGGCTCGCCGTGTTAACGGTTTTGCCGGTCCTCTCAGGAGGTTTACCACCTACACTCTTCCTTCTTCCCCTAAAGATGAAAGCTCAATGGAGTTTCCAAAGGGTGGACCCCGCCAAGGCCTGCAACCCTATTTTTAACATACCCATATGGTTGTCTACTTGAAGAAGCAAAAGCCACTACTGCGAAGGAATCTCTGTGTTTCTAGCTGGTCAATGTAGACACCCAATTTTGATCGATAAGTTGAGCAATTTCTTTGTTCTCCTAGTTAATGCCCCAATTGATCCCTAATTGGTTGATTTTCTGGGATTTCTCCCTATTGTTGGCCCCGCAATTCAATTTCCATACCTTAGATCTTATCTTGAATTTGACATTCTCGCGCTATTCACTCACATCACTTTATGGACCTGATTGAATGATCATTTGAACAGTCGTTATTTCTTGACATTCATAGCATCCACTATGGATGTTATTCTTATTTAATATTTGATTGAACGACTACCCAATGGGTATTTATTCTTTTTCTGATCATTTGGGGAGCCAATCATTGTCGCGCTATATCGTCATAGCGCGATAATGAAGAACGCGCTATACTCGTGTAGCGCGTTCTCAGTCAGAAACCCAGTCTGACCCGGACTCCCCTTTTTCGACTTGGGTCCTTACTTTGGTAAGTTTCCAATCATATTCCGTCCAAAGGAAGGTTCCTAATTCTAATAGGAGTCTTTCCCCCTCATTAATCGGCAATATTGCCTTGATTTGAGCCACCAAGTTAGTAGTGTGGGATCGAACTCCGACCTAGGGTTCCTTCTTGATCCTTCGCCTATAAATTGGACCCTTGGTCGTCGTTTTGAAAGGGATGCAACTCGAGATCTTGACGAGGAAGAGGCTGCTCTTCGTTCCAAATCAATAACTCCTCGCTCCTCACACATCCAAGGGAGTATTTAGGGGCATATTGTGTTCTTCCTCGTTCTTAATTTTCTCCCCAATTCGTTTATCTCAATCTTTGCATAGCATTGCATATTGATCTCAAAAATACTTCTTTTTACAAAATACACGCATTCACAAACACACCAAACCTATTTTGGCCCTTCCATAGGGGTCTAAAAACCACCAAACCCCCAGGTAATCGAGCCCTTCTTTTACATGCTTTTGACTAAGAATAGGGACAGATTCTACTAAAATCTCGATCTAATGGGCCTTCTGTTTGTTGTTTATGATTGTTTACAGGCACTAGAAGATTGATACGTGGAGCCCTTGCACCTTGGCCGGCCTTGGAGCAAGGAAGAAACGAATCCAGTTCATCCCGCTTCCTGTCTGATATCGCGCTATAGGAACCTAGCGCGATCTTGAGAAGGCGCTAGGACGATATAGCGCGTTCATCCCCAGGCCAACTCTTGGCCCTCTTGAATTTCTGAGGTATGTAACATGCCCTTATCTTGATCTTCATATTATTTGGCATGCTGTTGGCCTCAGTGGCAATCATGGATTTTAATTATTACATGTGACCCCCCCTTCTTTATCATCGATTTTAGTTCTATATCTTGATAAATCATCTTTTATTAAATCATCAATTGGGGGTGGTCTAATTCCATAATCCATAGTTAAGACCCTTGTTTACCACCTTGATGTCTTCTTATCTAACCTCAGGCTTAGGTCAATGCAAGCGCGTCACCTATTGGTGCGACGGCGTCTGATTCCGGGTCAGCGTCGTGCGATTGGCCGTTAGGGTTACAGGGTGTTCCATTATATACCATCTAGAGTTGTGAGGAAATAGACCCGGGTCGGGCAAATAATTTACCTCGAACACTTTTTGGGTGAATCCATGTGGTCGGAAGCGACTGGGAGCCTAAGCATGGCATGACGGCATTGTCATCATGATAAGTCTTAACCGGCGGGATATCATTCGAGGAGTCTAGAGGCCCGAATCAACCTGGATGTGTGCTTAGGATACCTGGGAGGTTAGTAAGAAACCCATGTTCTCATGTAGGTTAGGTGCTATATGGGTATCCACCAGGCATTAGCAACTAAAAAATATAATGATAAAAACCACAAAAAAATGAAAAAGAAAAAAATGTAGATATATGTAAAACAAAAAAAAAGAGATATGTGATGCATGAGAAAGCTAATGCCCAAGACTAAGGAAAGATGTGATCGCAACCAAAGTAAAAACAAGCAAAAGACATGTAAATACCTTGGAAATAGGTGGATGAAGCACCCGCCCACGGGAGAGAAAACCAAAGAGAACCTGCAGGTCAACTAGAAATAACGGCCAGGACCCTGTGCGTTACTTGGAAAGTAACGGCCACGCGATAGACCGCCAGGAGAAGATGGCGCGCCTGCACCAGACCGTCAGATAACCTGCAGTAACAAAGTGTGGATTCTTTTAACTCCAACTCTTCCAGCCGGCTAGAAGACTTGGGCCTCGTACTGGTGAACCTGTAAACTTGCCAAAGATGTAGAAGACAAGAACAAAACAACCCAAATTAGCCCTTTCAATAATATAGCATCAATTCTCAAAAGAACTTAAGGACATCAAAAGGAAAGGGGATTACCGGGGAGTTTTTGGTTTTTTAACCCCTCTGGGCATTTTTAAAAGATTAGGAGGATGTTTGGATGCTTAGAGAACAGTGAGAAAACGTGGAGAAAGTGGAGGGACAATGCTTTGATTGAGGAAAAACCAGGGAAGAACTTAAGCATGTGATGATGAACTTGAAAGACTAAAACCAAAGTACTCCCTTGATTATGAGATGGATGAACGTGGGAAGCAGTTCCTCTTGGATAAAGATGGCTCCTGAGTTCGGCAGCACTTCGTCGTGAATTTCAAAATCTTCTTTTTTTCGGCCATGAAGTCAAGGGTTCTATTTATAGACCCTCAAACTCTTAGGTCGAGCAGAGGATAATCCAGCAAGATAAAGGGATAACTCTTAGCAAATCCTCGAAGATAATATCACCAAGAGTCCATAGAATCAAACAGAAGGTCCTGAGGATCAGATTTGAAAGAGATAGCGTCAATCCAAACCCTTATCTTCGGCCACGGAGTAGCAGAGAAAAGGCCTGAACTGTTAGGATTCTCTGAAGGAAGTAACGGCTGTACGATAGACCGCCACTTGGAAATAACGCTCCAAGGAACATCCGTCACTATCAACCTTATCCCTAAAAGATAAGATCAACGGGAAGAAGACTCAACAAGCTGGACTCTTCAAGGAAGCAACGGCCAAGGCATAGGGCGTCAGAATGAAACAACGGCTGCACGACAGACCGTTATTATCAACGTGTAATCAAAAGGATAAGCTTTAAAACGAGGCCTTAAGCCTTAGGACTCTTCAAAGAGTAACGGTCCAGGACCCATCCGTCAGAATGAAACAACGCGCCTAGGACCGATCGTTATTATCAAATGGAGATCAAAAAAGGAATAGAGGCATTGCTAAGATTCATCCAATGAAGTAGCCACAAGGAACCATATCCGATCAAGGAGTTAAGACCCAAGAAATAGGCTTCAACTAATCAAGAGACTCAATGAAGAGTGAGCGACTCAGAGCATCATGTAGAATGAATAAGGAGATGACCCGACTTATTGGGTATAAAATGGGTGTCAACAGATGCCCCTCCTTAACGTCCTCTTTGCAGGGGAACGAGCGGAGGTGAAGCGAAAGTAAAATGGAACATGGAGATGAAGCGGAGATGAAGCGGAGTGGATCAAAAAGAGGGCGTTAAGGTAAACGACACATGTTCTCAACCAACAAGCGACATGAATTTTCTGGAAAGCTTCAAAACTGATCACAAGGAAATAGCCAATCAAAGGATGCAAGTCTGGAGGAGCTAATAACTAAGGAAAGGAAACACGGCTAGCCGCCGGAGGCAATGGAAAGAACAAGAGACTAAACTCCAGACAGGAATCTTCAGCCAACCAGATCAAGCGAACAGATCGAAGGAAAACCTTATAATTCAGAGTGGAATGATTCTCCTTATCCGAGATTAAGAACACAGCTATTCACCATCGTCGAGACACTTGAACAAATGAAGCATACGAATGCTTACAGAATGCGTATGATGCATGCTGGGCTTAAAGGAAAAGAAATCTTCAAAACAAATGCAAAGAAAGATATAGAAAATACTCGAGAATAATATTGCTAGACCAGAGAAATTAGGGTCGGGACACCATCTGCAACCACGGCGTGCAAGATAGAACCATCGTCCCCAAACTTATTCCAATCTAACGGCTTATCCAACGATTAAACATGTGAACTTAGATCATCATCATTTTTGTTTAAGGGGAACATCAGATCCCGGAACACATGAATGACCAGCCGGTTCTCGAGATAATATCGTAAGTATCATATAGTAATGCACTAAGGGATAAGGGACGAGATACAAATACCTGACTTACCTTCCGGACGGACGGTAAAGCATGATTTTATTCACAAATTCCTTCATAAAAGATAGGTCAGCCAAAAAAATAAATATGATCACGATTCAAGGCATAACCATTTGTACGTGCGAGAAGCATCAACAATGACCATTTTGACAGAATATGGGACCATTTTGACATCAAATAGACCATTTAATTCATCAAGAAACTTGCAAGTTTGTAACGGTCTGATGAAAGGGCGTCACATCAAGTAACGGACCATCCCTAGTCCGTCATAAACCAGGCGGTTCACATTCTTCAATAAAACAGTCCAACCCATATGTAACAGTCTGTTCAAGATGCGTCAGAAGGATGTAACGGCCAGACGATAGACCATCACATTTCCTAAGCGTTCAAAAAAAAAAAACAACCGAACGGTCACGGCCATCATTCCACATTCAACGACCGAAAACCCAAACCGAGAAAAACCACCGGTGACCACCGCCCCCACCACCGTAATGGCCGACGACGAGGCTCCCCAGCCACCACCACAGAGGAGGGAGAGAGGGAAACGGATGGCGATACGGTGGTTCCATCGTCGTCTCGAACGGGAAGCGATCCCGCCGGTCACGGAGGAGGAAACGGCGAGGAGAAGCCCAAGAGAAGAAGAAGAAGCTCCCACGGTCGTGGAGGACCAAGGAGAAGCCCCACTAGGTGCAGAGGAACCCAAAGAACCAGAGAAGAAGAGGAAGAGAGGCATGGACCGTGAGGTAGGTCCCCTCGCCCTAATTTTAATTTTGATTTTTTTTGTGTTTTTATTATGAATGCATGTGGGATTAAAGGGTAGAAATGGGTCCATGATCCCACTAGGAACAATTGTAGGCCATTTGGCCATAGTGGGAAGCCACGGGGATACAAAGGAAAAGAGTCCCAATAGCAGACAATGTGACGGTCCTGCCAGCGACCGTCACACGTCTGACGCGCCACCATGAGTCCGTCAGAAGCAAACGACGCCCTACCCCAGGGCCGTCACATCTGCCAGGGTCTTAAACTATTTTTAGGGTTTTCAATTTTCAAATTTTTGTTTAGTTTTCAATTTTAAAATGCTTATGCAATGATCATATGATGCAATGGACTGACTTGTGATCTAAATGAATGCAGGGAAAGCGACGAACAAGGATCTCCTGGCTACAGATTCAGGCCGTGTACCAAGCACTGTCGGACTACCAGAGGGAGCGACTGGCTGGCATGGGATTCGCCGAGGTGCTCAGCATCGAGGTGATCCGGATGGACACTCCGCTACTGTACGCGCTGCACGAGAGATGGGACCCGATCAGCAGAGCTTTCATCTTCCCGTGGGGCCACATGATCCCCACGCTGGAAGACATAGCGAGGATTACGGGATTGAGAGTCCACGGAGCCGCAGTGACCGGATGGACTTACGGCGATTACCGGGAGATGGCACAGCAGCTGCTCGGGCTAGATTTGATCAGGCCGGGACAGTCCTCCTCCCAGCTCTCGAGATCAGTACTGCAGGAGAGCCTGGGGCTGAGAGGAGCGGCGATAGCCGTAGGAGAGCTACCCGAGGAGCATTTGGGCAGAGTGATAGACCAGGTGCGCCCTCGCGTGGCGGCGGAGGCAGGACCTGAGGGAGATAGAGTGCTCAGACGCTTCCTGATGCTGCTATTCGGGAAGCTCCTCTTCGCGACTCGGGCGGACGTCATCAGCTGCAGACTGCTGCCGATGATAGAGAATTTGCACAGAGTTGGGAGATATGCTTGGGGAGCAGCAGTACTCGCATTCCTGTTCGAGTCCCTGAGCACTACGGACCGGCAGACGATGCTGGGCGGCTTCTCGCCTTTCTTACAGGTAAATGCACTTTAAATGCTTTCTTTTATGCCAAAATGTTTATGATATGCCATGTGACTGACTTGATTTCTAAAAATGCAGATCTGGAGCTATATGTACCTCCCGGGCATCGGGAGAGGCGCGCTACTCCACCCCGACCGCATACCGATCGCGAGGCGTTGTTCGGTGGCGAGGGACACAGGGTCGATCATCAGACTGACCCGGACGATCCAGGATGACCTGGACTCCTTCCCACATACGTCGGTGAGTCCAGAACTCAAAATGATTTCTATATGCTTCTATATGCTTCTAAATGCTTTCATATGCTAATGCTGATGAATGAACTAAATGCTTTCAGGTGAGATGGACCCCATATCGCGGCGAGGGTTACACGGGACAGCCGTGGGTAGAGGCGGCCTTATCGTACCGGGGACGAGACATATGGCTGCATTGCATCCATATTATCGAGCCTCTGCACTACAGGCTGATCCTGCGGACCCGGGGACTACATCAGCCCGAGGTGACCTTTCCACGCCACAACGATGACCACCCCGACAAGTCAGTAAGGGGCATCAGTGGTAATGTGGATTGGTGCGCCCGGAAGGCGAAGTACGTCCATGACTGGAACAGGCGGGGCCGAGCGGTGAAGGAACGAGACGAGAGCGACGAGGCATATCTGAAGGCCTTTGCTCGACTCTATGGCGACCGGAGGTACCGAGGCACCCGACGACCGGTATGCAAAAACTTAAACTCTTTCTATATGCAAAAATGCAATGTGATAGATGTACTGACTCATGCTTTCTACATGCAGCTAGACCCTGAGGGACGGATAGGTGAGCTGGAGGGATTACTCCACTCCACCATCCAGCAGCTGGACGGGTACCAGACCGCTCTGGAGGTCCTGGTGAGACTTTAAAACCTAGACTTTAAAATGCTTATGATTATGACAATTGATGTTTATGATGCACATGCTGATTAACCATGGTCCCTAACCCTGTCTTCTAAATGCAGCGGGCCGAAAGAGCCCAACGAGCCGGACCGGATGCCCCATCGTCTTCCTCACAGCCGGCGGGAGGCAGGGCTGAGCAGGAGGCTGATTTTGCTCGGGCGGTTGCCCGGGCCGAGGAGGCGGAGGCCACCCTCGCGGAGCGGGTAAGATGCTAAAAATGCTCATGCTTATGATCTTGCCTAAAAATGCCTTATGATTAACTATATGAAATGCAATCTATAGGAGAGAGAGCTAGCAGCAGCAGTGGCCGAGGCTAGGCAGGCGAGGATAGAGGCAGAAAGAAGCCGGGTTGAGACTGATCGAGCCCAAGCGGAGAAAGTGCTTGTACGGGCAGAGATGGCCTGACTGAGAGCGGAGACCCCGCGACGCTTGGATGAGGCAGAGGGGGAGCGACTACGGACGGAGTTAGCTCGGGCTCAAGCTGAGGTGGAGAAGCTCCGAATCGGGACGGCGGACTTGGATCGCTATCGGACCGAGGCACGGGAGACGCGGCGTCAGATCTTCACGCTGAAGATTGAGCTGCGGACGCTGGAGCGGACGGTCCGGATGATGGGCCGGGGACCGGAGCGGAGTGCTTCCCAGAGTGGGGTACGGAGGAGTGCTGTCCCGAGCGGCTCGGTAGGGGATTTTCTTGTCGGCTCCTCCGGCCAACGGAGGAATGAGAGGGCGGAGCGGGGACAGCAGGAGGAGAGCGCTTCGATAGCGCCGCCACCCGCGAGGAGACCCGAGGAAAGAGAGGATGATGGCGGTCCGGCGGATAAGCCGGCCGAATGATGCATTTTTATGTTTTCTTATCACTTGTATGTAACTTTATGGAAAATGGAATGAAATCTTTTTTTTTTGGGTTTTCTGTTTATTTTGTGCGCACGTGGATGAATGGATGTGGGTTTGAATGTGCAGGGACGGATGAAATGAATGGATGAATGGTTTTGGCAGGTGATTATACGTTTGAATATGCATGCGCGGATGAAGTGTGTATGAATGAATGTATGAGACATAGGCAGAAATGTATGCATGAGTCATTTGCAGGAATGTATGTGTGTGAAAATGTAGAGAGAATGAGGTGTACAATGCGAGAGACCGCCAGGTCTAGGCAAGGGCAGAAGGAAAAGCCTGAATTTTAGCAGCAGAGAAAGTAACGGTCTAGGATCAGACCGTCATAATCAAACGATGCGCTAGCAAAAGGCCGTTAATCATAACGGAGGCCCATCCTGTAGCTAAGGTTGCAGGAAAAATGACGGCCAACTGAAGGTGCGTCAAAGGTAAATAACGACCTAACGCTGGACCGTTAATCATGGCAGAACTATAGGTTGCAGGGCGACTAGCAGAAAATGCGACGGCCTAAAGTAGACGCGTCAGAATGAAGCAACGGCCACAACCAGGACCGTCAGGTAGTGCTTAGCCCAGAGTAGAAAGAATTGAGTGGTTGAGAGTGTAACAGCTCAGGGTTCGCGCGTTACAAGAAACGACGGTCAGCCCTTAGACCGTTAATCTCCACAGAACATGATTGGGGAAATTAAACCCACAGGAAAATGCGACGGCCTAGGGTTGGCGCGTTGGAGTGAAATGACGGCCGTACGATAGACCGTTAGATCCTGGGTTGTATTCCGAGACGGATTGAGCCGTGAGAACTTAAACCCGAGGTTTAGCCACCTAATCTCTTACTAGAAGTCATCCTAATGGAAGATAAAGCCTTCTAGCCCAAGTCTTATCCTTTCAAGGCCAAATTAAACCTTTAAAACTTGGAAACTCAACCAAAATCGTATCTTTGCTGAAAACCTCTGTTCTAGGGCTGAAAAACTCTCCTAAGGAGCAGAAAGCACGATGAACAGGAGCTTCGAGGTCATGGCCATGGAAGGGAAGGTTTACATCGGCCCTAAAGCTGCAAGGAAGGAACATGGAGAGCTCCAGCGGTTGACATCAATTCCCAAGCACTTAAGCTCCAACGTTCAAAGGGTGGTAAGCTCTTACGACTCATCCAAAGTTCAGAAATTTTCTGCACTCCAATTCTTTTCATGACTTCCTCTCTTCTTTCTTTCCTCAAGCCCCTCCCTGGCCCAAGATGCTATTCCAATCTGAAGTGGGTGGCTCCCATGGTAAAGGCCCTCCCTATAGAGGTCACATCCATCCTTAAAGCTTGGCACCTTCAACCACTCTTGGTTTTAGGCAAAAATTTCCAGAAATTATCCTTAGATTGGCCAAGCCTTTCAGCACTTGTGGAGTTATGGCATCCACAAACTCATACCTTCATCTTCCCTTCCTTCGAAGCAACAATCCTTTTAGAAGAGCTAGAAGCCTACCTAGCCCTTCCTAAGACTAAGGCGGAGGATGAAGACCAGGTTTGCTACACAATAGAGCCTATTGACCCGTCCTTGATCTTGAGTGATTTCATTCATAATCCAAAGAATGTGAGGACCATGATCAGCCCACACCACATTCACTTGATACCCTTGGCGCAATGGATAGTGTCTCATTGTAAAAACAAGTGGGAGAGACACGAAGCAATAGCCAAGGCGGTGGCGGTTTGCCTATGCGGAGTCTTCCTTTTTACCACGACCGACCACCTCTTAGACATCCAAAATCTTAGCATTATTAACGGGCTGTGGCGGGGAATGTCCATCTCTCAAACTGTCCTCTCATACCTCTATGAAGGACTTAGCTCGGCTTGCCTAGGAGGACTTTTGTTCGGCTCCATGATACTCCTTGAGTGCTGGATAGGAGTGAGAGTCAAATTCCAACAAAAGGAAGACATAACTTCAGCTAGCCGAATCTTCGGGAGCCACCCTCTCTTCTTCATTGGAGGGGCATTTGGATACTCTTCTCAGGTCGAATGCAGGACGGCAGACAAGAAAACGCGGGATGAATGGCGCCTCTTCTTCAACACTCTGCCAATGGACAAGTTCATCATGCGGCCAAGAATCCTTCGAAGCACTCTTCTTAAAATACCGCGGCGTCAAAGCTTGGACCTCCAGCTAGTGGGGAATACCGTCATGGCGATCTACAACCCGCACCGGTGCCATCTTCAGATCGGACTTCCAAGAACCGAAGCTCCTACACTATCACACTACCCTCCCCTTCTACCTAGGAAGATGGGGACCGAGGAAGATGAAAGAGCAGTACGGAACGCGCTGACCATGTGGGAGATCAGCAAAGTGCGCCCGTGGCAAGAAGAAGTTGAAGAGGACGACGCAGCATGCCATGATTACGTGAAAGAGTTGAGGAAAATCCGCCCTCTCGCGGACAGAAAACTGAATGTACCTTGATTTTCTTTTGTTCATGAGAGAAGTTGTTTGTTATTAACAATCAAAGTTGGAATCTTTATGAATGTTATATTTCGTTTAATCTTGCTTGAATGAGATGATATTGCTTCAACTGAACGGATGTGAGTTTTGTGGTTTGAATGGCCAGAGTGAAGTGAAGAGGCAGAGCCTCTGGAGGATGTAACGGATGGGCGGTGGGCCGCTATAAAGAAACGACGGCCTGACGATGAGCCGTCAGAACGAAAGCATTATTAATCCTGCTCTCTGAAGCAAGTAACGGATGGGAGATGGGCCGTTATATATAAACGACGGTATAGACCAGGCCGTCAGAGCGATAATGGTTGATGAAATAAAAGCCCCATGCCTGAAGGAAGTGACGGCCGAAGGGAGACCGTTATATTCATGTGGCGATCTGGAATTGATGCGTTACAGCCTTTCACCTGCATTTTTGTGGATTATCACTTTGAACTCGTCCTACTGCCTGTACACACTCAAACATGAAACAAGTTAGATCTGTTCTTTGACTCAACCCCTTGCCTTGAAGCAAGTTAGATAATGACCATTTCTTGATATTCGGTCAAGGGGTGGAGCCTTTTTTTTTAATCAACACCGGCCCTCAGAGTCATCTACTAGTCGAGTGCATATTCCCCCAGAAGGGGAACATGTTCTCACTCCCCCAGGATGAAACTGTGGCCTAATTTTTATTTAATTTTCCTGAAATGTGGTACATAATCTTTGGGGCATCCCCCTGTCTTTACAAGTAGCCAAGGCTGTAAAAAAACTATTTACAGAACCGAAAGGAAGGCAAGCCTCCTTTGTCCATCCTATAAACTCCCCTCACCATTTTGGGCAGTTCGCTTACAAGGGTAAAGATAGAATTGGACTGACAATTGCTAGCATAGGAGGCCAAAGCATCTGCCAACTGATTGCCTTCCCTATAAACATGTCTCACCGGACAGCCACATGAAGAAATAAGATCCAGCATTTCACTCCACCAAGGATAGACTGCCCAACTAGGGGTTTTCTTCTTGTGAATAGATTCCACTAGAAAGGCACAATCAGAAAAAATTGCAGCTACTTTCATTCCTCCCTTGTTAACTATTGAAAGCCCATCATAGAGAGCCCTTACTTCTGCAAGGAAACTACTACCGAAACCGTAATGGAAGGCAAAACTAATAATCATGTTTCCTGCTGGATCTCTAACACAGCCACCACCTCCACAGTTTCCTGGGTTCCCTTTTGAGGCACCATCTACATGAAGAGTAAAATGATGAGGAGCTAGGTTGCATGGGATAATCAGTGGCATCCTTCTAGAGCTACACTTCGGGAACAGTTGAAACTGATTCAAGATTTTGATTTGGTCAGCCGAACTACTAACTGAAAATACTTGGTTATCAAGAGCTTGAGAGAGGCCTGCTACCACTTTCCTCTTGATACTAGGAATGTTGAATGTCACATTTTCAAACCTGGCAGAGCATCTAGCCTTCCAGATCTCCCATATTATTAAAATCACAGCATACATACCAGAATAGTTGATTGCTGAATTTATCTTGGAGCCTGTCAAAATATTCCATCCACGAATAGTAATATGCTCATGCAGGCTGATTTTAATGCTAATCAGGGGGGAGATCCATTTCCATAAGGCAGAAGCAAGATCCCCTTTGACAAACAGGTGATCTAAGTCCTCTTGAGCAGAGAGTAAGCAGCAGCTGCATTTTGAGACTAAGGGAATTCCACATTCAGAGATTCTGCTATCAACTGGGACAGCTCTATGAAGCATCTTCCAATAGAAATTTGCAGCCCTTGGAGAAATGCTAGAGTGCCATAACTTGGCCCAAGATTGCCTTATTATACCTCTGTGTCTCAGCAAGTTATTAGCAGACTGTACACTAAAGTCTCCACCTACTGTACCAGTCCAGACACAATGATCTGGCCTATTGCTCAACTGGACTGTAGGTAGCAGTGAGGAATTACTAACAAGGGACCATGCTGGATGGTTGGGATCAAAGAAGGCCTCTCTAACCGTCAGCTGTGGTTGCCTCTGAATATTATTGAAATTTCCTGAAGGTATGTTGTTGATTAAAGGCCCTCTGCCAGTCCAATTATCTTTCCAAAAATCAGTTCCCTTACCATCCCCAATAATCCATTTGGAATTATTGATGATCAACTTCTTCGCTTGCTGAAAAATACCATTAGACATCCCGGCTGGAAAAGGTCCTGTGCAGTCAAAAAAGTTGGTTTTAATAAACCTTTGTCTGGCATATTGGGACCAAAGGGAAGACCCCTGAATAATTCTCCATAGACATTTGGTTGCCAATGACTGTTGGGTGAGATTAAGATCTCTTATACCAAGGCCCCCTTCCATTTTAGGCATTTGAATTTTTTTTCCAAGAGATCCAATGGTGACGCCTCAGCATTCCAGAACCCTGCCAGTAAAAGTTGGCACAAAGACTATCAATGGTATTGATGATTGACTTAGGACAGAAACAAACAGATGCCAAGTATATTGGGATGCTTCGGAGAACAGAGTTGATGAGAATTGCCCTCCCAGCTTGTGAAAGCAGTTTGGATTGCCATCCCTCTAATTTTTGCTGAACTCTATCCACAATGTACTTAAAGTCCTGGCTTGTATATCTTCCTTTCTTCACTGGAATACCAAGGTAATTAAAGCTTGTGGACGCTATTCTGAAACCAGTCTGCAGTTGAATGGATTGCTTTGTTGAGAGGGGAACTTTTTCTGAAACAATTATACTACTCTTGCCAACATTGATTTTCTGTCCAGAACTATTCTCATAACTAGAAATAAACTGCTGCAGTGCTGCTATGTTATGTTTGCTTGCATTCAAGAAAATGAGGGTATCATCCGCATACAGCAGGTGAGATATATGG
Organism: Amorphophallus konjac; assembly: GCA_022559845.1. NCBI lineage: Eukaryota > Viridiplantae > Streptophyta > Magnoliopsida > Alismatales > Araceae > Amorphophallus > Amorphophallus konjac. Next base: position 187,513,984 of record CM040129.1, on the reverse strand, counting down.
ACAACATTTTTAGGCCCATTGTAACCCTTCAAGGCTCCTGAATGAAATAGAGCAGTCAACCCCCTGCTTAACACTTCTGAAGCTAGTATAAACAGATATGGGGCTAAAGGGTCACCTTGTCTGATACCTCTACTTGATTTGAAGAAACCTGCCATATTACCATTGAAGTTGGTTGAAAACCAACAGTTAGTTAAAATCATGCCAATGTAAGAGGTGAATCTTGTACTGAAACCAAATTTCCTAAGAGTTGCCAATAAGAAATCCCACTCAATTCTGTCATAGGCCTTAGCCATATCCAGCTTAACAATGACATTGTGTCCCCTTACTTTCCTATCAATATCTCTCATAAGTTGTCTTGCTATAGCAACATTGTCCAGGATATTTCGACCTTGGACAAAAGCTCCTTGTTCCTTAGAAATAATGTGTGGCAGAATTGGCGCAAGCCTCTTCGAGATGATAGAAGAGATAATTTTGTAGGAGAAATTACAAAGACTAATAGGCCGAAAATCATTGAAAGACTTGGGCACTTGAATTTTTGGGATTAAGGCAATAATGGAAGATGCCATTCCTCTTGGAATTGGGAAACCCATGAAAAAGCTTTGCACAGCACAGATGACATCTTGACCTATAATGTCCCAAACTTGCTTATAGAACTCTCCAGGAAACCCATCCGGACCAGGGGTACTAGATCCTTTTAGGGACCATACAGCTTCTTTAATCTCACTGCTTTCAGGAACAGAGCAAAGGAGATTGTTTTGATCATTTGTAATAAGTTGAGGAATGCAATCGAGTATGGAATAGTCTATTAAATGGTCTTCAGAGGAGAAAAGCTTATGAAAATAATGATTTGCCTGACTGCCAAGAATAGCTTGATCTTCACACCAAATATCATAATCATCCAACTTTAACCTACTGATAATACCTCTTCTTCGGTTTTGTTGAGCAAGAGAATGATAAAATGATGTATTTCTGTCCCCACTTTCAATCCAATCTGTGCGGGATTTTTGATGCCAAAACATTTCTTCCCTATGCAAGCCCTGATGGAATTTAGCCATGGCCGCATTCAATTTACATCTATTTTCAGTTGAGGGAGAAATATCAAATTCAGTTTGGTTCTTGTCCACTTCCTGTTCAGCTAATCGAACATTCTTTGTCACATCTCCGAAAATATCCCTGTTCCATTTACTAAGAGTCATTTTCACAGCCTTAAGTTTGATGGACAATCTGATCATTGCATTTGGATGTTGAACAGTGCACTGCTTCCAAGCATCAGCTACCACTTGATTGAAAGATTTATGAGTACACCACATTTTTTGAAAAATGAACCTGGATGGACCATGAGAAGAATTACAAGTTGATAATAACATCGGGGTGTGATCAGAGGGGCCTCTTACTAAGTGCTTCACAACCAGCTGGGGAAAGGCATTTTGACATTCAGTGTTAGTGAAGACCCTGTCCAGCCTGGCTTTAATGTTGGCAGCTCCTATTCTGTTATTATTCCAAGTCATTGATTCTCCAACAAAGCCTGCATCCATGAGTCCTGCTGAACAAACAAAAGCATTAAAATCAGCCATATTGGCCATTGAGGGAGAATTTCCACCCTTTTTTTCTGAGAGCTTCAAAACACAGTTAAAGTCCCCTCCTATAATCCATGGGACAGTCACTGTACCAGCAAATGTAGCTAACTCATAGAACAATTCAAGTCTAAGATGGGGATCACAGGAAGCATACACAAAGGAAAAAAGATTAGAGATTCTGTTTTCCTCCCTTAGGCCCAAAGTGATATGTTGAGCAGATGTGCCTATAACTTCCAGTCTACAGCTGTCATGCCAAAACACCCAGATTTTAAAATCAACTAGAGAATTGACAGCAAATTTTGCCAATTTGATAAACCTTCCAAGCTTCATAGCTTTCTCAGCATCCAACATTGGCTCACTAATAGCAACAAGATCCACTTTGTGAATTTGGATCAACTTTTTTAGACATCTCCGAGAACCTTGGTTCCCTACTCCTCTGATATTCCAAATTAGAGTTGTGTTTAACATTGGAATTCCTGTGGTGGAGTTTCAACCGATCTAGCTCTAGATCGTGTGATAATACCCTTTCTGAAATGGGCTTTTCCAGCACGGACCTCCCTTCCTACTTCAACTAATTGCATTATGGAATTATCCCTTCCAGCCCTTTCAGCAATAGAATTTCCAATCTCTGATAACATCTGGATGTCTGGCCGTTCAGAATCCCTTTTACATTCAGAATACTTTCTTGATAGTCTTGAGGAGGATTCAGAATCAATGAAACTGAAATTACTAGATGAATTTATCTTCTTCCTGGCTTCAACCAATAGAGGCTTACTGCATTCAGGGTTTGAGTTATTCATCTGACATAACTGAATTTCCTCATGTGCCTACTGAGCTATTTCATCAGTTTTAACTTGCTTGTCTACCTCAGTATTTAGTTCACCACCATCCAGTGGTTTTCGAGGCAGAGCAGGTTCTGTAAATACTCTGCTAGTTTGCTCCTGAGCATCTTCCTTGTTTTCTTGGGGAAAATCAGAGAAGTGTTTACTAAGTATCTCGTCAACTTTTTGCAATGCTGCAGAACTATTCTCCTCTGAGACCACTTGTCTAACATATTGTGGGTCTGCTATAAGTGCCTTTTCCGAAGCATTAGGTACTAAAGCCTGGAGACCAGAGGGCCGAGGCTTGAAGATCTGAGTATTTTCCTTAGTGTTTGTCGGCTGACGACTTGGTTTTCCAAGCTTCTTCTTACAGAATTCATCAGTATGACCAAGTTTATGGCAAAAGGAACAGAGAGCTGGTGCTCGATTAAAGTTAACAGTCTGCCAATAGCCTTTTCCATCCAAATCAATCCACAGTCTCTCCTGGCGCGGGGCTAGAATATCCATTTCTATACATACAAGGGCCTCTGAGGTATCCGTCAATGCCAGTGACTTCTCGTGAATACGCAGAACTGGACCAAAATTCCCAGCAATGGAGCGCAAACAATCTTCATGGTATAGATTGACCAGAACTGCAGGAAATCCAATCCAAACCGGAACAGTCGGCGGATCTACTTCAAAATTAAAATCCGGAGTCCACCGAAAGAATCGAAATAGGAAGCCATTTATGTACATATTTTTCTGTAAGAGAAGTTTCAGGAAATCCTCTTCTATGTCAAATCTAATAAGGAGGTGTCTGGGATTTAGTTTACTAAGAACAAAACCATTTGATATAGCCAATCGCTGCGCCAAGCAGGATTTTATTTCAGCAAAGGAAGGCCTACCGTATGAACATTTTGCCACAATAGCAAAAGAAAGAATCTGTAAAGATGTTTGAATGTCTGCCTTGGAGAAATGTACAGCTGGCTCTCCTTGCTCGGTGAAGGCTGGCTCCTTAATCGGTATGGAGGTTGAAACAGATCTTGGTTTCTCCATGAGAATTTGAGCAAAAGATCGCCGGAACGTTTCGCCAGTTGAAGATGAAACTCCCCCTGGACGATCTCTACCTCCTGCTTGCTCCAATCAAGGGGTGGAGCCTTATTAAATAGGCGGAAAGCATAATGAAAATGCAATGCATGCTATGCACATGATGGAGTTTTGGAAAACATCTAATTTTTTTCGTGGGATTTTCGCAGATATTTGGATTTTTTGGATTTTGGAAATATTTGGTGTTTTTAGATTTTGAAGATATTTGATGTTTTTGGGTTTCGAACAATATTTGATGTTTTTGGATTTTGAAAATATTTGATGTTTTTGGATTTTGAAAATATCTGATGTTTTTGGATTTTGAAGATATTTGATGTTTTTGGATTTTGAACAAATTTGATGTTTTTGGATTTTGAAAATATTTGATGTTTTTGGATTTTGAACAACCAGTGCCTGCCGAGTAACACGATCTCTTCCTTGTTCAGAATCAGAAGTCCCGAGGTTGGTGTGTAATACGGGTGACAATCCTTGGCCAAGACCCACTTCTCATGATGGTGTTTCCAACAAGGCCATACCCAAGGTACTAATCTTGGTCCTAAAAGAAAAAAGGAACATGGGGGTAAGCTTAGGCCAGATATGGAAGTTGTTAGGACTTGATTTCTTCACCGTACAACCCTGTTAGAGATTTGGTCTGTTGCACCGGGGCTTTGTGTCCGTCATCGAACCTTCGTCCATTCTAGGCATGCATTCGACCGGGCTCATGACGTCCCGCGGGGAACTATGCTGCCACTCTTGTCATGCCTAGTTTTTCTATTTTTGCATTCCTGGAGTTTTGGAATAGTAGACTTTTGAGATGATGCTTTTGATTTTGTCGCAGAGATTACCCCTTTTCTGCTCCTTTCTTGTTCTTGTGGCGTCAGGTCATAACGGACTTGCCCCTATTTGAGACCTCCTCTCGTTAGGGTGTTTGGATTAGTTGTCGCCTCCTTATTCACTTCTTACCCCTGGATTCAGCCGAAGAATGAAGTGGATAGGGACTTCGATTTTCCCCTAAAGCATGACCGAGGAGAAACGGTGTCTTTTAGAATCGGAAAACCTGACCAGGGATGTCGTGTAGTGTGTGATTGCCTTACTCGGGACCCTTCTTAGTGAAATAGGAGGGAGCATCCTGCTGCCGGGGAAGCACGTGGCTTAGACTTCAAGGAAAGAAACGCTTAAGATACAACACATTCCACGGGTGAGAGAGCTCCTCACCTTCCGCATTTATTAAACGATAAGCATTCCCTGGATAAGCTTCTTTTACGACAAACGGCCCTTCCCAATTAGGTTGTAATTTAGACCTTGGACCTGCAGACCGAATGAATTTGCGTTTCAAAACCATATCACCTTTTAGAAACTTACGTTCGATCACCTTCTTTTGAAAATAATGCGAAACCCTCTTTTGATAAACGGATACGTGATCGGCCGTGTTCATCCTCTTCTCATCTAAGAGTTCCAGCTGGACCAGTAACGCCTCTCGACATTCATCGAGATTAAGTTCCTTATCGAGCTGCACTCTAAGGGAAGGGATCAGGATCTCATATGGGAGCACCGCCTCCATCCCGTAGGTAAGAGAATAGGGAGTTTGTCCCGTCGGGGTACGGACGGAGGTGCGATAAGCCCACAGAGCTTCTACAAATCTTTCTGGCCAATCAAAAAACTTATGAGCTTCGCATGTTTTCTTGATGATTTTGAGAAGGGTTTTATTAGTGGCCTCAGCTTGACCGTTGCCTTGAGGATAATATGGAGATGAATGATGCAATGCAATATTGAACTTCTTACAGAGGTCCTTAAGCTCTTGGGAGACGAACTGGGATCCGTTGTCGGTGATGATGCTACTTGGCACTCCGAACCGCGAGATGATATTCTTCATGATAAAGCGGCACACCGTTGTAGCTTTGATTTCTGCGTACGCCTCGGCTTCGGCCCACTTGGTGAAGTACTCAGTGGCGGTAAGGATAACGGATTTCTGCTTGATCTGAGAATTAGGATCACCGAGCGGGCCGACAACGTCGAAAGCCCACATAGAGAATGGCCAAGGAGCAGTCATAGGATGGAGAGATGACGTAGGAGAATGAATTTTATCAGCATGGAGTTGGCATTTAAGACACCTCCGGACATAGAGGGAGTAATCTTCCTCTAGAGTGGGCCAGTAGTAGCCCTGCCTAAGGATCTTCTTTACTAGAGCCTGGCCATTGACATGACCTCCACACTCACTAGAATGGGCTGCTTCAGCCACCTTCCAAGCTTCAACATCATCTAAGCATCTCATGAGCATTCCGTTAGTAGCGCGCCTGTACAGTTCTCCTGCAACAATGGTGTACCTTGCGGCGGCTCTTCTGATTGACTTGCGTTGCTCAGTTGTTGCCCCTTCTGGGAACGACCCCTCTTTGCAAAACAACTCGATTTCATGATACCAAGGTAATTCCTCTTCGTCCAGAATCTCCTCTAGTTCTGCTAGTGAAACTTCCTTGAGATCTTCCTTCTCAGCCCTCGCCTCTACGGATTTCCTAAGGTTGAGGTACCAAGGATCCTGAAGAGAGGGTGCATCCAATCTCTGGACGACAATAGTCTCAGTATTCCGACTAAGAGGGAAGGATAGGGAGGAAGCAAGAGATGCCAGAGCATCTGCTAGAATGTTCTGAGAACGGGGAGTGTGAATATAGATCAGCTTACGGAATCGCCTAGTGAGAAGCGTGACCAAATCTTGATAAGGTTTGAGCTTGGGGTCACGAGTACGGTAAGTGGACAGAACTTGCCATAGGGCGAGCTGAGAGTCTCCTATGATGTTCAAATAACACGCACCTAAGAGGTAGGCGTGCTTCAAGCTGGCCAGGAGAGCCTCATACTCAGCGATGTTGTTGGTAGCGGGAAACCGAAGTTGATAAGCAAAGGGAATGGTTACCCCCTCTGGGGTAAGCAGAACAGCACCGATCCCTCGGCCCTGAGAGTTGAGCGCACCGCCAAAGTGCAGAGACCAGAAGGGGTGATGAGAGATTACAGAAAGATGCTCATCAGGGAAATCGTCCTGAATGGAATCGGTGTGAGGGATGGGGAGATGGGCGAGATGCTCAGCAATGGCATATCCTTTGACTGCCTTCTGAACAACAAAGGTGATGTCGAACTGAGAGAGGAAGCTCTGCCAGCGAGCTAACCTACTAGAAAGGACAGGCTTTTCTAAGAGATAACGGATCGGGTCCATTCTAGAGATCAACCTAACTGGGTGGGCAAGGAAGTAGTGTTTCAGCTTCTGAGCTACCCACACTAAGGCGGCACAAGTCTTCTCCATAGCGGTGTACTTGGATTCAGCTGGATTAAACAACCGAGAAAGGTAGTACGCATCCTGCTCTTTCCCTTCATCATCTACTTGTGCTAAAACCGCCCCTAGGGAGTCCTCAATAACCGAGATGTATAGGATTAGGGGTTTCCCAGGGACAGGAGGTTGCAGAACCGGGGGATTGGATAGATATTCCTTGAGGTCTTCATAGGCCTTCTGGCAATCTTCATTCCATTCAAACTTGACCCCCGCCTTAAGCAATTCATAAAACGGACGGCACCTTTGAGAATGCTGGGATATGAATCTTCTGATAAATTGCAATCTACCAATCAATCCTTGAAGTTCCGTAATGTTCTTTGGCGGAGGCATGTCCATGACGGCCTGTGCTTTATTAGGATCAATCTGGATCCCCCGTTTGCTTACTATGAACCCTAGCAGCTTCCCTGAGGAGACTCCGAATACGCACTTCTTCGGATTCATCTTGAGCTTGTACTCCCTTGCTCTCTGCAGCACCTTAGCCAGGATAGAGGGGTGTTCTTCCTTAGTTCTTGACTTCACCAGGATGTCATCCACGTAAGCTTCCCTATAGATATGCATCATGTCGTGGAAGATGGCCATCATCGCCCTTTGATAGGTGGCATCTGTGTTCTTCAGACCGAATGGCATAACCACATAACAATACGTGCCCCAGGGCGTGGTGAAGGAAGTTTTCTCTTGATCTTCCGGAGCGAGACAGATCTGATTGTAGCCCGAGTATCCATCCATGAATGAGAGAGCTTCATACCCGGCTGTATTATCCACTAGGACGTCTATATGGGGTAGCGGGAAATCATCTTTGGGACATGCTTTGTTAAGATCCTTGAAGTCAATGCATATGCGCACTTTTCCATCTTTCTTAAGAACAGGGACTATGTTTGCCACCCACTGAGGATATAAAACTACTCTGATGAATCTGGTTTTGTATAGTTTGTCGACCTCTTCTTTGATCCTCAAGGCCATGTGGGGGTGAAATCTTCTTGACCTTTGTTTCACAGGTGTTGCCCCTAGTTTAAGCACGAGTGGATGTTCCACTAAAGAGGGGTCAAGACCTGGCATGTCCTCGTAAGACCAGGCGAAGGAATCGCTATACTCCCTTAGAACCTTAATCAATTCCTCTTCTACTTGTGAAGGGAGATTAGCAGCAATAATGATGGGCCTTGGGTCTTCTTCGGTTCCTAGATTGATTTCCTTTGTAGGTTCGTCCACCGATGTCGACGGCTCGTCGAATCTTTTCAATCCTTGTGCATATAAGTCAGCGATGTCATCTACATTGCTGTCCTCATTAATTGGATCCTTTTCATCCAAGATCTCGTAGACACCTAATCCGTCATCGCTCCACACCCTTTCTATTTCCTCTTCATCTTCAATCACAATTGCCGTGACGATGAATTCCGGGCACTTCAAAAGAGCACAGCAACACTGAGCTAAATCTTGCAAGAACCTATCAGGAACAGATCGGGAAGGATGCGCCAGCGAGCGCGGCTCAGTAGAGGAAGGGTTGGATGACCTAGACCAAGACCCTAGTTCTCTAGACCTAACTGACTTTACTTCCCTAGACTCGACGGACCCTAATCCTAACCTACGGGACAGAAGGCCTAGTGGAAGGGAAGGCGCAGGGGACTCGTGCCCCTGGGAGGAGGATGGCGACAGGATAGCGTAATCTTCCACTGAAATCTCCGTTTCAAATTTGACATTTTTTTTGGAGATCCGCAGAGACCACACAGCAAGATGGAGGAGGTGGGAGCTGCATAGGAAACAGCTCGGGGAAAATGCAGTCGAAGAAAGGATCGGAAGAAGAGAACCACATCTCGTGGAGTTGGGCGTTGGGAGGAGGAGGAGTGAAGAGAGTGGATAGATCAATGGGTGGGCACCTCCGCAAGCACAAGGAACAAATAGAATTTCTGGCGGATCAATAAAGGATGGATTTATTATGATAGGAGGAAGGCGGGGTATGAAGCCCCCTTGCTGGAAAATAGATTGGAAGTGTGAGGGAGACCAAGAAAAGGCAATTGGAGAGCTCCCCTCCTTTTGTAAATCAACAATAGGCCGCTTCTTCGGCCTCCACTGCACAAGCCGAACCTCTTGCTTCTTCTGACATTCTTCCTCATGAAAGAGCCCCTGCAAGGCCTGACCATAGTCGAGCATATCATCATCTGACCCTCCCGGCAATGGGAGCGGGTTGGTAATCGGACTGACTGCATCTTTTTCTGGCTGAACTTGTTTTGAAGCTAATGTGCCGGGCTGGAGAGGCCCTCTGACAAAATGCTGGCGATAATCCCAGGTGAGTGGCCCAGTATCACCCATCATGGATAATGTAGTCTCCTTGTAGCCGAGACCTCTCCTGCCCATTTTTCTTCCCTTGGGTATGGGCTTGGTCATTCCTTGTAATTGCACACCGAGGCCTCTCCCCGGTTGATAGCCCAGTTTCAGTATGATGTTCCAGCCTTTGGAATCTCGAATCTGCGGCTTCACTTTGACGTTAACTGGAGTAGTGATGGGCTTGGGAGATGCATACGCCCAGGGGAAGTTCAAGTCCAGCACTGATATAATGGGCCGGCTGCTTGGCCAAAGTGTGGGAAGAACCTGCTCTGATATGGCCTTAACTGTCTGCACTGCGGACAAGCTTTTAACTTTAACGACCCTCCCTTGGAAGGGGAATTTGACGCACAGATGTGCGGTGGAAGGCACGGCACCGAGTGTATCAATCCACGGATGACCCAGGATAGCCTTGAACATAGGGTCGATATCGAGCACATAGAATTCCACGGCCATTGTAAGGGGCCCGAGCTCTGCCTGAATGGTGATCACCCCGTGACACGCTCGTCTCGAGTTGTCATATGCTGCTATAGTGGTGGGGGTAGGTCGTAATAACTCTTCAGATATGTTGCATGCTCGGAGGGTGCTAAGTGGACAAACATTAATTGAAGCCCCTGTGTCAACCAGCGTTGCTTCAATGCTGACTTTGTTCAGAGTGATTGTAATGCAGAGCGGCATTTGCCGAGCTTCTGGAGGTGCTAGCTCAGTTTCTGAAAATGTAATTGCCGGCCCTTTGGAGATGGTTGCTAGTGCGTTCGGTAAGCTGTCGACTGCCATATCTTCACTGACCATTACCTTCTGTAAAAAGTCTCTTAGTGCATCCTGATGAAGGGTAGACCTTTTGATCAGCTCTAGCACAGATATTTTAGCAGGCACCCAGTCTAGATGATGTAACAAGTCATATTGAGTACCTGGCAGTGGTTCAATTTCTTCTTGCTCGGCCGTTGGCTGGGAGGACGAGGGATTAGAAGTAGTGGGGTAATTCCGATGGAACATCTTCCCGCTCCTCAGAGCACAATTCGCCGCGGCATCTGAAGATAGTATGATGGGCCCTGCGGGGTGGATGAATGGAACAGGTGGTGCGGGGGAGACGATCTGGTGGATCGTAAGGTTGGTGGTGGTAGTGGGTGGTGAGCGGATGATGGGCGAGGAGTTGGTGGAAGGCAGGGTGGTGATGAGTGTCAACGCGGGTGGAGGGAAGGCTAGCGGCAGGGTAAGGATGGATGAAGGGTTGGATGGTGGTGTGATGACGGTGACGGGGTTAAGTGGTGGAGAGTATGATGGAACGGTGGGTGGTAAGGAATTTGCTGAAGCGGGTGTAATTGGGAGGATGAATGGAGGGGATGTTGGGTGTGCAGGAAGGACGAAGGAGGGAGGGAGAGGATTACGGTGGTTATGGTGGAGGGCCATGACTTGTGGTGCGGCACTGTCATCATCAAAAGACCACCCGACATTGGGGGCCGGCGGTTGGACCACGTTTACTTGTGCTGGTGCTGGCGGCTGCAGCTGAGGAGCGGGTGGGTGGTTCAACATCGGATTCTGATGGATGCCCAGGTCCTGTACTTGCTGTGGTTGCTGTGGTTGCTGTTGTGGTAGCTGCTGCGGCTGCGGTGCCTGTTGCTGCTGCACTTGCGGCCTTGGCTGCTGCCCTCTTTTCTCCTTGATCTCAACAATGGCCCGATGCATTGCGGCCCAATCTATCCTTTGCCCTTCATGGAGATCATATACCAGATCCCGGAACTGAAAACATCCTTCTATGGTATGGCCCGGCTGCCTATGGAACATACAATATTTAGTCTGATCAACGGCTGGGTTCCAAATAGGAAGGGACGGCCAAAGGGAGACCGTGATCTCCAAAAAATTATCTGTTGATTTTATTTTGCCTATCTATCTGTTCTTTGGGGTTTGAATGATGAAATGACAAGCAAGTAATCAAAGATCCGCTCTTAACCTATGAACATGTGATCATGAACCTAGGCAATCAAAGCTAGCTCTAGCATGGGCATGCTATCTCACTCAAACTACGCTAAAGAAAAGGGAAAACACACGCTGGGGCGTGGAGCAAAAGAGTAAATAAAACACACCACAAGGGGTGGAGCATGCAAGAAAATAAAAGAGATATGTGATGAATGAGAAAGCTAATGCCCAAGACTAAGGAAAGATGTGATCGCCACCAAAGTAAAAACAAGCAAAAGACCTGTAAATACCTTGGAAATAGGTGGATGAAGCACCCGCCCACGGGAGAGAAAACCAAAGAGAACCTGCAGGTCAACTAGAAATAACGGCCAGGACCCTGTGCGTTACTTGGAAAGTAACGGCCACACGATAGACCGCCAGGAGAAGATGACGCGCCTGCACCAGACCGTCAGATAACCTGCAGTAACAAAGTGTGGATTCTTCTAACTCCAACTCTTCCAGCCGGCTAGAAGACTTGGGCCTCATACTGGTGAACCTGTAAACCTGCCAAAGATGTAGAAGACAAGAACAAAACAACCCAAATTAGCCCTTTCAATAATATAGCATCAATTCTCAAAAGAACTTAAGGACATCAAAAGGAAAGGGGATTACCGGGGAGTTTTTGGTTTTTTAACCCCTCTGGGCGTTTTTAAAAGATTAGGAGGATGTTTGGATACTTAGAGAACAGTGAGAAAACGTGGAGAAAGAGGAGGGACAATGCTTTGATTGAGGAAAAACCAGGGAAGAACTTAAGCATGTGATGATGAACTTGAAAGACTAAAACCAAAGTACTCCCTTGATTATGAGATGGATGAACGTGGGAAGCAGTTCCTCTTGGATAAAGATGGCTCCTGAGTTCGGCAGCACTTCGTCGTGAATTTCAAAATCTTCTTTTTTTCTGCCATGAAGTCAAGGGTTCTATTTATAGACCCTCAAACTCTTAGGTCGAGCAGAGGATAATCCAGCAAGATAAAGGGATAACTCTTAGCAAATCCTCGAAGATAATATCACCAAGAGTCCATAGAATCAAACAGAAGGTCATGAGGATCAGATTTGAAAGAGATATCGTCAATCCAAACCCTTATCTTCGGCCACGGAGTAGCAGAGAAAAGGCATGAACTGTCATGACTCTCTGAAGGAAGTAACGGCTGCACGACAGACTGCCACTTGGAAATAACGCTCCAAGGAACATCCATCACTATCAACCTTATCCCTAAAATATAAGATCAACGGGAAGAAGACCCAACAAGCTGGACTCTTCAAGGAAGCAACGGCCAAGGCATAGGGCGTCAGAATGAAACAACGGCTGCACGACAGACCGTTATTATCAACGTGTAATCAAAAGGATAAGCTTTAAAACGAGGCCTTAAGCCTTAGGACTCTTCAAAGAGTAACGGTCCAGGACCCATCCGTCAGAATGAAACAACACGCCTAGGACCGACCGTTATTATCAAATGGAGATCAAAAAAGGAATAGAGGCATTGCTAAGATTCATCCAATGAAGTAGCCACATGGAACCATATCCGATCAAGGAGTTAAGACCCAAGAAATAGGCTTCAACTAATCAAGAGACTCAATGAAGAGTGAACGACTCAGAGCATCATATAGAATGAATAAGAAGATGACCCGACTTATTGGGTATAAAACGGGTGTCAACAGATGCCCCTCCTTAACGTCCTCTTTGCAGGGGAACGAGCGGAGGTGAAGCGAAAGCGAAATAGAACATGGAGATGAAGCGGAGATGAAGCGGAATGGATCAAAAAGAGGGCGCTAAGGTAAACAACACCCGTTCTCAACCAACAAGCGATAGGAATTTTCTGGAAAGCTTCAAAACTGATCACAAGGAAATAGCCAACCAAAGGATGCAAGTCTGGAGGAGCTAATAACTAAGGAAAGGAAACACGGCTAGCCGCCGGAGGCAACGGAAAGAACAAGAGACTAAACTCCAGACAGGAATCTTCAGCCAACCAGATCAAGCGAACAGATCGAAGGAAAACCTTCTAATTCAGAGTGGAATGATTCTCCTTATCCGAGATCAAGAACACAGCTATTCACCATCATCGAGACACTTGAACAAATGAAGCACACGAATGGTCAAAGAATGCGTATGATGCATGCTGGGCTAAAGGAAAAGAAATCTTCAAAACAAATGCAAAAGAAAGATAAAATAGAAAATACTCGAGAATAATATTTCTAAACCAGAGAAATTAGGGTCAGGACACCATCTGCAACCACGGCGTGCAAGATAGAACCATCGTCCCCAAACTTATTCCAATCTAACGGCCTATCCAACGATTAAACATGGGAACTTAGATCATCATCATTTTTGTTTAAGGGGAACATCAGATCCTGAAACACATGAATGACCAGCCGGTTCTCGAGATAATATCGCAGATAACATATGGTAATGCATTAAGGGATAAGGGACGAGATACAAATACCTGACTCACCTTCCGGACGGACGGTAAAGCGCGATTTCGTTCATAAATTCCTTCATAAAAGATAGGTTAGCCAAAAAATAAATATGATCATGAATCAAGGCATAACCATTTGTACGTGCGAGAAGCATCAACAATGAACATTTTGACAGAATATGGAACCATTTTGACATCAAATAGACCATTTAATTCATCAAGAAACTTGCAAGTTTGTAACGGTCTGATGAAAGGGCATCACATCAAGTAACGGACCATCCCTAGTCCGTCATAAACCAGGCGGTTCACATTCTTCAGTAAAATAGTCCAATCATTTGTAACGGTCTGTTCAAGACGCGTCAGAAGGATGTAACGGCCAGACAATAGACCGTCACATTTCCTGAGCATTCAAAAAAAATAACAACCGAACGGTCACGGCCATCATTCCTCATTCAAGCAATCAAACGCCCAAAACCCAAACCGAGAAAAACCACCGGCGACCACCGCCCTCACCACCGTAATGGCCGGCGACGAGGCTCCCCAGCCACCACCACAGAGGAGGGAGAGAGGGAAACGGATGGCCATACGGCGGTTCCACCGCCGTCTCGAACGGGAAGTGATCCCGCCGGTCACGGAAGAAAAAACGGCGAGGAGAAGCCCAAGAGAAGAAGAAGAAGCTCCCACGGTCATGGAGGACAAAGGGGAAGCCCCACTGGGTGCAGAGGAACCCAAAGAACCAGAGAAGAAGAGGAAGAGAGGCATGGACCGTGAGGTAGGTCCCCTCGCCCTAATTTCAATTTTGATTTTTTTGTGTTTTTATTATGAATGCATGTGGATTAAAGGGTAGAAATGGGTCCATGAACCCACTAGGAACAATTGTAGGCCATTTGGCCATAGTAGGAAGCCACGGGGATACAAAGGAAAAGAGTCCCAATAGCAGATAATGTGACGGTCCTGCCAGCGACCGTCACACGTCTGACGCGCCACCATGAGTCCGTCAGAAGCAAACGACGCCCTACCCTAGGGCCGTCACATCTGCCAGGGTCTTAAACTATTTTTAGGGTTTTCAATTTTCAAATTTTTGTTTAGTTTTCAATTTTAAAATGCTTATGCAATGATCATATGATGCAATGGACTGACTTGTGATCTAAATGAATGCAGGGAAAGCGACGAACAAGGATCTCCTGGCTACAGATCCGGGCAGTGTACCAAGCACTGCCGGACTACCAGAGGGAGCGACTGGCTGCTGCATGGGATTCGTCGAGGTGCTCAACATCGAGGTGATCCGGATGGACACTCCGCTACTGTACGTGCTGCACGAGAGATGGGACCCGATCAGCAGAGCTTTCATCTTCCCGTGGGGCCACATGATCCCCACGCTGGAAGACATAGCGAGGATTACGGGATTGAGAGTCCACGGAGCCGCAGTGACCGGATGGACTTACGGCGATTACCGGGAGATGGCACAGCAGTTGCTCGGGCTAGATTTGATCAGGCCAGGATAGTCCTCCTCCCAGCTCTCGAGATCAGTACTGCAGGAGAGCCTGGGGCTGAGAGGAGCGGCGATAGCCGTAGGAGAGCTACCCGAGGAGCATTTGGGCAGAGTGATAGACCAGGTGCGCCCTCGCGTGGCGGCGGAGGCAGGACCTAAGGGAGATAGAGTGCTCAGACGCTTCCTGATGCTGCTATTCGGGAAGCTCCTCTTCGCGACTCGGGCGGACGTCATCAGTTGCAGACTGCTGCCGATGATAGAGAATTTGCATAGAGTTGGGAGATATGCTTGGGGAGCAGCAGTACTCGCATTCCTGTTCGAGTCCCTGAGCACTACGGACCGGCAGACGATGCTGGGCGGCTTCTCGCCTTTCTTACAGGTAAATGCACTTTAAATGCTTTCTTTTATGCCAAAATGTTTATGATATGCCATGTGACTGACTTGATTTCTAAAAATGCAGATCTGGAGCTATATGTACCTCCCGGGCATCGGGAGAGGCGCGCTACTCCACCCCGACCGCATACCGATCGCGAGGCATTGGTCGGTGGCGAGAGACACAGGGTCGATCATCAGACTGACCGGGATGATCCAGGATGACCTGGACTCCTTCCCACATACGTCGCTGAGTCCAGAACTCAAAATGATTTCTATATGCTTCTATATGCTTCTAAATGTTTTCATATGCTAATGCTGATGAATGAACTAAATGCTTTCAGGTGAGATGGACCCCATACCGCGGCGAGGGTTACACGGGACAGCCGTGGGTAGAGGCGGCCTTGTCGTACCGGGGACGAGACATATGGCTGCATTGCATCCATATTATCGAGCCTCTGCACTATAGGCTGATCCTGCGGACCCGGGGACTACATCAGCCCGAGGTGATCTTTCCACACCACAGCGATGACCACCCCGGCAAGTCAGCAAGGGGCATCAGTGGTAATGTGGATTGGTGCGCCCGGAAGGCGAAGTACGTCCATGACTGGAACAGGCGGGGCCGAGCGGTGAAGGAACGAGACGAGAGCGATGAGGCATATCTGAAGGCCTTTGCTCGACTCTACGGCGACCGGGTGTACCGAGGCACCCGACGACCGGTATGCAAAAACTTAAACTCTTTCTATATGCAAAAAATGCAATGTGATAGATGTACTGACTCATGCTTTCTACATGCAGCTAGACCCTGAGGGACGGATAGCTGAGCTGGAGGGATTACTCCACTCCACCATCCAGCAGCGGGACGGGTACCGGACCGCTCTGGAGCTCCTGGTGAGACTTATCTAGACTTAAAATGCTTATGATTATGATAATTGATGTTTATGATGCACACGCTGATTAACCATGGTCCCTAACCCTGTCTTCTAAATGCAGCGGGCCGAGAGAGCCCAACGAGCCGGACCGGATGCCCCATCGTCCTCCTTACAACCTGCGGGAGGCAGGGCTGAGCAGGAGGCTGATTTTGCTCGGGCGGTTGCCTGGGTCGAGGAGGCGGAGGCCACCCTCGCGGAGCGGGTAAGATGCTAAAAATGCTCATGCTTATGATCTTGCCTAAAAATGCCTTATGATTAACTATATGAAATGCAATCTACATGCGAGAGAGCTAGCAGCAGTAGTGGCCGAAGCCAGGCAAGCGAGGATAGAGGTAGAAAGAAGCCGGGCTGAGACCGATCGAGCCCGAGCGGAGACAGAGCTTGTACGGGCAGAGATGGCCCGGCTGAGAGCGGAGACCCCGCGACGCTTGGATGAGGCAGAGGGGGAGCGACTACGGACGGAGTTAGCTCGGGCTCAAGCTGAGGTGGAGAAGCTCCGAATCGGGACGGCGGACTTGGATCGCTATCGGACCGAGGCACGGGAGACGCGGCGTCAGATCTTCACGCTGAAGATCGAGCTGCGGACGCTGGAGCGGACGGTCCGGATGATGGGCCGGGGACCGGAGTGGAGTGCTTCCCAGAGTGGGGTACGGAGGAGTGCTGCCCCGAGCGGCTCGGTAGGGGATTTTCTTGTCAGCTCCTCCGGCCAACGGAGGAATGAGAGGGCGGAGCGGGGACAGCAGGAGGAGAGTGCTTCGATAGCGCCACCACCCGCGAGGAGACCCGAGGATAGAGAGGATGATGGCGGTCTGGCGGATAAGCCGGCCGAATGATGCATTTTTATGTTTTCTTATCACTTGTATGTAACTTTATGGAAAATGGAATGAAATCTTTTTTTTTTGGGTTTTCTGTTTATTTTGTGCGCACGTGGATGAATGGATGTGGGTTTGAATGTGCAGGGACGGATGAAATGAATGGATGAATGGTTTTGGCAGGTGATTATACGTTTGAATATGCATGCGCGGATGAAGTGTGTATGAATGAATGTATGAGACATAGGCAGAAATGTATGCATGAGTCATTTGCAGGAATGTATGTGTGTGAAAATGTAGAGAGAATGAGGTGTACAATGCGAGAGACCGCCAGGTCTAGGCAAGGGCAGAAGGAAAAGCCTGAATTTCAGCAGCAGAGAAAGTAACGGTCTAGGATCAGATCGTCATAATCAAATGACGCGCTAGCAAAAGGCCGTTAATCATAACGGAGGCCCATCCTGTAGCTGAGGTTGCAGGAAAAATGACGGCCAACTGAAGGTGCGTCAAAGGTAAATAATGGCCTAACGCTGGACCGTTAATCATGGCAGAACTATAGTTTGTAGGGCGACTAGCAAAAAATGCGACGGCCTAAAGTAGACGCGTCAGAATGAAGCAACGGCCACAACCAGGACTGTCAGGTAGTGCTTAGCCCAGAGTAGAAAGAATTGAGTGGTTGAGAGTGTAACGGCTCAGGGTTCACGCGTTACAAGAAACGACGGTCAGCCCTTAGACCGTTAATCTCCACAGAACACGATCGGGGAAATTAAACCCACAGGAAAATGCGACGGCCTAAGATTGGCGCGTCGGAGTGAAATAACGGCCGTACGATAGACCGTTAGATCCTGGGTCGTATTCCGAGACGGATTGAGCCGTAAGAACTTAAACCCGAGGTTTAGCCATCTAATCCCTTACTAGAACTTATCTAGATTGAAGCTAAAGCCTTCCAACTCAAGTCTTATCCTTTCAAAGCCAAAATTAAACCTTTAAAACTTGGAAACTCAACCAAAATCGTATCTTTGCTGAAAACCTCTGGTTTAGGGTTGAAGAACCACTCCTAAGGGCAGAAATCAAGATGAAGAGAAGCTTCGAGGCCATGGCCACGGAGGAGAAGGTCTACACCGGACCTAAAGCTGCCAGAAAAGAACATGGAGAGCTCCAACGGTTGACATCAATTCCCAAGCACTTAAGCTCCAATGTTCAAAGGGTGGTAAGTCCCTCAACAACACATCCAAGTTCAAAAAAATTCTGCACTTCAATTTGTTTTATGACTTCTTCTTCTCCTTCTTTCTTCAAGCCTCTTCCTGGCCCAAGATGTTACTCTAATCTGAAGTGGGTGGCTCCCATGGTAAAGGCCCTCCCTATAGAAGTCACATCCATCCTTAAAGCTTGGCACCTTCAACCACTCTTGGTTTTAGGCAAAAATTTCCAGAAATTATCCTTAGATTGGCCAAGTATTTCAGCTCTTGTAGAACTATGGCATCCACAAACTCATACCTTCATCTTCCCTTCCTTCGAAGCAACAGTCCTATTAGAAGAGGTAGAGACCTACCTAGCCCTTCCTAAGGCTAAGGCGGGGGATGAAGACCGGGTTTGCTATACAATAGAGCATGTTGACCCGTCCTTGATTTTGAGTGATTTCATCCATAATTCAAAGGACGTGAGGACCATGATCAGCCCACACCACATTCACTTGATACCCTTGGCGCAATGGATAGTGTCTCATTGTAAAAACAAGTGGGAGAGACACGAAGCAATAGCCAAGGTGGTGGCGGTTTGCCTATGCTGAGTCTTCCTTTTTACCACGACCGACCACCTCTTAGACATCCAAAATCTTAGCATTATTAGCGGGCTGTGGCGGGGAATGTCCATCTCTCAAGCTGTCCTCTCATACCTCTATGAAGGACTTAGCTCGGCTTGCCTAGGAGGACTTTTGTTTGGCTCCATGATACTCCTTGAGTGCTGGATGGGAGTGAGAGTCAAATTCCAACAAAAGGAAGACATAACTTCAGCTAGCCGAATCTTCGGGAGCCACCCTCTCTTCTTCATTGGAGGGGCATTTGGATACTCTTCTCAGGTTGAATGCAAGACGGAGGACAAGAAAACGTGGGATGAATGGCGCCTCTTCTTCAACACTCTGCCAATGGACAAGTTCATCATGCGGCCAAGAATCCTTCGAAGCACTCCTCTTAAAATACCGCGGCGTCAAAGCTTGGACCTCCAGCTAGTGGGGAATACCACCATGGCGATCTACAACCCGCACCGGTGCCACCTTCAGATCGGGCTTCCAAGAACCGAAGCTCCTGCACTATCACACTACCCTCCCCTTCTACCTAGGAAGATGGGGACCGAGGAAGACGAAAGAGCAGTACGGACCGCGCTGACCATGTGGGAGATCAGCAAGGTGCGCCCGTGGTGAGAAGAAGTTGAAAAGGACGACGTAGCACGCCGTGATTACGTGAAAGAGTTGAGAAGAATCCGCCCTCTTACGGATAAGAAATTGAATGTGCCTTGATTTTCTTTTGTTCATGAGAGAAGTTGTTTGTTATTAACAATCAAAGTTGGAATATTTATGAATGTTATATTTCGTTTAATCTTGCTTGAATGAGATGATATTGCTTCAACTGAACGGATGTGAGTTTTGTGGTTTGAATGGCCAGAGTGATGTGAAGAGGCAGAGCCTCTGGAGGATGTAACGGATGGGCGGTGAGACGCTGTAAAGAAACGACGGCCTGACGATGAGCCGTCAGAACGAAAGCATTATCAATCCTGCTCTTTGAAGCAAGTAACGGATGGGAGATGGGCCGTTATATATAAACGACGGTCTAGGCCAGGCCGTCAGAGGGACAATATTTGATGAAATAAAAGCCCCATGCCTGAAGGATGTGACGACCGAAGGGAGACCGTTATATTCATGTTGATAGGTTAAGAGCAAAAGGATAAGCTTTAAAACGAGGCCTTAAGCCTTAGGACTCTTCAAAGAGTAACGGTCCAGGACCCATCCGTCAGAATGAAACAACGCGCCTAGGACCGACCGTTATTATCAAATGGAGATCAAAAAAGGAATAGAGGCATTGCTAAGATTCATCCAATGAAGTAGCCACAAGGAACCATATCCGATCAAGGAGTTAAGACCCAAGAAATAGGCTTCAACTAATCAAGAGACTCAATGAAGAGTGAACAACTCAGAGCATCATATAGAATGAATAAGAAGATGACCCGACTTATTGGGTATAAAACGAGTGTCAACAGATGCCCCTCCTTAACGTCCTCTTTGCAGGGGAACGAGCGGAGGTGAAGCGAAAGTGAAATGGAACATGGAGATGAAGCGGAGATGAAGCGGAATGGATCAAAAAGAGGGCGTTAAGGTAAACGACACCCGTTCTCAACCAACAAGCGATAGGAATTTTCTGGAAAGCTTCAAAACTGATCACCAGGAAATAGCCAACCAAAAGATGCAAGTCTGGAGGAGCTAATAACTAAGGAAAGGAAACACGGCTAGCTGCCGGAGGCAACGGAAAGAACAAGAGACTAAACTCCAGACAAGAATCTTCAGCCAACCAGATCAAGCGAACAGATCGAAGGAAAACCTTCTAATTCAGAGTGGAATGATTCTCCTTATCCGAGATCAAGAACACATCTATTCACCATCATCGAGACACTTGAACAAATGAAGCACACGAATGCTCAAAGAATGCGTATGATGCATGCTATGCTAAAGGAAAAGAAATCTTCAAAACAAATGCAAAAGAAAGATAAAATAGAAAATACTCGAGAATAATATTTCTAAACCAGAGAAATTAGGGTCAGGACACCATCTGCAACCACGGCGTGCAAGATAGAACCATCATCCCCAAACTTATTCCAATCTAACGGCTTATCCAATGATTAATCATGTGAACTTAGATCATTATCATTTTTGTTTAAGGGGAACATCAGATCCCGGAACACATGAATGACCAGCCGGTTCTCGAGATAATATCATAAGTATCATATAGTAATGCACTAAGGGATAAGGGACGAGATACAAATACCTGACTTACCTTCCGGACGGACGGTAAAGCATGATTTTATTCACAAATTCCTTCATAAAAGATAGGTTGGCCAAAAAAATAAATATGATAACGATTCAAGGCATAACCATTTGTACGTGCGAGAAGCATCAACAATGACCATTTTGACAGAATATGGGACCATTTTGACATCAAATAGACCATTTAATTCATCAAGAAACTTGCAAGTTTGTAACGGTCTGATGAAAGGGCGTCACATCAAGTAACGGACCATCCCTAGTCCGTCATAAACCAGGCGGTTCACATTCTTCAATAAAACAGTCCAACCCATATGTAACGGTCTGTTCAAGACGCGTCAGAAGGATGTAACGGCCAGGCGATAGACCGTCACATTTCCTGAGCGTTCAAAAAAAAAAAACAACCGAACGGTCACGGCCATCATTCCACATTCAACGACCCAAAACCCAAACCGAGAAAAACCACCGGCGACCACCGCCCCCACCACCGTAATGGCCGGCGACGAGGCTCCCCAGCCACCACCACAGAGGAGGGAGAGAGGGAAACGGATGGCCATACGGCGGTTCCATCGCCGTCTCGAACGGGAAGCGATTCCGCCGGTCACAGAGGAGGAAACAGCGAGGAGAAGCCCAAGAGAAGAAGAAGAAGCTCCCACGGTCGTGGAGGACCAAGGGGAAGCCCCACTGGGTGCAGAGGAACCCAAAGAACCAGAGAAGAAGAGGAAGAGAGGCATGGACCGTGAGGTAGGTCCCCTCGCCCTAATTTCAATTTTGATTTTTTTTGTGTTTTTATTATGAATGCGTGTGGGATTAAAGGGTAGAAATGGGTCCATGAACCCACTAGGAACAATTGTAGGCCATTTGGCCATAGTGGGAAGGCACGGGGATACAAAGGAAAAGAGTCCCAATAGCAGATAATGTGACGGTCCTGCCAGCGACCGTCACACGTCTGACGCGCCAGCATGAGTCCGTCAGAAGCAAACGCCGCCCTACCCCAGGGCCGTCACATCTGCCAGGGTCTTAAACTATTTTTAGGGTTTTCAATTTTCAAATTTTTGTTTAGTTTTCAATTTTAAAATGCTTATGCAATGATCATATGATGCAATGGACTGACTTGTGATCTAAATGAATGCAGGGAAAGCGACGAACAAGGATCTCCTGGCTACAGATCCGGGCCGTGTACCAAGCACTGCCGGACTACCAGAGGGAGCAACTGGCTGGCATGGGATTTGCCGAGGTGCTCAGCATCGAGGTGATCCGGATGGACACTTCGCTACTGTACGTGCTGCACTAGAGATGGGACCCGATCAGCAGAGCTTTCATCTTCCCGTGGGGCCACATGATCCCCACACTGGAAGACATAGCGAGGATTACGGGATTGAGAGTCCACGGAGCCGCAGTGACCGGATGGACTTACGGCGATTACCGAGGGATGGCACAGCAGCTGCTCGGGCTAGATTTGATCAGACCGGGACAGTCCTCCTCCCAGCTCTCGAGATCAGTACTGCAGGAGAGCCTGGGGCTGAGAGGAGCGGCGATAGCCGTAGGAGAGCTACCCGAGGAGCATTTGGGCAGAGTGATAGACCAGGTGCGCCCTCGCGTGGCGGCGGAGGCAGGACCTGAGGGAGATAGAGTGCTTAGACGCTTCCTGATGCTGCTATTCGGGAAGCTCCTCTTCGCGACTCGGGCGGACGTCATCAGCTGCAGACTGCTGCCGATGATAGAGAATTTGCACAGAGTTGGGAGATATGCTTGGGGAGCAGCAGTACTCGCATTCCTGTTCGAGTCCCTGAGCACTACGGACCGGCAGACGATGCTGGGCGGCTTCTCGCCTTTCTTAAAGGTAAATGCACTTTAAATGCTTTCTTTTATGCCAAAATGTTTATGATATGCCATGTGACTGACTTGATTTCTAAAAATGCAGATCTGGAGCTATATGTACCTCCCGGGCATCGGGAGAGGCGCGCTACTCCATCCCGACCGCATACCGATCGCGAGGCGTTGGTCGGTGGCGAGGGACACAGGGTCGATCATCAGACTGACCCGGACGATCCAAGATGACCTGGACTCCTTCCCACATACGTCGGTGAGTCCAGAACTCCAAATGACTTCTATATGCTTCTATATGCTTCTAAATGCTTTTGAAATACCTCTAATGCTTTAAATGCTTTTATATGCTAATGCTGATGAATGAACTAAATGCTTTCAGGTGAGATGGACCCCATACCGCGGCGAGGGTTACACGGGACAGCCGTGGGTAGAGGCGGCCTTGTCGTACCGGGGACGAGACATATGGTTGCATTGCATCCATAGCATCGAGCCTCTGCACTACAGGCTGATCCTGCGGACCCGGGGACTACATCAGCCCGAGGTGACCTTTCCACGCCACAGCGATGACCACCCCGGCAAGTCAGCAAGGGGCATCAGCGGCAATGTGGATTGGTGCGCCCGGAAGGCGAAGTACGTCCATGACTGGAACAGGCGGGGCCGAGCGGTGAAGGAACGAGACGAGAGCGATGAGGCATATCTGAAGGCCTTTGCTCGACTCTACGGCGACCAGGTGTACCGAGGCACTCGACGACCGGTATGCAAAAACTTAAACTCTTTCTATATGCAAAAATGCAATGTGATAGATGTACTGACTCATGCTTTCTACATGCAGCTAGACCCTGAGGGACGGATAGCTGAGCTGGAGGGATTACTCCACTCCACCATCCAGCAGCGGGACGGGTACCGGACCGCTCTGGAGCTCCTGGTGAGACTTTAAAACCTAGACTTTAAAATGCTTATGATTATGACAATTGATGTTTATGATGCACATGCTGATTAACCATGGTCCCTAACCCTGTCTTCTAAATGCAGGGGCCGAGAGAGCCCAATGAGCCGGACCGGTTGCCCCATCGTCTTCCTCACAGCCTGTGGGAGGCAGGGTTGAGCTGGAGGCTGATTTTGCTCGGGCGGTTGCCCGGGCCGAGGAGGCGGAGGCCACCCTCGCGGAGCGGGTAAGATGCTAAAAATGCTCATGCTTATGATCTTGCCTAAAAATGCCTTATGATTAACTATATGAAATGCAATCTACAGGTGAGAGAGCTAGCAGCAGCAGTGGCCGAGGCCAGACATGCGAGGATAGAGGCAGAAAGAAGCCGGGCTGAGAATGATTGAGCCCAAGCGGAGACAGAGCTTGTACGGGTAGAGATGGCCCGGCTGAGAGCGGAGACCCCGCGACGCTTGGATGAGGCAGAGGGGGAGCGACTACGGACGGAGTTAGCTCGGGCTCAAGCTGAGGTGGAGAAGCTCCGAATCGGGACGGCGGACTTGGATCGCTACCGGACCGAGGCACGGGAGATGCGGCGTCAGATCTTCACGCTGAAGATCGAGCTGCGGACGCTGGAGCAGACGGTCCGGATGATGGGCCGGGGACCGGAGCGGAGTGCTTCCCAGAGTGGGGTACGGAGGAGTGCTGCCCCGAGCGGCTCGGTAGGGGATTTTCTTGTCAGCTCCTCCGGCCAACGGAGGAATGAGAGGGCGGAGCGGGGACAGCAGGAGGAGAGTGCTTCGATAGCGCCGCCACCCGCGAGGAGACCCGAGGATAGAGAGGATGATGGCGGTCCGGCGGATAAGCCGGCCGAATGATGCATTTTTATGTTTTCTTATCACTTGTATGTAACTTTATGGAAAATGGAATGAAAGCTTTTTTTTTCTGTTTATTTTATGCGCACGTGGATGAATGGATGTGGGTTTGAATGTGCAGGGACAGATGAAATGAATGGATGAATGGTTTTGGCAGGTGATTATACGTTTGAATATGCATGCGCGGATGAAGTGTGTATGAATGAATGTATGAGACATAGGCAGAAATGTATGCATGAGTTATTTGCAGGAATGTATGTGTGTGAAAATGTAGAGAGAATGAGGTGTACAATGCGAGAGACCGCCAGGTCTAGGCAAGGGCAGAAGGAATAGCCTGACTTTCAGCAGCAGAGAAAGTAACGGTCTAGGATCAGACCGTCATAATCAAATAATGCACTGGTTGAAGGCCGTTAATCATAACGGAGGCCCATCCTGTAGCTGAGGTTGCAGGAAAAATGACGGTCCACCTCTGGTGCGTCAACGGTAAATAACGGCCTAACGTTGGACCGTTAATCATGGCAGAACTATAGTTTGCAGGGCGACTAGCAGAAAATGCGACGGCCTAAAGTAGAAGCGTCAGAATGAAACAACGGCCACAACCAGGACCGTCAGGTAGTGCTTAGCCCAGAGTAGAAAGAATTGAGTAGTTGAGAGTGTAACGGCTCAGGGTTCGCGCGTTACAAGAAACGACGGTCAGCCCTTAGACCGTTAATGTCCACAGAACATGATTGGGGAAATTAAACCCACAGGAAAATGCGACGGCCTAGGGTTGGCGTGTCGGAGTGAAATGACGGCCGTACGATAGACCGTTAGATCCTGGGTTGTATTCCGAGACGGATTGAGCCGTGAGAACTTAAACCCGAGGTTTAGCCACCTAATCTCTTACTAGAAGACCGGGTTTGCTACACAATAGAGCCCATTGACCCGTCCTTGATCTTTAGTGATTTCATTCATAATCCAAAGGATGTGAGGACCATGATCAGCCCACACCACATTCACTTGATACCCTTGGCGCAATGGATAGTGTCTCATTGTAAAAACAAGTGGGAGAGACACGAAGCAATAGCCAAGGCGGTGGCGGTTTGCCTATGCGGAGTCTTCCTTTTTACCACGACCGACCACCTCTTAGACATCCAAAATCTTAGCATTATTAGCGGGCTGTGGCGGGGAATGTCCATCTCTCAAACTGTCCTCTCATACCTCTATGAAGGACTTAGCTCGGCTTGCCTAGGAGGACTTTTGTTCGGCTCCATGATACTCCTTGAGTGCTGGATAGGAGTGAGAGTCAAATTCCAACAAAAGGAAGACATAACTTCAGCTAGCCGAATCTTCGGGAGCCACCCTCTCTTCTTCATTGGAGGGGCATTTGGATACTCTTCTCAGGTCGAATGCAAGACGGCGGACAAGAAAACGCGGGATGAATGGCGCCTCTTCTTCAACACTCTGCCAATGGACAAGTTCATCATGCGGCCAAGAATCCTTCGAAGCACTCCTCTTAAAATACCACGGCGTCAAAGCTTGGACCTCCAGCTAGTGGGGAATACCACCATGGCGATCTACAACCCGCACCGGTGCCACCTTCAGATCGGGCTTCCAAGAACCGAAGCTCTGCACTATCACACTACCCTCCCCTTCTACCTAGGAAGATGGGGACCGAGGAAGATGAAAGAGCAGTACGGACCGCGCTGACCATGTGGGAGATCAGTAAGGTGCGCCCGTGGCGAGAAGAAGTTGAAGAGGACGACGCAGCACGCCGTGATTACGTGAAAGAGTTGAGAAGAATCCGCCCTCTTGCGGATAAGAAATTGAATGTGCCTTGATTTTCTTTTGTTCATGAGAGAAGTTGTTTGTTATTAACAATCAAAGTTGGAATCTTTATGAATGTTATATTTCATTTAATCTTGCTTGAATGAGATGATATTGCTTCAACTGAACGGATGTGAGTTTTGTGGTTTGAATGGCCAGAGTGATGTGAAGAGGCAGAGCCTCTGGAGGATGTAATGGATGGGCGGTGGGCCGCTGTAAAGTAACGACGGCCTGACGATGAGCCATCAGAACGAAAGCATTATCAATCCTGCTCTCTGAAGCAAGTAACGGATGGGAGATGGGCCATTATATATAAACGACGGTCTAGGCCAGGCTGTCAGAGGGACAATGTTTGATGAAATAAAAGCCCCATGCCTGAAGGAAGTGACGGCCGAAGGGAGACCGTTATATTCATGTGGCGGTCTGGAATTGATGCGTTACAGCGTTTGACCTGTATTTTTGTGGATTATCACTTTGAACTCGTCCTACTGCCTGTACACACTCAAACATGAATGAAGTTAGATCTGTTCTTAGACTCAACCCCTTGCCTTGAAGCAAGTTAGATAATGACCATTTCTTGATATTTGGTCAAGGGGTGGAGCTTTATTAAATAGGCGGAAAGCATAATAAAAATGGAATGCATGCTATGCACATGATGGAGTTTTGGAAAACATCTAACTTTTTTTCGTGGGATTTTCGCAGATATTTGGTTTTTTTGGATTTTGGAAATATTTGGTGTTTTTGGATTTTTAAAATCTTTGAAGTTTTTGGATTTTGAAAATATTTGATGTTTTTGGATTTTGAAAATATTTGATGTTTTTGGATTTTGAAAACCAGTGCCTCCCTAGTAACACGATCTCTTCCTTGTTCAGAATCAGAAGTCCCGAGGTTGGTGTGTAATACGGGTGACAACCCCCGGCCAAGGCCCATTTCTCATGACGGTGTTTTTAACAAGGCCATACCCAAGGTACTAATCTTGGTCCTAAATGAAAAAAGGAACATGGGGGTAAGCTTAGGCCAGATATGGAAGTTTTTAGGACTTGATTTCTTCGCCGTACAACCCTGTTAGAGATTTGGTCTGTTGCGTCGGGGCTTTGTGTCTGTCATCGAACCTTCGTCCACTCTAGGCATGCATTCGCCCGGGCTCATGACGTCCCGCGGGAAACTATACTACCACTCTTGTCATGCCTAGCGTTTCTGTTTTTGCATTCCTGGAGTTTTGGAATAGTAGACTTTTGAGATGATGATTTTGATTTTGTCGCAGAGATTACCCCTTTTCTGCTCCTTTCTTGTTCTTGTGGCGTCAGGTCATAACGGACTTGCCCCTATTTGAGACCTCCTCTCGTTAGGGTGTTTAGATTAGTTGTCACCTCCTTATTCACTTCTTGCCCCTGGATTCAGCCGAAGAATGAAGCGGACAAGGACTTCGATTTTCCCCAAAAGCATGGCCGAGGAGAAACGATGACTTTTAGAATCGGAAAACCTGACCAGGGATGTCGTGTAGTGTGTGATTGCCTTACTCGGGTCCCTTCTTAGAACAGGAAGGAGCATCTTACTGCCGCGGAAGCACGTGGCTTAGACTCTAAGGAATGAAACGCTTAAGATACAACCCATTCCACGGGTGAGAGAGCTCCTCACCTTCCGCATTTATTAAACGATAAGCATTACCTGGATAAGCTTCTTTTACGACAAACGACCCTTCCCAATTAGGTTGTAATTTAGACCTTGGACCTGCAGACCGAATGAATTTGTGTTTCAAAACCATATCACCTTTTAGAAACTTACGTTCGATCACCTTATTTTGAAAATAACGCGAAACCCTCTTTTGATAAACGGATACGTGATCGGCCGCGTTCATCCTCTTCTCATCTAAGAGTTCCAGCTGGACCAGTAACGCCTCTCGACGTTCATCGAGATTAAGTTCCTTATCGAGCTGCACTCTAAGGGAAGGGATCGGGATCTCATATGGGAGCACCGCCTCCATCCCGTAGGTAAGAGAATAGGGAGTTTGTCCCGTAGGGGTACGGACGGAGGTGCGATAAGCCCACAGAGCTTCTACTAATCTTTCTGGCCAATCAGAAAACTTATGAGCTTCGCATGTTTTCTTGATGATTTTGAGAAGGGTTTTATTAGTGGCCTCGGCTTGACCATTGCCTTGAGGATAATATGGAGATGAATGATGCAATGCAATATTGAACTTCTTACAGAGGTCCTTAAGCTCTTGAGAGACGAACTGGGGTCCATTGTCGGTGATGATGCTGCTTGGCACTCCGAACCGCGAGATGATATTCTTCATAATAAAGCGGCACACCGTTGTAGCTTTGATTTCTGCATACGCCTCGGCTTCGGCCTACTTGGTGAAGTACTCAGTGGCGGTAAGGATAAAGGATTTCTGCTTGATCTGAGAATTAGGATCACCAAGCGGGTCGACAACGTCGAAAGCCCACATAGAGAATGGCCAAGGAGCAGTCATAGGATGGAGAGATGAAGCAGGAGAATGAATTTTATCAGCATGGAGTTGGCATTTAAGACACCTCCGGACATAGAGGGAGCAATCTTCCTCTAGAGTGGGACAGTAGTAGCCCTGCCTAAGGATCTTCTTTGCTAGAGCCTGGCCATTGACATGACCTCCACACTCACTAGAATGGGCTGCTTCAGCCACCTTCCAAGCTTCAACATCATCTAAGCATCTCATGAGCATTCCGTTAGTAGCGTGCCTGTACAGTTCTCCTACAACAATGGTGTACCTTGCGGCGGCTCTTCTGATTGACTTGCGTTGCTCAGCAGTTGCCCCTTCTGGGAACGACCCCTCTTTGCAAAACAACTCGATTTCATGATACCAAGATAATTCCTCTTCGTCAGAATCTCCTCTAGTTCTGCTAGCGAAACTTCCTTGAGATCTTCCTTCTCAGCCCTCGCCTCTATGGATTTCCTAAGGTAGGTCCCCTCGCCCTAATTTCAATTTTGATTTTTTTTGTGTTTTTATTATGAATGCATGTGGGATTAAAGGGTAGAAATGGGTCCATGAACCCACTAGGAACAATTGTAGGCCATTTGGCCATAGTGGGCAACCACAGGAGTGCAAAGGAAAAGAGTCCCAATAACAGACAATGTGACGGTCCCGCCAGCGTGTAATCAAAAGGATAAGCGGCCAAAGATGTAGAAGACAAGAACAAAACAACCCAAATTATCCCTTTCAATAATATAGCATCAATTCTCAAAAGAACTTAAGGACATCAAAAGGAAAGGGGATTACCGGGGAGTTTTTGGTTTTTTTACCCCTCTGGGCGTTTTTAAAAGATTAGGAGGATGCTTGGATGCTTAGAGAACAGTGAGAAAACGTGGAGAAAGAGGAGGGACAATGCTTTGATTGAGGAAAAACCAGGGAAGAACTTAAGCATGTGATGATGAACTTGAAAGACTAAAACCAAAGTACTCCCTTGATTATGAGATGGATGAACGTGGGAAGCAGTTCCTCTTGGATAAAGATGGCTCCTGAGTTCGGCAGCACTTCGTCGTGAATTTCAAAATCTTCTTTTTTTCGGCCATGAAGTCAAGGGTTCTATTTATAGACCCTCAAACTCTTAGGTCGAGCAGAGGATAATCCAGCAAGATAAAGGGATAACTCTTAGCAATTCCTCGAAGATAATATCACCAAGAGTCCATAGAATCAAACAGAAGGTCCTGAGGATCAGATTTGAAAGAGATATCGTCAATCCAAACTCTTATCTTCGGCCACGGAGTAGCAGAGAAAAGGCCTGAACTGTTAGGATTCTCTGAAGGAAGTAACGGTTACACGACAGACCGCCACTTGGAAATAACGCTCCAAGGAACATCCGTCACTATCAACCTTATCCCGAAAAGATAAGATCAACGGGAAGAAGACCGAACAAGCTGGACTCTTCAAGGAAGCAACGGCCAAGGCATAGGGCGTCAGAATGAAACAACGGCTGCACGACAGACCATTATTATCAACGTGTAATCAAAAGGATAAGCTTTAAAACGAGGCCTTAAGTCTTAGGACTCTTCAAAGAGTAACGGTCCAGGACCCATCCGTCAGAATGAAACAACGCGCCTGGACCGACCGTTATTATCAAATGGAGATCAAAAAAGGAATAGAGGCATTGCTAAGATTCATCCAATGAAGTAGCCACAAGGAACCATATCCGATCAAGGAGTTAAGACCCAAGGAATAGGCTTCAACTAATCAAGAGACTCAATGAAGAGTGAACGACTCAGAGCATCATATAGAATGAATAAGAAGATGACCCGACTTATTGGGTATAAAACGGGTGTCAACAGATGCCCCTCCTTAACGTCCTCTTTGCAGGGGAACGAGCGGAGGTGAAGCGAAAGTGAAATGGAACATGGAGATGAAGCAGAATGGATCAAAAAGAGGGCGTTAAGGTAAACGACACCCGTTCTCAACCAACAAGCGATAGGAATTTTCTGGAAAGCTTCAAAACTGATCACCAGGAAATAGCCAACCAAAGGATGCAAGTCTGGAGGAGCTAATAACTAAGGAAAGGAAACACGGCTAGCCGCCGGAGGCAACGGAAAGAACAAGAGACTAAACTCCAGACAGGAATCTTCAGCCAACCAGATCAAGCGAACAGATCGAAGGAAAACCTTCTAATTCCGAGTGGAATGATTCTCCTTATCCGAGATCAAGAACACAGCTATTCACCATCCTCGAGACACTTGAACCAATGAAGCACACGAATGCTCAAAGAATGCGTATGATGCATGCTGGGCTAAAGGAAAAGAAATCTTCAAAACAAATGCAAAAGAAAGATAAAATAGAAAATACTCGAGAATAATATTACTAAACCAGAGAAATTAGGGTCAGGACACCATCTGCTACCACGGTGTGCAAGATAGAACCATCGTCCCCAAACTTATTCCAATCTAACGGCCTATCCAACGATTAAACATGTGAACTTAGATCATCATCATTTTTGTTTAAGGGGAACATCAGATTCTGGAACACATGAATGACCAGTCGGTTCTCGAGATAATATCGCAGATAGCATATGGTAATGCATTACGGGATAAGGGACGAGATACAAATACCTGACTCACATTCCGGACGGACGGTAAAGCTCGATTTCGTTCATAAATTCCTTCATAAAAGATAGGTTAGCCAAAAAATAAATATGATCATGAATCAAGGCATAACCATTTGTACATGCGAGAAGCATCAACAATGAACATTTTGACAGAATGTGGAACCATTTTGACATCAAATAGACCATTAATTCATCAAGAAACTTGCAAGTTTGTAACGGTCTGATGAAAGGGCGTCACATCAAGTAACGGACCATCCCTAGTCCGTCATAAACCAGGCGATTCACATTCTTTAGTAAAATAGTCCAATCATATGTAACGGTCTGTTCAAGACGCGTCAGAAGGATGTAACGGCCAGACGATAGACCGTCACATTTCCTGAGCATTCAAAAAAAATAACAACCGAACGGTCACGGCCATCATTCCTCATTCAAGCAATCAAACGCCCAAAACCCAAACCGAGAAAAACCACCGGCGACCACCGCCCTCACCACCGTAATGGCCGGCGACGAGGCTCCCCAGCCACCACCACAGAGGAGGGAGAGAGGGAAACAGATGGCCATACGGCGGTTCCACCGCCGTCTCAAACGGGAAGTGATCTCGCCGGTCACGGAAGAAGAAACGGCGAGGAGAAGCCCAAGAGAAGAAGAAGAAGCCCCCACGGTCGTGGAGGACCAAGGGGAAGCCCCATTAGGTGCAGAGGAACCCAAAGAACCAGAGAAGAAGAGGAAGAGAGGCATGGACCGTGAGGTAAGTCCTTCCGCCCTAACTTCAAATTTTAATTTTTTTTGGGTTTTATTTGTGTTTTTATTATGAATGCATGTGGGATTAAAGGGTAGAAATGTGTCCATGAACCCACTAGGAACAATTGTAGGCCATTTGGCCATAGTGGGCAACCACGGGAGTGCAAAGGAAAAGAGTCCCAATAGCAGACAATGTGACGGTCCTGCCAGCGACAGTCATACGTCTGACGCGCCACCATGAGTCCGTCAGAAGCAAACGACGCCCTACCCCAGGGCCGTCACATCTGCCAGGGTCTTAAACTATTTTTAGGGTTTTCAATTTTCAAATTTTTGTTTAGTTTTCAATTTTAAAATGCTTATGCAATGTTTTATGATACAATTAGCTAACTTATGATCTAAATAACATGCAGGGAAAGCGAAGATCAAAGATCTCCTGGCTGCAGGTCCGGGCGGTGTACCAAGCACTGCCCGATTACCAGAGGGAGCGACTAGCCAGCATGGGATTCGTCGAGGTGCTCAGCATCGAGGTGATCCGGATGGACACACCCTTGCTGTACGCGCTGCACGAGAGATGGGACCCGATCAGCAGAGCTTTCATCTTCCCATGGGGCCACATGATCCCCACGCTGGAAGACATAGCGAGGATTACGGGATTGAGAGTCCACGGAGCCGCAGTGACCGGATGGACTTACGGTGATTACCGGGAGATGGCACAGCAGCTGCTCGGGCTAGATTTGATCAGACCGGGACAGTCCTCCTCCCAGCTCTCGAGATCAGTACTGCAAGAGAGCTTGGGACTGAGAGGAGCGGCGATAGCCGTAGGAGAGCTACCCGAGGAGCATTTGGGCAGAGTGATAGACCAGGTGCGCCCTTGCGTGGCGGCGGAGGCAGGACCTGAGGGAGATAGAGTGCTCAGACGCTTCCTGATGCTGCTATTCGGGAAGCTCCTCTTCGCGACTCGGGCGGACGTCATCAGCTGCAGACGACTGCCTATGATAGAGAATTTGCACAGAGTTGGGAGATATGCTTGGGGAGCAGCAGTGCTCGCATTCCTGTTCGAGTCCCTGAGCACTACGGACCGGCAGACGATGCTGGGCGGCTTCTCGCCTTTCTTACAGGTAAATGCACTTTAAATGCTTTCTTTTATGCCAAAATGTTTATGATATGCCATGTGACTGACTTGATTTCTAAAAATGCAGATCTGGAGCTATATGTACCTCCCGGGCATCGGGAGAGGCGCGCTACTCCACCCTGACCGCATACCGATCGCGAGGCGTTGGTCGGTGGCGAGGGACACAGGGTCGATCATCAGACTGACCCGGACGATCCAGGATGACATGGACTCCTTCCCACATACGTCGGTGAGTCCAGAACTCAAAATGATTTCTATATGCTTCTAAATGCTTTCATATGCTAATGCTGATGAATGAACTAAATGCTTTCAGGTGAGATGGACCCCATACCTCGGCGAGGGTTACACGGGACAGCCATGGGTAGAGGCGGCCTTGTCGTACCGGGGACGAGACATATGGCTGCATTACATCCACATCATCGAGCCTCTCCACTACAGGCTGATCCTGCAGACCTGGGGACTCCATCAGCCCGAGGTGACCTTTCCACGCCACAGCGATGACCACCCCGGCAAGTCAGCAAGGGGCATCAGCGGCAATGTGGATTGGTGCGCCCGGAAGGCGAAGTATGTCCATGACTGGAATAGGCGGGGCCGAGCGGTGAAGGAACGAGATGAGAGCGACGAGGCATATCTGAAGGCCTTTGCTCGACTCTACGGCGACCAGGTGTACCGAGGCACCCGACGACCGGTATGCAAAAACTTAAACTCTTTCTATATGCAAAAATGCAATGTGATAGATGTACTGACTCATGCTTTCTACATGCAGCTAGACCCTGAGGGACGGATAGCTGAGCTGGAGGGATTACTCCACTCCACCATCCAGCAGCGGGACGGGTACCGGACCGCTCTGGAGCTCCTGGTGAGACTTTAAAACCTAGACTTTAAAATTGCTTATGATTATGACAATTGATGTTTATGATGCACATGCTGATTAACCATGGTCCCTAACCATGTCTTCTAAATGCAGCGGGCCGAGAGAGCCCAACGAGCCGGACCGGATGCCCCATCCTCCTCCTCACAGCCTGCGGGAGGTAGGGCTGAGCAGGAGGCTGATTTTGCTCGGGCGGTTGCCCGGGCCGAGGAGGCGGAGGCCACCCTCGCGGAGCGGGTAAGATGCTAAAAATGCTCATGCTTATGATCTTGCCTAAAAATGCCTTATGATTAACTATATGAAATGCAATCTACAGGCGAGAGAGCTAGCAGCAGCAGTGGCCGAAGCCAGGCAAGCGAGGATAGAGGCAGAAAGAAGCCGGGCTGAGACTGATCGAGCCCGAGCGGAGACAGAGCTTGTACGGGCAGAGATGGCCCGGCTGAGAGCGGAGACCCCGCGACGCTTGGATGAGGTAGAGGGGGAGCGACTACGGACGGAGTTAGCTCAGGCTCAAGCTGAGGTTGAGAAGCTCCGAATCGGGACGGCGGACTTGGATCGCTACCGGACCGAGGCATGGGAGACGCGGCGTCAGATCTTCACGCTGAAGATCGAGCTGCGGACGCTGGAGCGGACGGTCCGGATGATGGGCCGGGGACCGGAGCGGAGTGATTCCCAGAGTGGGGTACGGAGGAGTGCTGCCCCGAGCGGCTCGGTAGGGGATTTTCTTGTCAGCTCCTCCGGCCAACGGAGGAATGAGAGGGCGGAGCGGGGACAGCAGGAGGAGAGTGCTTCGATAGCGCCACCACCCGCGAGGAGACCCGAGGATAGAGAGGATGATGGGGGTCCGGCGGATAAGCCGGCCGAATGATGCATTTTTATGTTTTCTTATCACTTGTATGTAACTTTATGGAAAATGGAATGAAATCTTTTTTTTTTTGTTTATTTTATGCGCACGTGGATGAATGGATGTGGGTTTGAATGTGCAGGGACAGATGAAATGAATGGATGAATGGTTTTGGCAGGTGATTATACGTTTGAATATGCATGCGCGGATGAAGTGTGTATGAATGAATGTATGAGACATAGGCAGAAATGTATGCATGAGTTATTTGCAGGAATGTATGTGTGTGAAAATGTAGAGAGAATGAGGTGTACAATGCGAGAGACCGCCAGGTCTAGGCAAGGGTAGAAGGAATAGCCTGAATTTCAGCAGCAGAGAAAGTAACGGTCTAGGATCAGACCGTCATAATCAAATAACGCACTGGTTGAAGGCCGTTAATCATAACGGAGGCCCGTCCTGTAGCTGAGGTTGCAGGAAAAACGACGGTCCACCTCTGGTGCGTCAACGGTAAATAACGGCCTAACGCTGGACCGTTAATCATGGCAGAACTATAGTTTGCAGGGCGACTAGCAGAAAATGCGACGGCCTAAAGTAGACGCGTCAGAATGAAGCAACAGCCACAACCAGGACCGTCAGGTAGTGCTTAGCCCAGAGTAGAAAGAATTGAGTGGTTGAGAGTGTAATGGCTCAGGGTTCGTGCGTTACAAGAAACGACGGTCAGCCCTTAGATCGTTAATCTCCACAGAACATGATTGGGGAAATTAAACCCACATGAAAATGCGACGGCCTAGGGTTGGCGCGTCGGAGTGAAATGACGGCTATACGATAGACCGTTAGATCCTGGGTTGTATTCCGAGACGGATTGAGCCGTGAGAACTTAAACCCGAGGTTTAGCCACCTAATCTCTTACTAGAACTCATCCTAATTGAAGATAAAGCCTTCTAGCCCAAGTCTTATCCTTTCAAGGCCAAATTAAACCTTTAAAACTTGGAAACTCAACCAAAATCGTATCTTTGCTGAAAACCTCTGTTCTAGGGCTGAAAAACTCTCCTAAGGAGCAGAAAGCACGATGAAGAGGAGCTTCGAGGTCATGGCCATGGAAGGGAAGGTTTACACCGGACCTAAAGCTGCAAGGAAGGAACATGGAGAGCTCCAGCGGTTGACATCAATTCCCAAGCACTTAAGCTCCAACGTTCAAAGGGTGGTAAGCTCTTACGACTCATCCAAAGTTCAGAAATTTTCTGCACTCCAATTCTTTTCATGACTTCCTCTCTTCTTTCTTTCTTCAAGCCCCTCCCTGGCCCAGGATGCTATTCCAATCTGAAGTGGGTGGCTCCCATGGTAAAGGCCCTCCCTATAGAGGTCACATCCATCCTTAAAGCTTGGCACCTTCAACCACTCTTGGTTTTAGGCAAAAATTTCTAGAAATTATCCTTGGATTGGCCAAGCCTTTCAGCACTTGTGGAGTTATGGCATCCACAAACTCATACCTTCATCTTCCCTTCCTTCGAAGCAACAATCCTTTTAGAAGAGGTAGAAGCCTACCTAGCCCTTCCTAAGACTAAGGCGGGGGATGAAGACCGGGTTTGCTACACAATAGAGCCTATTGACCCGTCCTTGATCTTGAGTGATTTCATTCATAATCCAAAGGATGTGAGGACCATGATCAGCCCACACCACATTCACTTGATACCCTTGGCGCAATGGATAGTGTCTCATTGTAAAAACAAGTGGGAGAGACACGAAGCAATAGCCAAGGCGGTGGTGGTTTGCCTATGCGGAGTCTTCCGTTTTACCACGACCGACCACCTCTTAGACATCCAAAATCTTAGCATTATTAGCGGGCTGTGGCGGGGAATGTCCATCTCTCAAACTGTCCTCTCATACCTCTGTGAAGGACTTAGCTTGGCTTGCCTAGGAGGACTTTTGTTCGGCTCCATGATACTCCTTGAGTGCTGGATAGGAGTGAGAGTCAAATTCCAACAAAAGGAAGACATAACTTCAGCTAGCCGAATCTTCGGGAGCCACCCTCTCTTCTTCATTGAAGGGGCATTTGGATACTCTTCTCAGGTTGAATGCAGGACGGCGGACAAGAAAACGCGGGATGAATGGCACCTCTTCTTCAACACTCTGCCAATGGACAAGTTCATCATGCAGCCAAGAATCCTTCAAAGCACTCTTCTTAAAATACCGCGGCGTCAAAGCTTGGACCTCCAGCTAGTGGGGAATACCGTCATGGCGATCTACAACCCGCACCGGTGCCATCTTTAGATCGGACTTCCAAGAACCGAAGCTCCTGCACTATCACACTACCCTCCCCTTCTACCTAGGAAGATGGGGACCGAGGAAGATGAAAGAGCAGTACGGAACGCGCTGACCATGTGGGAGATCAGCAAAGTGCGCCCGTGGCGAGAAGAAGTTGAAGAGGACGACGCAGCACGCCGTGATTACGTGAAAGAGTTGAGGAAAATCCGCCCTCTCGCGAACAGAAAACTGAATGTACCTTGATTTTCTTTTGTTCATGAGAGAAGTTGTTTGTTATTAACAATCAAAGTTGGAATCTTTATGAATGTTATATTTCGTTTAATCTTGCTTGAATGAGATGATATTGCTTCAACTGAACGGATGTGAGTTTTGTGGTTTGAATGGCCAGAGTGAAGTGAAGAGGCAGAGCCTCTGGAGGATGTAACGGATGGGCGGTGGGCCGCTGTAAAGAAACGACGGCCTGACGATGAGCCGTCAGAATGAAAGCATTATTAATCCTGCTCTCTGAAGCAAGTAACGGATGGGAGATGGGCCGTTATATATAAATGACGGTATAGACCAGGCCGTCAGAGCGATAATGGTTGATGAAATAAAAGCCCCATGCCTGAAGGAAGTGACGGCCGAAGGGAGACCGTTATATTCATGTGGCGGTCTGGAATTGATGCGTTACAGCCTTTGACCTGCATTTTCATTATGCGTTACAGCCTTTGACCGTTATAAACATGTAACAAGTTAGATCTGTTCTTAGACTCAACCCCTTGCCTTGAAGCAAGTTAGATAATGACCATTTCTTGATATTCGGTCAAGGGGTGGAGCCTTATTAAATAGGTGGAAAGCATAATGAAAATGCAATGCATGCTATGCACATGATGGAGTTTTGGAAAACATCTAATTTTTTTCGTGGGATTTTCGCAGATATTTGGTTTTTTTGGATTTTGGAAATATTTGGTGTTTTTAGATTTTGAAGATATTTGATGTTTTTAGATTTTGAACAATATTTGATGTTTTTGGATTTTAAAAATATTTGATGTTTTTGGATTTTGAAAATATTTGATCATTTTGGATTTTGAAAATATTTGATGTTTTTGGATTTTGAAGATATTTGATGTTTTTGGATTTTGAACATATTTGATGTTTTTGGATTTTGAAAATATTTGATGTTTTTGGATTTTGAACAACCAGTGCCTGCCTAGTAACACGATCTCTTCCTTGTTCAGAATCAGAAGTCCCGAGGTTGGTGTGTAATACGGGTGACAATCCTTGGCCAAGACCCACTTCTCATGACGGTGTTTCCAACAAGGCCATACCCAAGGTACTAATCTTGGTCCTAAAAGAAAAAAGGAACATGGGGGTAAGCTTAGGCCAGATATGGAAGTTTTTAGGACTTGATTTCTTCACCGTACAACCCTGTTAGAGATTTGGTCTGTTGCGCCGGGGCTTTGTGTCCGTCATCGAACCTTCGTCCATTCTAGGCATGCATTCGACCGGGCTCATGACGTCCCGCGGGGAACTATGCTGCCACTCTTGTCATGCCTAGTTTTTCTGTTTTTGCATTCATGGAGTTTTGGAATAGTAGACTTTTGAGATGATGCTTTTGATTTTGTCGCAGAGATTACCCCTTTTCTGCTCCTTTCTTGTTCTTGTGGCGTCAGGTCATAACGGACTTGCCCCTATTTGAGACCTCCTCTCGTTAGGGTGTTTGGATTAGTTGTCGCCTCCTTATTCACTTCTTGCCCCTGGATTCAGCCGAAGAATGAAGCGGACAGGGACTTCGATTTTCCCCTAAAGCATGGCCGAGGAGAAACGGTGTCTGTTAGAATCAGAAAACCTGACCAGGGATGTCGTGTAGTGTGTGATTGCCTTACTCGGGACCCTTCTTAGTGAAACAGGAGGGAGCATCCTGCTGCCGGGGAAGCACGTGGCTTAGACTCTAAGGAAAGAAACGCTTAAGATACAACCCATTCCACGGGTGAGAGAGCTCCTCACCTT
Organism: Amorphophallus konjac; assembly: GCA_022559845.1. Classification (NCBI taxonomy): domain Eukaryota; kingdom Viridiplantae; phylum Streptophyta; class Magnoliopsida; order Alismatales; family Araceae; genus Amorphophallus; species Amorphophallus konjac. The sequence continues at coordinate 187,474,540 of CM040129.1, read as the reverse complement.
CGCATTTATTAAACGATAAGCATTCCCTGGATAAGCTTCTTTTACGATAAACGGCCCTTCCCAATTAGGTTGTAATTTGGACCTTGGACCTGCAGACCGAATGAATTTGCGTTTCAAAACCATATCACCTTATTGAAATTTTCGTTCGATTACCTTCTTTTGAAAATAACGCGAAACCCTCTTTTGATAAACGGATACGTGATCGGCCGCGTTCATCCTCTTCTCATCTAAGAGTTCCAGCTGGACCAATAAAGCCTCTCGACGTTCATCGAGATTAAGTTCCTTATCGAGCTGCACTCTAAGGGAAGGGATCAGGATCTCATATGGGAGTACCGCCTCCATCCCGTAGGTAAGAGAATAGGGAGTTTGTCCCGTAGGGGTACGGACGGAGGTGCGATAAGCCCACAGAGCTTCTACTAATCTTTCTGGCCAATCAGAAAACTTATGAGCTTCGCATGTTTTCTTGATGATTTTGAGAAGGGTTTTATTAGTGGCCTCGGCTTGACCGTTGCCTTGAGGATAATATGGAGATGAATGATGCAATGCAATATTGAACTTCTTACAGAGGTCCTTAAGCTCTTGAGAGACGAATCGGGGTCCGTTTTCGGTGATGATGCTGCTTGACACTCCAAACCGCGAGATGATATTCTTCATAATAAAGCGGCACACCGTTGTAGCTTTGATTTCTGCGTACGCCACGGCTTCGGCCCACTTGGTGAAGTACTCAGTGGCGGTAAGGATAAAGGATTTCTGCTTGATCTGAGAATTAGGATCACCGAGCGGGCCGACAACGTCGAAAGCCCACATAGAGAATGGCCAAGGAGCGGTCATAGGATGGAGAGACGAGGCTGGAGAATGAATTTTATCAGCGTGGAGTTGGCACTTAAGACACCTCCGGACATAGAGGGAGCAATCTTCCTCTAGAGTGGGCCAGTAGTAGCCCTGCCTAAGGATCTTCTTCGCTAGAGCCTGGCCATTGACATGACCGCCACACTCACTAGAATGGGCTGCTTCAGCCACCTTCCAAGCTTCAACATCATCTAAGCATCTCATGAGCATTCCATTAGTAGCGCGCCTGTACTGTTCCCCTGCAACAATGGTGTACCTTGCGGCGGCTCTTCTGATTGACTTGCGTTGCTCAGCTTTTACCTCTTCTAGGAACGACCCCTCTTTGCAAAACAACTCGATTTCATGATACCAAGGTAATTCCTCTTCGTCCAGAATCTCCTCTAGCTCTGCTAATGAAACTTCCTTGAGATCTTCCTTCTCAGCCTTCGCCTCTATGGATTTCCTAAGGTCGATGAACCAAGGATCCTGAAGAGAGGGTGCGTCCAATCTCTGGACGACGTTAGTCTCAGTATTCCGACTGAGAGGGAAGGATAGGGAGGAAGCAAGAGATGCCAGAGCATCTGCTAGAATGTTCTGAGAACGGGGAGTGTGAATATAGATCAGCTTACGGAATTGCCTAGCGAGAAGCGTGACCAAATCTTGATAAGGTTTGAGCTTGGGGTCACGAGTACGGTAAGTGGACAGAACTTGCCGTAGGACGAGCTGAGAGTCTCCTATGATGTTCAAATAATGCGCGCCTAGGAGATAGGCGTGCTTCAAGCCGGCCAGGAGAGCCTCATACTCAGCGATGTTGTTGGTAGCAGGAAACTGAAGTTGATAAGCAAAGGGAATGGTTACCCCCTCTGGGGTAAGCAGAACAGCACCAATCCCTCGACCTTGAGAGTTGAGTGCACCGTCGAAGTTCAGAGACCAGAAGGGGTGATAAGAGATAACCGAAAGATGCTCATCAGGGAAATCATCCTGAATGGAATCGGTAAGAGGGATGAGGAGATGGGCGAGATGCTCAGCGATGGCATATCCTTTGACTGCCTTCTGAACAACAAAGGTGATGTCGAACTGAGAGAGGAAGCTCTGCCAGCGAGCTAACCTACTAGAAAGGACAGGCTTTTCTAAGAGATAGCGGATCGGGTCCATTCTAGAGATTAACCTAACTGGGTGGGCAAGGAAGTAGTGTTTCAGCTTCTGAGCTACCCACACTAAGGCGGCACAAGTTTTCTACATAGCGGTGTACTTGGATTCAGCTGGATTAAACAACCGAGAAAGGTAGTAAGCAGCCCGTCCTTTCCCTTCATCATCTACTTGTGCTAAAACCGCCCCTAGGGAGTCCTCAATAACTGAGATGTATAGAATTAGGGGTTTCCCAGGGACAGGAGGTTACAGAACTGGGGGATTAGATAGATATTCCTTGAGGTCCTCATAGGCCTTCTGACAATCTTCATTCCATTCAAACTTGACCCCCGCCTTAAGCAATTCATAAAACGGACGGCACCTTTGAGAATGCTGGGATATGAATCTTCTGATAAATTACAATCTACCAATCAATCCTCTAAGTTCCGTACTATTCTTTGGCGGAGGCATATCCATGATGGCCTGTGCTTTATTAGGATCAATCTGGATCCCCTGTTTGCTTACTATGAACCCTAGCAGCTTCCCTGAGGAGACTCCGAATACGCACTTCTTCGGATTTATCTTGAGCTTGTACTCCCTGGCTCTCTACAGCACCTTAGCCAGGATAGAGGGGTGTTCTTCCTTAGTTCTTAACTTCACCAGGATGTCATCCACGTAAGCTTCCATATAGATATGCATCATGTCGTGGAAGATGGCCATCATCACCCTTTGATAGGTGGCACCTGCGTTCTTCAGACCGAATGGCATAATCACATAACAATACGTGCCCCAGGGCGTGGTGAAGGAAGTTTTCTCTTGATCTTTCGGAGCGAGACGGATCTGATTGTAGCCCGAGTATCCATCCATGAATGATAGAGCTTCATACCCGGCTGTATTATCCACTAGGACGTCTATATGGGGTAGCAGGAAATCATCTTTGGGACATGCTTTGTTAAGATCCCTGAAGTCAATGCATATGCGCACTTTTCCATCTTTCTTAAGAACATGGACTATGTTTGCCACCCACTGAGGATATAAAACTACTCTGATGAATCTGGCTTTGTATAGCTTGTCGACCTCTTCTTTGATCCTCAAGGCCATGTGGGGGTGAAATCTTCTTGACCTTTGTTTCACAGGTGTTGCCCCTGGTTTAAGCACGAGTTGATGTTCCACTAAAGAGGGGTCAAGACCTGGCATGTCCTCGTAAGACCAGGCGAAGGAATCGCTATACTCCCTTAGAACCTTAATCAATTCCTCTTCTACTTGTGAAGGGAGATTAGCAGCAATAATGACGGGCCTTGGGTCTTCTTCGGTTCCTAGATTGATTTCCTTTGTAGGTTCGTCCACCGATGTCGACGGCTCGTCGAATCTTTTCAATCCTTGTGCATATAAGTCGGCGGTGTCATCTACATTGCTGTCCTCATTAATTGGATCCTTTTCATCCAAGATCTCGTAGACGCCTAATCCATCATCGCTCCATACCCTTTCTATTTCTTCTTCATCTTCAATCACAATTGCCGTGGCGACGAATTCCGGGCACTTCAAAAGAGCACGGCAACGCTGAGCTAAATCTTGCAAGAACCTATCAGGAACAGATCGGGAAGGATGCGCCAGCGAGCGCGGCTCAGTAGAGGAAGGGTTGGACGACCTAGAACAAGACCCTACTTCTCTAGATCTAACTGACTCTAATTCCCTAGACTCGACGGACCCTAATCCTAACCTAGGAAAGAGGAAGGCTAGTGGAAGGGAAGGAGCAGGGGACTCGTGCCCCTGGGAGGAGGATGGCGACAGGATAGCGTATTCTTCCACTGAAATCTCCGTTTCAAATTTGACGTTTTTTTCTGGGGTCAGCGGAGACTATACAGCAAGATGGAGGAGGTGGGAGCTGCATAGGAAATAGCTCGGGGAAAATGCAATCAAAGAAAGGATCAGACGAGGAGAACCACATCTCGTGGAGTTGAGCGTTGGGAGGAGGAGGAGTGAAGAGAGTGGATAGATCAATGGGTGGGCACCTCCCGCAAGCACAAGGAACAAATAGAATTTCTGGCGGATCAATAAAAGATGGGTTTATCATGATGGGAGGAAGGCGGGGTATGAAGTCCCCTTGCTGAAAAATAGATTGGAGGTGTGAGGGAGACCAAGAAAAGACAATTGGAGAGCTCCCCTCCTTCTGTAAATCAACAATAGGCTGCTTCTTCGGCCTCCACTGCACAAGCCGAACCTCTTGCTTCTTCTGACATTCTTCCTCATGAAAGAGCCCCTGCAAGGCCTGACCATAGTCGAGCATATCATCATCTGACCCTCCTGGCAATGGGGGCGGGTTGGTAATCGGACAGACTGCATCTTTTTCTGGCTGAACTTGTTTTGAAGCTAATGTGCCGGGCTGGAGAGGCCCTCTGAAAAAATGCTGGCGATAATCCCAGGTGAGTGGCCTAGTATCACCCATCATGGATAATGTAGTCTCCTTGTAGCCGAGACCTCTCCTGCCCATTTTTCTTCCCTTGGGTATGGGCCTGGTCATTCCTTGTAATTGCACACCGAGGCCTCTCCCCGGTTGATAGCCCAGTTTCAGTATGATGTTCCAGCCTTTGGAATCTCGAATCTGCGGCTTCACTTTGACGTTAACTGGAGTAGTGATGGGCTTGGGAGATGCATACGCCCAGGGGAAGTTCAAGTCCAGCACTGATATAACGGGCCGGCTGCTTGGCCAAAGTGTGGGAAGAACCTGTTCTGATATGGCCTTAACTGTCTGCACCGCGGATAAGCTTTTAACTTTAGCGACCCTCCCTTGGAAGGGGAATTTGACGCACTGATGTGCGGTGGAAGGCACGGCACCGAGTGTATCAATCCACGGACGACCCAGGATAGCCTTGAACATAGGGTCGATATCGAGCACATAGAATTCCACGGCCATTGTAAGGGGCCCGAGCTCTGCCTGAATGGTGATCACCCCGTGACATGCTCGCCTCGAGTTGTCATATGCTGCTATAGTGGTGGGGGTAGGCCGTAGTAACTCTTCAGATATGTTGCATGCTCGGAGGGTGCTAAGTGGACAAACATTAATTGAAGCCCCTGTGTCAACCAGCGCTGCTTCAATGCTGACTTTGTTCAGAGTGATTGTAATGCAGAGCAGCATTTGCCGAGCTTCTGGAGGTGCTAGCTCAGTTTCTGAAAATGTAATTGCCGGCCCTTTGGAGATGGTTGCTAGTGCGGTCGGTAAGCTGTCGACTGCCATATCTTCACTGACCATTATCTTCTGTAAAAAGTCTCTTAGTGCATCCTGATGAAGGGTCGACCTTTTGATCAGCTCTAGCACATATATTTTAGCGGGCACCCGGTCTAGATGATGTAACAAGTCATATTGAGTACCTGGCAGCGGTTCAGTTTCTTCTTGCTCGGCCGTTGGCTGGAGGACTGGGGATTAGAAGTAGTGGGGTAATTCCGATGGAACATCTTCCCGCTCCTCAGAGCACAATTCGCTGCAGCATCTGAAGATAGTATGATGGGCCCTGCGGGGTGGATGAATGGAACAGGTGGTGTGGGGGAGACGGTTTGGTGGAGCGTAAGGTTGGTGGTGGTAGTGGGTGGTGAGCGGATGATGGGCGAAGAGTTGGTGGAAGGCAGGGTGGTGATGCGTGTCGACGCGGGTGGAGGGAAGGCTAGCGGAAGGGTAAGGATGGATGAAGGGTTGGATGGTGGTGTGATGACGGTGACGGGATTAAGTGGTGGAGAGTATGATGGAACGGTGGGTGGTAAGGAATTTGCTGAAGCGGGTGTAATTGGGAGGATGAATGGAGGGGATGTTGGGTGTGCAGGAAGGATGAAGGAGGGAGGGAGAGGATTGCGGTGGTTATGGTGGAGGGCCATGACTTGTGGTGCGGTATTGTCATCATCAAAAGACCACCCGACATTGGGGGCCGGTGGTTGGACCACGTTTACTTGTGCTGGTGCTGGCGGCTACTGCTGAGGAGCGGGTGGGTGGTTCGGCATCGGATTCTGATGGATGCCCAGGTCTTGTACTTGCTGTGGTTGCTGTTGTGGCTGCTGCTGCGGCTGTGGTGCCTGTTGCTGCTGCACTTGCGGCCTCGACTGCTGCCCTCTTTTCTCCTTGATGTCAACAATGGCCCGATGCATTGCGGCCCAATCTATCCTTTGCCCTTCATGGAGATCATATACCAGATCCCGGAACTGAAAACATCCTTCTATGGTATGGCCCGGCTGTCTATGGAACATACAATATTTAGTCTGATCAATGGCTGGGTTCCAAGTAGGCCGTTCTGGAGGAAGTTGGATCGCATTCACTGACATGAGGGTGGAGAAGATATCTGTAAGTGTCTCTGGCAATGGAGGGTACTGGGCTCTCCTGGGAGCCGTGCGCTTGCTGTTGGGGTTGTTGTTATAGCCGTTAGGTGGAGGGACATTGTGGTATTACGGAGGTGGTGGTTGTTGTGGATTGGTGAAGGCATTTTGTGGAGTGACAAAGGTAGGCGGAGGGTTTTGTGGGGTAGCCTGGAAGTTTTGTGGAGCGGGGTTTTGGGAATTGCGGGGGTTTTGGGGGAAGCGGAATGGTGTGGCCTGGAATGGGAAGGCAACGGCTTGCACTTGTTCATTTGTCTGGACCCCCTCGGTAACCGGCCCTTGTGGTTTCTTGTGGTACTTGGGCTTTTGGTTTTCGAAGAGGGAATGCATTGGGGAGTCCTTGAATTGAGTCTGGATGAAGTGCGCCCGGCTGTAGAGCTGATGCATGTTGGCTATGTCGTTCATTGCTAGGATGTTCCAGAAGGTTGAGTAGCATTTGAAATCAACAGCTTGACCTTCTCTTCCTCCGGGATGTGGCCAGGCACTCTAGCGGCCATCTGTCTCCACCTATCTGCATAAGTGGCAAACTCCTCGTCTGGTTTCATCTTCTCGGCCACCAGATCTGTGAATGAGTATTCTGGGCCGACCCTGTCTTGAAACCGCTGGATGAACTTGTCCTTGACTACCTTGAAACTCTTGGCCTCTTCCAGTGGTAGAGAATAGAACCATTCCAGAGCAACACCATCTAAAGATCGGCGGAATAAATATGCCATAAGGCGATCATCATACTGGAATTGCGCTGATTCATATAGAAAATCCCTCACATGAATAAAGGGATTGCTGCTCCCGTCGTACTTGCGGTAGTTGGGGAGCTCTGATTGAGGAGGGAATCGGATATTCTGGAAGCTTGGAACAGGAATATCGGCCAAAGATTGTGGGCCAACCCGCTTCTGGAGGAAATCGAGTTGCTGTTGCATGGCGGCCCACTTGTCGAGCAAGTCCTGCTCTCGGGAGGGAGCAGGGACGGTGAAAGATGCTGATTGAATGTAAGGAGCAGATGGAACGGTTGTGGCAGAAGGCGGGTGCCCACAGGAAGGAGTGGAGGGATAAGCAGTAGGGATGGGGGGCCCGTAAGAAGGATATTGGGCATAAGCTTGACCCGGATTAGATAAGCTTGGGCCGCTGATGCACACCGACTAGCGTCGTTGAGAAAGCCGTGCCATAATTTAAATAATTCACACTCACTCACTTTTAAAAGATAAAAAATTAAGAATATATAGTGGTAAGCGGAGTCGATCCCACGAGGAGAAATAATCCTTATTGAACAAGTTGGAAAAATCACTTTGTGCTTTTGAAAATCGAGTTTTGAGTGTGATTAAGACTAAAGAAAATAAACTACAAGGAAAACTTAATTAAAGAAGTTGAGAGGGTTTAAGAAGAGAAATTGGAGGAGATAGAGAGAGAAAATTAAGCCAACCATAATATGCAAAAAATGAGTTTTATTACCTTAGGAGGTGGCAAGTACAATGTAAATGAAAATTAAAAGCACAACTTAGAACATGAAAAAGAAAAGAGCTTGAGAGCCAATGGATGAAGAGCAACGCCGCCTCCTTTGCCAAGCCTTTGATGTCGCCCCACTTAGGATGCCGACGCCGTGAGAAGACTAATGGATGAAGATCCACCTTGGGATATGAGAGAAAAATAGAGGAAGAAAGAAATAGATGGAGAAAATTTGAAAACAGTGCAAAAGGGTGTGTGCGTTGGTGTGTTTTGAGAAGAAATAGTGAAAACCCAGATTGAAAATAGAGAGTGATTTGGAGGAAGAATAACTTTAAAATAAGAAGGAATTAGAAAAAGTGGAAAACATGAAAGTTGTAGAGATTGAGAAGATGAAGAAAATTGATGAAGACTTCAGAGTTTAAAAACTAGAGGAAGATGGAGAAAACTAAGGATGAACAGGAGGTGGTCGCGGATGAACAGTGCAGAACTCTAAAAATCTGAACTTTAGAAAATTGACTATAGCTTTAAAACGGTGAGGAATTGGAAGATGAGGTAGAAGAAGAAGTTGAAGAACGTTCAAAAACTCACACCTTTTGTGAAGACAGCAGAAAGAGATGAGGATCAGAAGAGGGAGAAAAACGATGAAGAACAGAAAGTATGAAAATCGGGTGAACAGTAAAAATAGTAGATAGAGCTTTGAAAAACTAATTATAGCATAAAAATGTGAAAGAATTAGAAGCTGAGCAAGAAGAAGAAGTTGGAGAAGACTTAAAAACGAAGAACTTTGATGAAGAACTTAACTGCAAAAGACGAAAGAAAGGCTTCGAAATTAATCCCTAAGGCAGATCTCCAAACTATTCTCTCCGTAACCCTGCGACCCAGACACCCTTTTAATGGCGTTCTTCAGGATTTTCTCGATCGTGGACTCCAATCTTCACTCAAATCCTTATTTCCAGCAATGGATCATTACCCCAATAGAGTCCTTACTCATAATAGAGTCCTCCTTTCCACTGTTTCTTCGTAGATAAATCAAAACAAGGAAGAATAGCTCGATCGGGAACTGCAGTTGCCGGTCCTGGCTGAACTTGAAATAACGACTTCCTCTGGGTCGTTTCTTTAAATGACTCCTTCATCCAGGGCGTCTCTTTATAAAGTAACGCCTCTTTCTCAGGCGTCAATTTCTCATTTTTGTATTTTGCTATTTCTACATTTTTCGTAAAATAGGAATTTGACGACCTCCATGATAGGCGTCCTTTCAATGAGTAGCGACCTCATCTCGGGCGCTAATTCTTTTCTTCTCCCGCCAAACGAATTGACGCCTTATCTTGAGTCGCTTCTTTCTGAAAACGCGCCCTTGCATCAGTCTCTTTTTAAATAGCGCCTTGATCTAGGTCGCTTCTTCTGTAAAATTAAAATAACAACTGATTTAGCTCCAAAATAATTGTGCAAATATTTAAATATTTCTCACATGGTCTTTTAAGCTCAAAAAGATGATAAAATGCATGAAGACTCAAACAATGTGTGAGAATGTCATTAATGCTCATGTTGCACAAATATACTCAAAAAATGCTCAAAGATGATGAATGTGATGTAAATTATGATGCAAAATATAACACTTATCACACCCCCCAACTTACTCATTGCTAGTCCCTTAGCAATACAATTAAATTAAAATTAAGGACCAACAAAAGTTCACAAAGATCATACTCTTATATCCAGCTCTCCTTTCATAGAATCAACCAAAGATTAGGAATCTAGAATCATTAATGCTCATACTAGCTTTAGATTGGAAATTTAAAGTACATGACTTAAGAATACAAATCAAAGTTCAGTAGCACTTGTGCATGTGTAATTCCAAATCTGCAGTTAAGACAATTACATCCCCCATTTGCTATTCCAAGTAAGTACCTTTCAACCCTGCACCTCTCAGATCAGAGCATTTAAACATACTAGCTTTTGTCTGCCTTTTTTCTTTTGTCCCTTTGAAACTCTTCTTCTCTCTTTTTTTTTCATTTGCACAACCATAATGATGCACTACCCTTCACCTTTTTACGCGAACCTCAACACGTTTTAGGTGAAGCAGGCCCGGTTACTCAGATCAGGGGCATTTTTCATGGCGTGATCTTTCTATTTCATCATTTCTCTCTTTTTTCAACAATATGCCTTTGCAAAAACTTGGCAGAAAGCTTTTTCTTTGAAATAGATCTCCTCCTCAAGAAATACAGAGTATCAGATACAGTACCCAAAATAACAGAGGGCTTGTCTTATTTTGCCTCATCAGAGTGCATAGTGAATATATTTTTTTCTAATAGTGCGCATGAGCTTTAAAAAGATTCTTATATCAGTTTTCCATGGCTAGATTGAATTTAATTTTCCTTCAACCTTCTCCCTAGCCTTTTCTAATCTAGAATTACTTTCAATTCAAGCATGAAACAATAAAACTCAGTCGGGAATTTCATCTTTTCTCTTTCATACAAAAAATGTTTATGCAAGAATTCATGCCAAAACCCTACCAGATTGTACTATATGCAATGAAAATTTTCTGCCCTCTCCCCCCAACTTGAATGACATTGTCCTCAATGGCATGTACAGTTGAAATGCAAGAACAATGTAACAATAAGTTTGCTAAGTTGGAAAGAGACAACCTGGTGTGCGGGCAGAACTCCATCAATAGACGGCAACAACTTTTTCTCCTTGGCTTAAATCTAACAACTAAAACACACTGAAACAAAAAGCATCAAATAACAAAAACCTTGGGTTGCCTCCCAGAAGCGCTAAGCTTTTCGTCTTCAGCCAGACGCATTAAGGCTCACAAATAATTACTCCAAATCACACAAAGCAATTGATTCTTTTGCAGTTAACTGTTCATTCTCCAAGTAAGGTTTTAACCTTTGGCCATTGACAGTGAAAATGTGGCCATTTTTAGGATCCAAAATCTTAACAGCACCATGATCAAATACTTTAACAACAATAAATGGTCCATCCCATCTGGATTTTAGTTTACCGGAGAACAAACGCAGCCTTGAATTAAATAGCCAAACCTTTTGATTTTCTTGAAAACTCTTTCTGTGAATGTGTTTATCATGAAATGCTTTGGTTTTAGCTTTGTAAATCCTTGCATTTTCATAGGCTTCATTTCTTAATTCCTCCAGTTCATTAATTTGTAGAGCTCTTTGGGCACCAGCTTGATTAAGATCAAAATTAACTTGCTTAATAGCCCAATAAGCTCTATGTTCCAATTCTATGGGCAAGTGGCAGGCTTTACCAAAGATCAAGCGATATGGTGACATACCAATGGGAGTTTTGTATGCAGTTCTATAGGCCCATAATGCATCATCTAGTCTTTCAGACCAGTCTTTTCTATCCGGCCTAACAGTTTTATGCAGAATATTTTTAATCTCCCTATTGGATACTTCAACCTGACCACTAGTTTGGGGATGATAGGGGGTAGCAAGTTTGTGAGAAATACCATACTTACGAAGCAAAGCTCGAAATTGAGAATGAGTGAAATGAGAACCCCCATCACTAATCAAAGCCCTAGGATAGCCAAACCTAGAAAAGATATTCTTCTTCACAAATTTCATCACCACCTTATGGTCATTTGTCCTAGTAGCAATGGCTTCAATCCATTTGGAAACATAATCGACCGCCACCAATATATATTCATTACCAAATGAAGATGGAAATGGTCCCATGAAATCTATTCCCCAAACGTCAAATATTTCAACTACCAGAATGGGATTTAGCGGCATCATATCTTTTTTTGAATTATTGCCCACAGCTTGACATCTCAAACAAGATTTAGAAAATTCATATGCATCCTTGAATAAAGTGGGCCAGTAAAATCCACTTTGTAGCACTTTTACCGCTGTCTTCTTTCCAGAGAAGTGTCCCCCACAAGCAAGATTATGACAAAAATTCAATACCGATTGTTGTTCTTCTTCTGGGACACATCTTCTTATAATCTGATCGGGACCCACATGAAACAACTCAGGGTCCTCCCAGCAATAGTGTTTTACCTTAGAAAAGAAGTGATCCTTTTCCTGTCTAGTCCAACCTCCCAGAATTTGTCCTACCGCCAGGTAGTTAACAATATTAGCATACCAAGGAGTGGATGAATGAGAAATGGAAAGAATTTATTCATCAGGGAAAGAATTTGTCATTGGAGTACTTTTAGGAATCACTATCCTGGACAAATGATCAGCAACAACATTAGCTAACCCCTTCTTATCTCGAATCTCCAAATCAAATTCTTGCAACAACAAAATCCATCTAATGAGACGGGGCTTAGCATCCTTCTTGGAGAGTAAGTATTTCAAAGCTGAATGATCGGAGTAAACAATAACTTTGGCCCCTAGAAGATATGATCGAAATTTTTCCAGGGCGAAAACAACAGCTAACAGCTCCTTCTCCGTGGTAGTGTAATTCAGTTGTGCATCAGCAAGGGTGCGACTTGCGTAGTAGATTACCACGGGCTTCTTATCTATCCTTTGACCTAGGACAGCTCCAATAGCATAATCAGAAGCGTCGCACATAATCTCAAAAGGAAGCGACCAATCTGGAGATTGAAGAATTGGAGCTTGAGTAAGGGCTGTTTTCTGAGAATTGAATGCTTTAAGACAAGCATCATCAAACTGGAATGGAATATCTTTAGCAAGCAATTGCGTGAGGGGACGAGCAATGGTGGAGAAGTTCTGAATGAATCTGCGATAAAACCCGGCATGGTCAAGGAAAGATCTGATCTGCTTAACAGAAGTAGGAGGAGGAAGATTGGAAATTAAGTCAACCTTGGCTCTATCGACTTCTATCCCCCTTTCTGAAATCACATGGCCTAGAACTATGCCTTCTCGCACCATGAAGTGGCTCTTCTCCTAACTTAATACTAGATTAGCTTCCATGCACCGCTTCAAAACTTTTGATAGATTATCCAAACATCCTTCAAATGAAGATCCAAAAATTGAAAAATCATCCATGAAAACTTCCAAAGTCTCCCCTACCATGTCAGAAAATATTGACATCATACACCGTTGAAAAGTAGCAGGAGCATTGCACAAACCGAATGGCATTCTTCTAAAAGCAAACGTGCCAAAGGGGCACGTAAAGGTGGTCTTTTCCTGATCCTCCAGATAAATAGCAACCTGATTGTATCCGGAATAACCATCCAAGAAACAAAAATAATTCTGTCCAGCCAATCTCTCCAGAATCTGATCAACAAACGGAAGTGGGAAATGATCATTCTTTGTCACAGAATTGAGCTTTCTATAATCAATACAAACTCTCCACCCCGTCTGCAATCGCATAGGTACCTCCTCTCCTTTCTCATTCGTCACCACAGTGAGTCCCGACTTCTTAGGAACCACTTGTGTCGGGCTCACCCATTTACTGTCAGAAATGGGATAAATTATCCCAGCATCTAGCCACTTTACAACTTCCTTTTTCACCACCTCTTTCATATTCAGATTCAGCCTCCGCTGCATTTCTCTGCTGGGTTTGGCATTGTCCTCTAAATAAATGTAATGCATGCAAACATCAGGACTTATTCCCTTCAAATCTGCCACAGACTACCCTATTGCCCCCCTATGCTCCTTAAGAACTTCTAAAAGTTTGGATTCCTGAGCAGAGGTAAGATTAGAAGCAATGATAACAGGCAAGGTATGATCTGGGCCTAGATAAGCATATTTCAACGAATCCGGCAGAGGTTTAAGTTCCAAAACGGGCGGCTGATCAAGAGATGGAAGAATTGGTTCAGATCTTAACGGAGGCAGAGGTTCTAGTCTAGATGAAAGAAGGGGTGAATCATGAAGCAAACTACCCTCTTCTAACACAATATCATTTTCGTCCGGACATTCCTCAATTATTTCCTCAAAAATATCAACAATATTGCATTCTTCCTCATTGTCCGGGTACTTTGAGGCTTTGAAAACATTCAAAGAAACCTTTTCTCCTCCAAAAGTAATATCCATCATCCCAGTTGCACAATTAATGTTTGCCTTTGCCGTAGCCAAAAATGGGCATCCCAAAATAATTGGTGTATGCTTTAACTCTTGGGATGGGGCCATATCCAAGATCAAAAAGTCCACTGGGAAATAACACTCATGAATTTTTACAATCACATCTTCTAACAAGCCCTTAGGTGTTTTCACAGACCGATCCGCCAGTTGAAGGATAATAGAAGTGGACTTCAATTCTCCTAGATCAAATTGCTCATATATGCAGGTGGGTAACAAATTAACACTCGCTCCAAGATCTAACAAAGCTTTATCAAATGTTACCCCACCTATATCACATGAAATTAGTGGAGCACCTGGATCTTTCAACTTCTTTGGCAAAGAATTCATCAGAACAACACTGACATCTTCAGAAAGACGGATCCTTTGTGTGGTTGCCTTCGGCTCCCTTCTTGGGGTACAAAGCTCTTTCAAAAACTTGGCATAAGCCGGTACATGCTTAATGGCATCCAAGAGCGGAATATTGATATTAACTTGCTTGAATAGTTCCGACATCTCTTCTTGTTGGACCGGCTTCTTTTGAGCTTTCGGCTTTAATGCATCTGGAAAAGGAACCTTAGGAACATATCTTTCAACACCTTCATCAACCTTACCCTTTCCTTTATCCATTGTCTTTTCCCCCCCATCCGACTGCTTTGGCTCTTCTTCCTCTTCCTCACTCTCCTCTTGAATGTCTTGGCCCTTGCTACAACCCTCATCCTTAGTGTGATAAGGATCACTTAGAATCTTCCCGCTCCTAAGAGTAGAAATAGCTTTGGCATTTTTGAATTGAGGAGCATTAGGAAGAGGAGGCTGGGGCTGATTGGGTTGATTTGGAGGAGGAAGAATAGGAGCTCTTTGTTGGAAACCTGGAGGTTGTTGATTACAGGGATTAGCAACGGGTTGACTAGGTAGTTGCCCAACATCTCTCCTCACATTACTCGCAGCCAGCTGACCTATTTGACCTTCTAACTTGGCAATTGATTGTTGTTGAGAAAGAATAAGTTGCTGAAGTTGGTCAAACTCATCTTCAAAATTAGGCTGGTGAAATTGAGGCGGTGGCTGATAAGGAACTTGAAATTGGGCCCCCTGTGAGTAGCGATGTGATGGAAACTGATTGAACTGGCCTTGATATAGTGGAGTTTGTTAAAATTGGGCCTGAGCTTGATGGAATGATGACTGTTGAAATGGAAGTTGTTGGTGATTTTGTTGAAAAGGAGATGAAAATTTTTGATGAGATTGATTTGGAACTGGAAAAGATTGCTTAGGGACTGAGGGAACTGAGGGATTGACTTGATTGGATGGACCTGCCTGAGATTTCCAAGAGAAATTAGGGTGATTTCTCCATCCTGGATTGTAGGAATTAGAATATGGATCATAATTGGGCTTGGAGACTCCCTAAGCAGCAAAAACTTGTTCTTGAATAAAAGGGGGTAGTTGGGCCGCTGTAGGACAATCTATGACGACATGATTTGGGCTTGAACACAAGGCACACAGTTCTTGCATGTTTGAATTTGAGCTAGGCTGAGAAGAAGGAAGGGAGGGCTCCTGTCTATTCATCGACAAAAGTTGATCTAACTTTTGGGCCACTAAATCCACCTTCTCAATTTTCTGCGCCAATAAATCAACTTTATTCAATTTCTGGGCAAGCGCATTAACATCAAACCTATTCTCAAAATCTCCTTGTGTTTTAACTTCATATAGCCCACCCTTCTTAGACGGTCCAATCATTCTCTCATATGAAGAAAGTGAAGCATGACTGATAGAATTTTCACTTAACATTTCAAATAAATCATAAGCTTCATCTTCACTTTTGCTCATAAAGGCTCCCCCACAAGAAGCATCCACCATCTGTCTGTAATTTTCAGTTAATCCATCATAAAAAGCTTGAACAATTTGCCATCTAGATAGGCCATGATGGGGACATTTCCTTAATAGATCTTTCAATCTATCCCAGGCCTCATGAATTTGTTCTCCAGGATTTTGTGTAAACCCAGTGATGGCCCTTCTCATGGTGTTAGTTCTACCAATGGGATAAAATTTCTTTAAAAACTCCTTTTGCATCTCTTCCCAAGTATTGATCGTTCTACCCAAGGAGCCTAGTCAGTATTTAGCTTTATCCTTAAGGGAGAATGGGAAAAGAGTGAGCTTAAGGGCATCATCTGAAAAGTTTTGGATTTTAACAGTAGAACATATCTGGAGGAATTCATCTAAATGTCTTTATGGATCTTCATTATGATTTCCATAGAATGATGGCAACATCTGGATGGTGCTGGATTTAATTTCATACTGAGCAGCTTGATTCTGTGGTGCTTGCACATAGAAGGATGGCTGATATTGATTTGGAATGAAATAATCCTTCATTTGTTTAGGAGCTTGGATCTGATCTTGGTTCTCCATAAGGTTAGATTGGGATTGGGCTTTGAAATGCACTAACCTTTCAATCTCACTAATGGGTCCTAACAACTGGGGTGGAGAGATCTCCTACCTTGCATGCAATGCAAAGGGCCCAATATGAATGATAAAAAAATTATTTTAAAATTTTTTTTAAAATGCAAGGAATTAATTCCTACATGAATGATTTATGCAACGAGAATGATGATGAAATTTTTTTTTATTTTATTTTAGGAAAACCTTCTAAGGGCGCTCTAACTCCAAGGTACTTCGTGGTACAACTGGCCCGACGTCCGTGAGGGAATCCACGGGTGCGGGGACTTATGGAGGTCTTAGAAATAAAATTTCAAGTCCAAAGAGACGGAGTGCTCAATGGAGTGTCCTTCCAAATCCAAGAAAGGTGTGTGGATCCTAATACCCTTAAGAGGAGAAATAGATGAGAAAAGAAAGATTTTTTTTTAAGAATTCAAGTAAATATAAAATCAACTAAAATACATGATGCATGAACAAAATGCAACTAAGATGAAGATATGCTAACATAAAAATTTTTTTTCTTCTTTTTCTATTTTTTTTCTTGAATTTTCTGATTTTTTTTTATTTTTATGGAATTTTTTTTATGAAAGAGGTTAAATAAAATCAATAAACTAACTAAAAATGATAATTAACATGCAAACTAATGAAAAATAAATCCAACAATCATATTTTTGATGTTTTCTGGATTTATGATTTTTTTGGATTTTTTTCAGAATTTTTAGATTTTTTTAGATTTTTTCTAGAATTTTACAAGAAATGGACCTTTTCCTACGTATACCAACCTTTAGTGACGTTTGAATATCCCAGAATTCCTGATTTCCAACTTTCTGCGACAGATTATTTCTTGGGAATTTACAGATCCGATTTTTTGTAATTTTCTGATTTTCTGATTTTTGTTTTTGGATTTTTCCTGCAAAATAAAAACAGAAAAATAAGAAAACTATATACAAATCAAGCACAAGGAATTTCCCAACATAAAAATTAATTTTCTCCCCGACAACGGCGCCAAAAATTGATGCACACCGCCTAGCGTCGTTGAGAAAGTCGTGCCACAATTTAAATAATTCACACTCACTCACTTTTAAAAGATAGAAAATTAAGAATATATAGTGGTAAGCGGAGTCGATCCCACGAGGAGAAATAATCCTTATTGAACAAGTTGGAAAAATCACTTTGTGCTTTTGAAAATCGAGTTTTGAGTGTGATTAAGACTAAAGAAAATAAACTACAAGGAAAACTTAATTAAAGAAGTTGAGAGGGTTTAAGAAGAGAAATTGGAGGAGATAGAGAGAGAAAATTAAGCCAACCATAATATGCGAAAAATGAGTTTTATTACCTTAGGAGGTGGCAAGTACAATGTAAATGAAAATTAAAAGCACAACTTAGAACATGAAAAAGAAAAGAGCTTGAGAGCAAATGGATGAAGAGCAACGCCGCCTCCTTTGCCAAGCCTTGGATGTCGCCCCGCTTAGGATGCCGACGCCGTGAGAAGACTAATGGATGAAGATCCGCCTTGGGATATGAGAGGAAAATAGAGGAAGAAAGAAATAGATGGAGGAAATTTGAAAACAGTGCAAAAGGGTGTGTGCGTTGGTGTGTTTTGAGAAGAAATAGTGAAAAACCAGATTGAAAACAGAAAGTGATTTGGAGGAAGAATAACTTTAAAATCAGAAGGAATTAGAAAAAGTGGAAAATATGAAAGTTGTAGAGATTGAGAAGATGAAGAAAATTGATGAAGACTTCAGAGTTTAAAAACGAGAGGAAGATGGAGAAAACTGAGGATGAACAGGAGGTGGTTGCGGATGAACAGTGCAGAACTCTAAAAATCTGAACTTTAGAAAATTGACTATAGCTTTAAAACGGTGAGGAATTGGAAGATGAGGTAGAAGAAGAAGTTGAAGAACTTTCAAAAACTCACACCTTTTGTGAAGACAGCAGAAAGAGATGAGGATCAGAAGAGGGAGATGTAGACACGCCATTCTTGACGCCTCCTGAGAAAGTCTCATATTACTATACAACGCCCCGCAACGGCTTACGCATTCTGAATCACTCGAGTGCTTCCTTTCCTCGGATCTTCTTCTGCCTTTTTCGGCATCCGAAATCGTCTCGTCACGGCATTCGGACGGCATCAACACCAGTCGGACGCATCAAGAGGTTCCGGAATCAAGAAGGGGGTCTGCCGGGCGGCCGCCGACGCCTGATTTGAGGACCCGGGTGGGTCTTAATGGGGGCGTCAGGCCCCTGGACGCCCCCATTATTTTAATTTGTTTTATTCTTTTCTCAGGGCCCAAAACCAAATATAAAAATATAAAAAATATATATATTTATGGAGGCGTCCAGGACCCTGGACGCCTCCATAAAAACAAAAATAAAAAATAAGTGTAAAATGCCAGTTGGCATACAAAAACAAAAAAATAAATAAAATTATATATATATGGAGGCGTCCAGGCCCCTGGACGCCTCCATAAAAACAAATAAAAAATATAAAATGCCAGCCCTAGCATAAAAAGACAAAGAAACAATAAAAAATAATAAACTTTTGGAGGCGTCCAGGCCCCTGGCTCACGGGCGTCGCCCACCGAACGACGGTTTGTCGTGTGTGAAAAAAGCCAAATTTAGAGACGTCCAGCTGACTGGACGCGCCCATTTCTGAATCACGAGGCGCCGCTCACAAAACCACGCGTTGTGCCGAACCGCGTGCGGCCGTCGTCGATTTTCGGTGGACCTGCTTGAGGCGTCCGGGACCCTGGACGCCTCCACAAAAGTATTCTAAAAAAAATCAATAAAAATAGAATAAAATATTATTTCGGCCCTGATGGAGGTGTCCAGGGTCCTGGACGCCTCCACCTTCCGGAGCTCTATAAATAGAGGCCCACCCCCTCAGTTCTAGGAGAGCTAAGCAGTGATCCGATAGGCTGCCGGAGCCCAGAGGCTACGGAGTCATTTTTCTAACCCGTGGGGTCTTTTGTAGGTGGAGGTTCTGCCGGCTTCTCGGGTGCCTACGCTCGCGAGAGGAAGGTCGTCTTCATCCACCGCGCTTCCCCACGCTGCCGGAGCTCCGCCGGATTTCACCCTCGGCTCATCCAATAAGCTTTTTCTTCCCCTTTTTCTCCATAGTTCTTTACATTCATCATATTGCATCCTCTATCCCCCTTCACAAGGGCGCCTCTTCTCTTATACTTCTTGCATCCATCATCTCATTTTCCTCCTACTCGAGTCCGAGAGGGGTTTAAAAGATAACACCAACCAGGTGTGTGTCTTGCCATCATTTCGTTATTTTTACCGCGAGGATTTGAATACTACACCTCCATCTTTCTAATCCACTTGTCATTTATTTGTCGTTGTTTTGCAAGGGTACCCGAGGAAAGCCCTCTCCGTCGGCCGGCCGGAAGGAGAGGAAGAAGCAACCCGCCATGTCCCGCTCTTGAGGTAGGCGCGATCACTTTCTTATTTTGGGGTCTTTCGGCCCCTGGCGATCACATCTTTTCATCGAGGCCGCGGCGAGTCACTTCCCCAATGGCCGTTTAAATTTCTGTTTCCTATATTCTCTTTATATTTTGTTAAATTCTGCTTATATCATCGAGGCCGCGGCGAGTCACTTCCCCAATGGCCGTTTAAATTTTCGTTCCTATATTCTTTCTATATTATATTATATTTTGCTCATATCATCGAGGCCGCGGCGAGTCACTTCCCCAATGGCCGTTTAAATTTCCGTTCTTATATTCTCTCTATAATCTGTTATATTCTGCTCATATCATCGAGGCCGCGGCGAGTCACTTCCCCAATGGCCGTTTAAATCTCTGTTCTTATATTCTCTTTTATATTCTGCTATATTCTGCTCATATTCTCGAGGCCGCGGCGAGTCACTTCCCCAATGGCCGTTTCAATTCTTGTTATTTAATTTCTGCACCATTCCCGTCCCCCCGAGGTCGCGGCGAGTCACTTCCCGCTATGGCCGTTTGAACCCCATATCTTGCTATATTATACTTGTCCCGCTCGCCCCGCCGGAGCAATCTCCCGTGGTGGCCCCTTCTCTCTCTTCTCTCATCTCTGTGTTGCAGCAAACAGCAAAACAAACAAAAAGAGGAGCCCGCGCGCTCTCCGCATCCTCTTCCCCGCACCATCGAACTCCGAACCGCGTGACGTCGCTCACAGATTGGCGATCACGGTGGGACATCTACTGCTTCCTCTCGGCTACCCTTGCAAGTTCGGCACCACCCGTGCCTCTCCACCTTGGCGCCCACGCGCGCCCCCGTTGTGCTCACGGCAGCACCGTCAGTTCTGATTGGTTCTTTGTTTATTACATGTTTGTTATTTCTGTTGTTTTCCCACTCCATATATCTGTCAGCATTCCATTGCATACATCCATTCCTCTTTTCTATCCTTTTTTTCATTTTTTTTGAGGATCACCCTTTCCCGGTGAAGGAAGGACTCTCCGTTTGGGAATTCCTCTCAACGGACTAGAATCTCCTACACTGGGACCTCCGTAAGTCCCCGACATCGAAGAATCTCCTCTTCGTTCACTGGGCTGGTTGTACCATTGAAGTTCCCCGAAGTTAGTCATTTCATTCGTGGTGAGACGAGAGACCCTAGCTGACACGGCGGTGAAACAAAAAATAAACTAGGGTCCCTATCTTGTGTGAACTTCGGATCTCGCTAAAAACACACAAAAAAATCATCAAAATCAAAACAAAAAAAAGGGCGTAAAGGCATCCACTTGTTTGATAATCTCTGCTACCTACTTGCTAGTGTATGTTTTTGCGTTCTGGGAGAACTGTGAGCATGTCTCACGAGTCTTCCGAGGAGAACCACCCTAGCCGTGGTTTGACAGCCGACCCGCGAGTCTATGCTATGGACTCGGGTCCTTCTCATGACCCCTCGCAGGAGGTGTAGGTTATTGCCGGGGACACGTCCCCGCCACAGGATATCACTTCCTTACTGGGCGTCCTCGCCAACACGGAGCTTACCTCTGAACAGCTCCGGGCCTTCCAGGCCATTCTAAAGGGGAAATCTGTTTCCCCCACGCCCCAGGAGTCAACTCCGGCTATCGCACCTCTCCACGAGTCCGTGCAGGCCATTCCATCTCCTTCATTGGCGCAAGCCATCCCGTCTCCCTCGCTTCAAGGACAAGCGAGCCAACAACCTCCCTCATTCCAATTCCCGTCACAATCTCAAACTCCCGGTGTTCCTCACACACCGTTTCAGCCAGGGCCAACTGTCGGTGGTCCGACAGTTCCCTCTCATTCCGGGTTTCCCCCTCAAGTCTCCGGGAGACAGTTTCTCCCCCAATGGCAAGTGCCACCTTCACCCCCAGAGGAGCTCGCCCAATCGCTCCTCAATAGGTTCAATCGCATGGACGAGTAGTTTCAAAATCTGAGAAGAATGGTGGACGTGAAAGCCACCCCGGAGGTTGCTTTGCCAATCCTCCCCGTCATTCATCTCCCTCCCTCCGAAATGCCCACGTACCGCAGATACAATGGTACCGGCAACCCCTTCATTCACCTCAAGGACTTCATGTATGAGTCCTCTTATTGGCAAAACGATCAGAGGTCCCTGGCATACCTCTTTCGGAGATCATTGGATGGTCCCGCGCTTGAGTGGTTCTATTCTCTGGAGCCCCGCGAGGCCGAGAATTTTGAAATAGTGCAGAGAAGGTTCTTGCAGAAATATAGGGATAGGGTTGGTCCCTCACTCTCCATTACCGACCTAGTGGCCGAAAAGATGAAACCCGACGAGGATTTTGTCCGATATGCTGATAGATGGAGGTCTCTGGCGGAAAGAATAAGGGATACCCTCTCCGAGCCCGAACAAGTGAAGATGATTGTGTCTAATGCAACCCCGCAGTTCAGACACGTCCTCGCCATGAATAAACTTACTACAATGGAGGAACTCTATGAAAGGGCCCGATACATCCAAACCCAGCTAAAAGACTCCCCCATCATGAACATGTTTGAGTCGCCGAAGCCCAAAGTGGTCAGAAAGACAGGCGCTGGTGTCCCGGGAGGAGCCACAGAAGGGGTCGTGACAAATGAGCAAGTCAGTGCGGTCAACAATGCCAACTATGCAGTCAACCCAAGGCCTCCACAAATGCCCAGACTACCCCTTCAATCAGGTCCTTTCCCTCTCCGTCCTCCACCCCAAAATAATCCACCCCAGGATAATATGCCTCCATTACGCCAACCCCAGCAACAACAACCACAACCTCAACAACAACAACCACCGCTTCAGTACAACCAAGTTCCACCTCCGGGGAACTATGGTCCCCAACAGCAACAAAGGAGGCCGCTCGGTCCTAAGAGAGCCTACTATCCACCATTGCCAGAAACCTTAGCAGATATTTTTAATGCCCTCATGGCATCAAACCAACTCGCCCTACCCAGAGAAAGGCCCGCCTGGCCCCCAAATGTTGATACCTCCAAATACTGCGTCTACCACAGGCAGCCGGGACACACAGTGGACTACTGCTTCCATTTCAAAGATTACATCCATGATATGAATGATGAACATCAAATAGATTGGGATGAGATGAGACGGTACGTCGCGGCTCTCAAGGCTAGGAGACCTCCTCAGAGGCCACATCAGCAGTTACAACAGCAGCAGCAGCAGCAACCACAACAACAACAGCAGCCTCAGCAGGCCCCACAACAACAGCCCGACATGGGCATAATCCAGAATCCACTACCGGAGCACCAACAGCCCAATCATCAGGTTAACCCCATCTCCTCCTTCCCGGAAGTCGGGAGAGAGCAGGTGTGGCACCAGGAAAGTACCTCCATTCTTTATACCTCCAACCCTATCGTCATGCAACCCCCTCACCTTGCCCGGGTAGCACCTCTCTCTCATCAACCCGCATCGGTATCGCCTTCACCATTTCCACTACCATTACGCCCTCTCATCCGCACCCCGACCTCCTATCAACCGACACTTTCTACTACGCCTTCACACCCTCTCACCTTCTCCCACTCCCCCACTTTACCATCCACCTCTACCACATTTACCCCTACGCCTTCTAAACCCCTTATCATCCGTCCACCATACA
This sequence comes from Amorphophallus konjac, assembly GCA_022559845.1. NCBI lineage: Eukaryota > Viridiplantae > Streptophyta > Magnoliopsida > Alismatales > Araceae > Amorphophallus > Amorphophallus konjac. Next base: position 187,451,332 of record CM040129.1, on the reverse strand, counting down.
TAACCCCGTCTTTCTCCACCACATCACCACTAATGCCTTCAAAACCACTCATCACCCACCATCCGCCTCAAAACCTTTACCCGTTTCAAACCTTACCTCCACCTCCACCTTCCAAACCCCTTATCCTTCATAATCCGCGCGATATCCCCTCTACCTCCGCCATGCCTCCACCTAACAAACCCCTCATCAGAATCCCTGCTCCCGTCATCACCCCTGCTTCATCAACCATTCCTCCACTACTACCCCTCAAACCCCTGTTAAAACCCACTGCTACCCCCACAGAGGTACAAAAGCCACAGGCAATGGTGCTCCGGAGTGGAAGGATTTTCCACAGGGTTTTCCCCCACAACAGTCAGAATCCCGAGCAATCTCAGCCAGAGAAGGATGATGCAGAACAACCAGAAAGAGCTATCCCTGGAACACAGTATGATCTACTGAAATACTTGGACAAGACGCCTGCCCGGATCTCCATCCTAGAGCTACTTCAAAGATCCACATCCCACCAGGCGGCCTTGATGGAATATCTTCAAAAGGTCATGGTTAATGAAGACCTCCCCGTGGAGAAGATTTCGACCGTCCTAACCCCAACAGACACACAACCAGTCATCATGTTTCACAACTACGAGCTCGCTCCCAAGGAATCTCGGAAATATGCATTGTGCATTTCAATAAAAATTAATGGGGTATCCATAAACCCGTGTCTTGTGGACACGGGTGCATCCATAAATGTGATCTCCATGAGTACTCTTCAGTTGTGTGGGGTCAACGAGGAACAAATAAGACCTTCCTCGATCACGGTCACGGCTTATGACAATAGCAAAAGGCCGCCGCAGGGGATGATTATTCTGAAGGCAGAACTAGGCCCCATGGCAATCTCCACGGAATTCCATGTCCTCGACATGGACCCCACATTTAAGGCTATACTGGGTCGCCCTTACATCGAAGCCATGGACGCTGTGCCATCCACCAACCATCAGTGCCTGAAGTTTCCTTACAATGGGAGAATTATTAAAGTGGTCAGTACACCTGTCCTTCACACAGTGGATGCTATCAACACCTCTCTGCCTTCTGTTTGGCCGTCTCATCGGCCCATATTGTCACTGCTGGACGTACGTGATCCATCTCATGTTCCACTAGCACCAAAGGAGCCGGTCAGGGCAACCGCAACATCCTGTCTCCCTTTTCACTCCAAAGGTTGGGAGATTATGAGGAACATCGGCTATCAACAAGGAAAAGGGCTGGGCGCACAGTTACGGGGAATGCTCAAACCGCCAAAGGAAATTAGGCCGAACCGCAGGTTTGGCCTAGGCTTCAAAGGACCATTCAAGGCGGATTGGAAGCCCCTCACATGGACTCTATCAAACCACTTCAATAGAGGGCCCGTTGTTCAGATGGGAGATCACCCACGAGAAGCATATGGAGGATCACATGCTGTATATTTGGCTGAAAAATGTCCGAGGATCACCAAAAGAGGCAAGATCAAAGATCCGGAATGCGAGTGGGACAAATGGTTCGACATATGGGACATTTCCATTGCACTGGAAAGGATGTTCTCATCTCCACAGCTTGAAGGACCACCATTGATCTCCGAAATACCAGAGAATATTACCACTCTTGCCAAGATTCCAAACTATCCTCGTCCTCGCCAGAAGGACTCTGTCATCGACGGATCTTCATCCGTCCTCAACATTGCCGTCGACGGCTCATTAGCCGCCATCCTCTCCATCCACTCGTCTCAGCCTTTGCTGATATCTTCTTCCTGGGCCAGACAATTGTCTGATGATCTTCCCAGGTCCCCTTCTTTGCTTACATACCTACGCGGGCTTTTCAACCCGCGCCAGGTCTTCAACCATGATCTGCTCTACGAGCCCCACAATCCTCTAGCCATAACCACTTTCCTCTCTCCTCCAATCTCTTTTCACTGCTTTGTCATTAAAAATGAAAACGAAAAAAAAACGTCAATTTTCAAACTCTCCAACAACACATCTTCGTTGAGGAAACCTCCTACATCTCCCACGGGTGCGTACCGCCTTGCGGACCACCCGTCCAAGGTCCGATGAGCGACCTTTTCTACCCCTCCTCTGAGGGGTCTTCTCCTGTACATTCTACACCATCCTCCTCATCTTCCTCTTCGTCTGTAAATATTGTCAGTCAATCTAGGAATGATAGGCCAAGGGTAGTACCTAGGAAGAAATCCAAGGGTAGGCAGATCCCTCGTCGATTCCTTCTGGATTTGGCCGCCAGGTGTCAGGCCCTTCTTGCCATCCCCCAGTTGTTAGAAAATCCCATCCAGCTACCCGAAATAGAATGCGAGGGCGACTGTGCATCTGATGAAGGGTATGGAGTCTACGAGATCACGAATGAAGAATGCCCCACTGAAGATGAGGGTGAAGAATATGAGGATGCGGCGGGCGCATACGCTAGCGGAATGAGGAGATTCGACGAGCCGTCAACCGCCGTAGAAGAATCCACCAAAGAAGTCAACTTGGGGACTGAGGAAGACCCTAGGATCATCCTCATAAGTGACAACCTACCACCCTCTGAAGAAGAGGCATTAATTGAGGTCCTCAAGGAATATAAGGACACGTTTGCATGGAGCTACGAGGATATGCCGGGTTTGGATTCAACCTTGGTCGAACACCGTTTAACACTAAAACCAGGGTCCATCTCGGTAAAACAAAGGTTAAGGCGTTTCCACCCTCAGATGGCTTTGAAAATGAAAGAAGAGGTCGATAAGCTCCACAAAGCCAGGTTCATTAGAGTCGTTCTTTATCCTCAATGGGTGGCGAACATTGTCCCGGTCATGAAGAAAGATGGGAAAGTCAGGATTTGCATCGACTTCCGGGACCTTAACCGCGCGTGTCCAAAGGATGATTTTCCCTTACCTCACATTGATGTGTTGATTGATAACACGGCAGGTTTTGAAACCCTCTCTTTCATGGATGGATTTTCAGGATACAATCAAATTCGTTTGGCAGAAGAGGATCAGGAAAAGACGTCATTCACTACCCCTTGGGGAACATATTGTTACGTGGTCATGCCGTTTGGGTTAAAGAATGCTGGAGCTACTTACCAAAGAGCGATGATGGCCATATTTCATGACATGATGCACATATATCTGGAAGTGTATGTGGATGACTTATTGGTGAAATCAAGGACCAGGATGGAACATCCAGAAGTTTTGGCTAAGGTCTTGCAAAGGTCAAGAGAATTCCAATTGAAAATGAACCCGAAAAAGTGTGTGTTTGGTGTGTCGTCAGGTAAATTGCTGGGGTTCATTGTGAGTAAAAGAGGGATCGAGATAGATCCCGACAAAGCCAAGGCTATCAGGGATATGCCGCCTCCCAAGAATTTGAGGGAAGTCCGAGGTTTAATCGGCAGGCTGCAGTTTATTCGTCGGTTTGTGTCTCAACATTCACAAAGGTGTAGACCTCTCTACGAGTTGACCAAGCCAGGAGTAGAATTCCACTGGAATTCTAAATGTCAGAAAGCTTTTGAAGGGTTGAAGGAATATCTGGCTAGTCCACCCGTTCTCATTCCACCTAAACCAGAAAAACCTCTGATCCTTTACATCTCAGTCTTGGATGACTCCGTGGGAGCCGCCCTCGCACAAGCTGATGAAGAAGGCAAGGAACGGGCAACCTATTACTTGTCCAAACTTCTCAATCCCTGTGAGCAGAAGTACACCGGCATGGAGAAAACCTGTGCTGCCCTCGTTTGGGTAGTGCAGAAATTGAAGCACTACTTCTTGGCTCACGAAGTCCACTTGATTGCTCGAATGAATCCTATCAAATTCCTTCTGGAGAAAGCCGTCCTTACGGATAGGCTAGCACGCTGGCAAAGTTTTCTCTCTCAGTTCGACATCACCTACATCCAGCAAAAGGCGATTAAAGGTTATGCCATAGCCGAGCATCTCGCTCACCATCCTCTTCCCAAGTTCGATCCCGTCCAATCAGAGTTTCCAGATGAGGAACTAATGTCCATCAACCAATCAGATGAGCCAATGTGGACGCTATATTTTGATGGAGCTCTGAATTCTCAAGGGAGAGGAATCGGCATCGCCCTCCTGTCGCCGGAAGGCCTCACATTCCCATTGGCATACCAGCTCAAATTTCCAGTCACCAACAATATAGCCGAATATGAAGCTCTTCTAGCTGGCCTAGGACTCGCTCATTCTTTTCGTATCACTGAGTTGCGAGTCGTAGGTGATAGTCAAATCATCCTTCGCCAGGTACTCACTAAGTATCGCACTCGCGATCCCAAACTCAAGCCATACCAAGAACTCACTGCTGCCTTTGCCAAACTGTTCGCCAAACTGATCTTTGTTCATATCCCTCGTCATCAGAATATTTTCGCCGATGCCCTCGCCTCGTTGGCATCATCCATAAGGTTCCCTCTAGGAAGATGGTTTAAGTCCATTTCCATCTATAAACTTCATGCTCCTGCAATCGATGATGCTTCCTACGTAAACATCAAAGACAGGATAGCAAGGAAGATCCTGCAGGAAGATATCCTTGAAAAGAGGGAGATCATGTTGGCAGAGGCCGAAGAAGAACTGGCTGATGAAGAGAAACCATGGTTCTATGAAATTGTCAAATATTGCCAAAATCAGTCTTATCCTGAAGGGGCCACCACAGAGGACAAGAAAGCCATAAGAAGGGTGGCTCAGAAATATACATTGGTTGGAGGTCTACTCTATAGAAGGAGCCTTAGTGGTATTCTGTTAAGATGTCTTGATGACGATGAGGTTTGGAAATGTGTAGAAGAGACGCACTCGGGTGTGTGCGGTGGCCACGTGAATAGTCAGATGCTCGCCAAGAAGATCATTCGTCAAGGCTTTTATTGGCCCACCATGGAAGAAGATTGTGCTGTCTACGTCCGTAGGTGTGTCAAGTGTCAACTTCACGCCGATAAAATCCATTCACCATCTTCCTCACTTCATCCAATATCCTCCCCATGGCCTTTCTCCATGTGGGCATTCGACATCATTGGTCCCCTAGGTGATCCCAATTCCCTCACCAAGCAGAAATCCTTCATCCTTACTGCAACGGAATACTTCACCAAATGGGCCGAAGTCGAAGCTTACGCGGAAATCAAGGCATCAACAGTCTGCAAGTTCATCATGAAGAACATCCTCGCCAGATTCGGCGTCCCAAGCACGATCGTCACCGACAATGGGCCACAATTCATTTCTCAGGACCTACAGGACCTCTGCAAAAGGTACGCAATTGCATTGCATCATTCATCGCCTTATTACCCACAAGGTAACGGCCAAGCGGAGGCCACCAATAAAACATTGCTCAAAATCATCAAAAAAACCTGCGAGTCTAGTAAGTTTTCAGACTGGCCAGAAAAGCTTATCGAAGCCCTATGGGCCTATCGCACTTCAATCCGTACCCCCACCGGGCAGACTCCATTTGCCCTCACTTATGGTATGGAAACGGTAGTCCTGTACGAGACTCTGATCCCTTCTCTCAGGGTACAATTGGATGAGGAATTTCCCCTCGACGATCGTCGTAATTCACTCCTCGCCCAGTTGGAACTCTTGGATGAGAAGCGGCTGGCCGCCGCCGAACACGCGCGTGTGTATCAAAATAGACTCGCTCGCTTTTACCAAAAGAAAGTCGTTGAGAGAAAATTCAAAGTCGGTGAGATGGTCGTAAAAAGAATTTTTGTCAAATCTGGAGGGCCGCGTTCTAAGCTCCAACCCAATTGGGAAGGACCATTTGTAATTCAAGCCGTGCACCCTGGCAACGCCTACAAGCTAGTCAACGCCGAAGGGACCGAGTTATCCCACCCTTGGAATGGGCTTTATCTTAAGAAATACTACCCTTAGCACAAACAAAAAAAAAATGATGAAAAGATAAAAACATCAAAAAATAAAGAAATATTGAAAACCACTAAAAATATGGAAAATTCAAAATGCCGATGCCCGGCAGTCACCATATAGTTAAGTCTCTGCATCTAACCTTCATGTTAGGATAGGGCCCATTAAGGCTTGGTAGGCATCGGGTCTTGGTTTGCCAGAACCGTAGAGACCCCTGTCCGGCCACGTCGGCCTATGCTCGCTCGAAAGAAGCTAATATGTGTTCACTTATGTATTTTATTCAAAAAAGTTGGCAGCATCACCTACGGTAGAGCCACACCTAGAAGATCTCCGGAAGCTGTAATCTTTATTCTTTTCTCTTCGACCAAATGAGACAGTCGGCGCCCTTAAAACGCTGAGCATGAGAAACCGAAACTCAAACCCCAAGGGCAAGAGTAGGATCCATTTCCTCGAGCATCGATCAGAGCACGAGAAGAGGGCAGTGTCCCCGCAGGCATACGAAGAGGGAGCCCACCAACGTCAAACGACTATATCTCCCTCACAGAAAGAAATACAAAATCAAAATCAAGAGAAAAGCCTGGTCGTGACCGTGCCTGGTGCGATAAACGAAACCCCTCAAAGCAAAAGTCTGAATCCACAAAGGGGGGCCGTGGAATGTAAATGCTCGAGATTTGGTCCGAAGTTGTCCGAAAGGAAAGAGTTAATGGGCCCTTATTCGCTCGCCGGGTTAACGGCTTTGCCGGTCCTCTCAGGAGGTTTATCCCCTACGCTCTTCCTTCTCCCTCTAAAGATGAAGGTTCGATGGAGTTTCTGAAAGGTGAAAACTGCCCAGGGTCTGTGACCTTATTTTAATATACACATTTTGGTTGCCTACTTTGAAAAGTAAAAGCTATCGCTGTGAAGGAGTCTCCGTGTTTCTGGCTGGTCAAGACCCCTGTTTACCACCTTGATGTCTTCTTGTTTAACCTCGGGCTTAGGCCAATGCAAGCGCGTCACCTATGGGTGCGACGGCGTCTGATTCCGGGTCAGCGTCGCGCGGTTGGTCGTTAGGGTTCCAGGGTGTTCCATCTTATACCATCTAGAGTTGTGAGGAAACAGACCCGGGTCGGGCAAATCATCTACCTCAAACACCTTTTGGGTGAATCCCTGTGGTCGGAAGCAACTGGGAGCCTAAGCATGGCATGACGGTATTGTCATCAGGGTAAGTCTTAGCCGGCGGGATCGTCATTCGAGGGGTCTAGAGGCCCAAATCAACCTAGATGTGCACTTAGGATACCTGGGAGGTTAGTAAGAAACCCCTGTCTCACGTAGGTTAGGTGCCATTTGGGTGCTTGCCGGGCGTTAGCAATAAAAAAATTGAAATGATAAAAGTAAAAAAAAGTGGAAAAGAGAAATGTACATATTTGCAAACAAAAAAATCTTTTTATGATAAAACAAAAAAAAATAAATATAAAAAAAAACAAATCAATTTTACATGATTACATTTGCGTGCAGCATCTCTCTTTTAAATACCGCTTGCATTCGTGTGCTTGCCTGTCGCATTTATCATCACCGTATATTTCCCTTGCCTTCGTTAAATAAAGGCTTGGCCCCTTGACCAGTTACCAATGACAGTCACATGACCATTTGCTTATTGAGCAAGGGGCCTAGTCAGAACAGAAATTCTGATTTGTTTGTTTCAGTGATATGTGCAGGGATTCAGGTAACTGAAGCAAAGGTGAAAAACAAACAAACCGAACCTTGTTTTTTATTCCAAAAATCAAAAAAAAAATTACATCAAGTTCCGCCCTCTCTCTCTGCGTCACTCGTCCCACTACTCTCCGGGTAAAACACTCTCAAAGGTGCTACCCAACTACGAAAAGCGTTACTCCTACCGCTCTGTACTCCCCTTCCTATTCCCACATCCCGGCGTTGATCCACGGAAGCAGCAGAGAAGCTACCAACACGAAAGCCACGCTCTCGTGCTTTTCGGTAACGCTCCTCACCATCTCTCAGCCACTGTTCAGCAAGACCAAGGCCGATTCGGAGTTCGAATAGTTGGGCCTCCATGGCCCTTCGCTCCTCCCTTTCAGCCAAACTGTTGGCTCTTTCTCTCTCTGCGTTTCTTTCCCTCTCTGCCCGTTCTCTCTCACGGTCTTCCCTCTCTAACTGGAGAGTGATCCTCAGTTCCATAGCATCCCTGGATGAGTCGTCATCAGGATGACGCCGCAGTTCCCTCTCCAGTTCTGCTATCCTAGCCTCCTTCTACGCAGCTTGGGCAAGCGCTTCTTCCGTCTCCTTTTCCTGCCGAGTGTACCATCTCAGATACGCGATAAGGCGTAAACAAAGAGAACTCAACGCTGAAACTTTTACCTGTATACGGAGCATCCCTTCTGCCTCCGCAGCACGCTGCGTGGCGTGAGCAAGTTGCTCATGAAGTGAGTCAAGTTCTGAGGTGAGAATCCACAAGCTGGAAGAGGCACCACCTACTCCCATCGCTGGGGAGGCTGCGCCAATCTGGGCATGCTGCGACCATGTGAATTAGCAGCCAACATCTGGAATCTGGGGTTTTAACTAGGGATGTACTATACACCTACCAAGGCGCTCGTAGCTCCGCGGGCATCGCCCAACTGTTGTTCCATCTCTGCCAAGCGAGTTCGTAAATTCGCTATCATGGCATCCCGGACATCCTGCAGCCTTACAAGTCAGCATTTTCACCAGAAAAACCAAGAAAAGGAGAAAGAAGAGAAGAGAAAAAGGGGAAACCTACCTCCGCAAGTCCCCTGGGTTGGAACCGTTCTGCGTACTTTGTCCTATATAGACGCAAGTAGTCCTCGCTGTCCCGCGCCTGTGATTCTACAATCGTGCCACCCCGTTGCCAGTCCTCATACTGTTCGGGGAATCGCACGCGCCAGTCAATGCAAGTCGCCGGTCCCCGCGTCTTTCTCCCGACACGAGGTGGCGCAGCTGAATCCACCCATTCTTGAGCCAGTCTTAAAGTCCTCATAACTAATCGTAGCCGAAGCGGCTCGATTTCATTCAGGCAGTGCATCCATAGTTCCCGTCCGAACCGGGCACGACTTGCTAGAACCCACGGCTGGTTGGCATCGACCATGTCTGAGTAGGGTCTCCAGTTTACCATCGCTGTAGGGAACTCCTGTAGCTCCCGCCTTAACACCATCAGTTGGTAGGTTAGGGGTGCCGCACTCATGACGGGTTCCCACCGCCTGGCTAGCGGCACCATCACGGGTCGCCAATGTCGAGCTCTCCCCATAGGGAGGTAATAATAACTCCATAGCTGCTCGGCGCAGGTCATCAGCACCTTGCGAAAATAACAAAAAAATACAAAACAAGTAAAACCAAAAAAATACCTGGATGAATGGTGTGAAACCACTCACAGTCATCTCACGATCCGTTTCTTGGAATAGGCCTGCAAACAAGTGCGCCAGCATAGCAGCTCCCCAGGCATAGTACCCTACTCTTTCAAGGTTTGACAGCAGCTCCAGAAAGCAACATTGGATACCGTCCCCTTTCGAGCTCAGTACCAATCTCCCCAAAAGGAAGAGGAGAAATCTCCTCAAATCTATGTTACATCTTTCCCAGTTGCCGAAATCTGTGCAATACACGGCACGGCATCCTGTTTCTATCCTTTCCATGAACTCTTCTGAGGATTCGTCATCCCGCCGACGAGTGTCGGTGAGCCCTAATGCATCCATGAGGGACGCCCTAGATACCGACCTGTTTTTCCGACCATCTAGGTCCAAACCCAGTAACTTCTGGGCACCTTCTCGGTAGTCCGCGTAAGTGACTCCGGTCACTGCCTCGCCATTCACCTTGAGACTCGTAATTCGGACCACATCTTCCAAGCTGGGCACCATGTGCCCCCAGGGCATCAGAAATGCCCGGCTCACTGGGTCCCATCTCTCACACAAGGCTTGGATCAGGACTAGGTCAAGCTGGATCGGCTCGATCCGAAGGAAGGTACCAAATCCCATCACGTCTAGTCTCGCCTTCTGAAAATCTGGGAGGCCCCTGTATGCTGCTACTACCAACTCCCATAAGATTTGTGATTTCATCACAACCTACACATACAAGGAATGGGGGTGAGGTTTGGTCAGAAGAAAGGAAGAAAAAATGAGAAAAGGGCAAGAAAACTTGGCTTACGAGTTGTGATTGGGCCCTTTCGCTGAAGTGCCCTTCAAAGTCTGAAAGCCTCCTGGAACTACTACCACTGGACCTGCTTCTCTTCGAGGAATGGGAAGATTCGCCCTCCATCCAACTCTCAGAATTTTGAACTCCTCCTCTCCCGTAAGAACTTGTACTCCTCGAGTTATTCCTCGATATACCTGGGAAGATAAAAGGGACAAGAATTTATAGAAATGGAAGGAGTGCGGGCCAAGATTGCCTCCATCACCTGTCGATGATAGCCCTCGCAATAAGACACCGGCCAAGCGGCCCCATGTGTCGCTTCACCGCTCGCACAGGGTGATTGACTGGACGAAGAATAGGACGAATAGCCCCTATGTTGTCTAGGGATACCCTATCATGTTTTGGAGGACGCCCGCAAAATTTGGCACAACATCCGGGAAAAGGAACTAGGGCCGTCAGTATTGACTTCGACGGCAGATTCCCGTGGAAAATGGTCACAATAAGACGTGATTCTCCGCTCGAGGCGGAGTCTCGACAGATCCGTCACATGGGAACAGTGCAAAGGAGAAGAAGTGTAGGGAAGAAGGAACGCACAAGAGGACAAACAAGCATCAGAAAATCAAATCACTCCATTCATAATTCTACATAAGCTGTCAAAAACATCATAAACATAAAGAGGTGACGGGTCCACTAGCCCGCCAATCCTCACCATCACTCATCTCTCCGGGCACTCTCCTCCTCTCCCCCGAGGTGAGGGTCCCTCAGAAGCCTCCAGGATCCCCGTGCAGTAGCACCTGCCTCGCCTCTGGGCGCCTGCTCCGCAGCAGTGACTCGCTGCTCCTCCCCTGGCGTGGCGAAGAAGCCACTGGCGGCAAAGGGACCGGACTGGCGGAGTCGCTCCCCGAACTCTCGTGCTCTCTCGTAGCGCGTCTCCATCCCTCCTAGCCTCTGCACGACGGCCTGAAGGCCCAGCTGGAGCTCCCTCACTTGGGCCTCCAAGGCCCTCCTCTCGGTCAGATCCCGCTGTCGCTCGGACCTTCTCTCGGCTTTCTCTCTCTCTACCTCTCTCCTCATCATCTGCAGAAGAACCCTTAACTCCAGGATGTCTGGAGAAGGTCTCTCCTCACCACGACGCCGCAGCTCCGCTACAGTCGCCACCCAGGCGTCACGCTCCTCTTCCGCCCGGGTCGCACGGGCCACCGCACCGGCAAGTTGCTCCCGGAGGGAAGCAATCTCGAGAAAAGGGGCCGAGGAACTGGAAGATGTGCCACCAATCATCCCCGCCGTCACTGTCTGCTGGGCACGCTGGAACAAAATAAACAACGGCCGTCAGTGAAACTCCAAAATCTGAAGTTAAAAGGGCGGCACGTAACTTACCAGGAGCGACAGCTCATGTTGAGCGACGGCCAGTTGCCGCCTAGTCTCTGACAGCTGGGCGCGCGAGCCGCCGATGCCACGCGTGTCCCAGGCTTGTGGAAGCCCCGCGTAACTCTCTCTCTGCCGCCGCAGGAAGTCGGCACTGTCCTGCACCAGTACACCCCCTTGCTGTCCAGGGAGACGTACGGGCCAGTCCTCGAGCCTCGCCTTGCCGCGACTCTCCTTCCTGACGCGGCTCGGCTCGTCCGCACTCGCCCACTCATCGGCCAGGCCCAGGGTCCTTGCCATGTCCTGCACCAAGAAAGGGGTCCCATATCAGTCAAAAGGAACGCGTCCCCTGTCTAGGACGCGTCCATCATTTGAGTGCAACACTCGCCGAACCCTTTCCTCCTCGCGCGGCTCGCTTCAAAACCCAAAATGAATTAAAAGAGGAAGAGATCGGAGGACCTACCGGACCGTGTTCACCTCCTCCTACGCCATCGGGCCCCTCGGGTCCCTCGGGGGCCCGAAGCGGCCCTTCCTCCTCCATGGACGCCGTTCCGTGCTCGGGCGCGTCCCTCCTTGGGCGAAGATTTCCTCGTCCCTCTCCACCTTCACCACGGTCGGGCCCACCGAACTCCATCGATCAAAAGAGGAGGAAGACGAAAAAGGGGCAAGCGCGTTTCGGCGGAAGGCGGGCTCGTTTGCGGGTAAGGCACGGGAGAAGAAAGGACCACCCGTCGCTTTAAATTTAAAATCAAGGATTAAGACGTGTCCTCGCGCCTGGACGCGCCCAAAAGGGGGAAAAGGAAACAAAATCCCCCCGTGCAAAGCATAGTTCCCCGCTGTTCAGGGCAAGGTCTCGCGGAGCGTGCCTCAAGGGACAACTCAGTGCAAAAGAAGAAAGTGTGGGAGAGAGAAAAGTACACACAACACAAAAAAAAGCCATTTTCATTTCATATAATAGCCGAAAGTACATCATACAGTGAGAAGGGTGACGTGTACAAGCAACTCTCTAACTCTCACCATCACCCTCCTGGTCATCTCTCTCCTCCCTCCTCTGCCGGGGATCCCTAGGGGGCCTCTGCGAACCCTGAGAAGCCGTGCTCGCCTCGCCCTGCGGTGGCACTCCAGCCTCGAAGGCGCGACGACGCTCCTCGGCCGAAGAAACCAGATAGCTGCCCATGGAAAAAGAACCAGACTGACGAAGTCGCGCCCCGCGTTCCTTCGCCCTCTGGTACCGCTCCTCGCTCTCCCGAAGCCTCCCCTCCGCCGTGCCAAGACTCAATCGGAGCTCCAGTAGCTGGGCCTCCAGAGCCCTCCTCTCGGTCTGATCCCGCTGTCGCTCCTCCCTCTCTCTCTCCCTCTCCTCTCTCTCTCTCACTGCCTCCCTCCTCGACAACTCGAGGGTGATCCGCAGATCCAGCACGTCACGAGGGAGCTCCTCAGCCTCTCGTCGACGCTCCTCCTCCAGCTCCACAATCCGGGCGTCATGCTCCGCAATCCGGGCGTCACGCTCCGCCACCCGAGCGTCGCGCTCCTGCTCGGCACGAACAGCACGCGCCAGGGCCTCTCGGATCTCGGCCACCTGTCAAGACACGCATGCACCGTAAGAGAACAGTGATAGAAGGAAAGTAGCTAGAAAAGGGTCGCGGCCAAGCAAGCACTCACTCAAGCCTCGCGGTCACGCTCGGCCTCCTCAGCCCGAGCCACCGCATACGCCAGCTGCTCCTGGAGGGCAGAAACCTCCGGAGGAGGGCCCCGCGAACTGGAACCCGCTCCACCAGCCATCGCGGCTGCCGCTGTCTGGTGGGCCCGCTGAAACACGGGGCAAACGTCAGTCAAAGGCTAAGCATCAAAAATCCAGGTCACAAAAAAAATGCATTGCATAGACTCACCAGGATCTCCAACTCCTGTCGGATGGCCACCAACTGTCGCCTGGCGTCCGCCAACTGGTCCCGCAGGTCAGCGATCATGGTATCACGAGCATCCTGCATTACACATAAGTTAGTATCCCATGCATATACATATAGAAAGGTGGAGCAGTTTCATTTCACTTACCCCTGCCATACCACCCAAGGAGAGGCGGTCCCCGTACGTAGCTCGGTACCGTCTCATGTAGTCTGTGCTGTCCTGTACGTGGGACACCACTGGGACCCCGCCCTGCTGCCAGTCCTGGTACTGTGCTGGGAAGCGCGTACGCCAGTCCACAATCTTCGCCTTCCCCTTGGTCTTCCGCCCAATGCGGGCCGGCGCATCTACGTCAACCCACTCCTGGGCCAGCCCCAACGTCCTCATGACCAGTCTAAGCCACAGCGGCTCAATCTCGTTCAGGCAATGGACCCACACGTCCCGCCTGAAGCGAGGAAGACCCGCTACAACCCAGGGCTGGCCAGCATCGCCCATGCCCAGGTAGGGCCTCCACACCACCTGCATCACCATACATACATTATGCTAGTTACCATTCAGTCTCATGCATAAACACAAAAAAATCATACGCATCTTACCATGGCCTCGGGATACTCGCTCAGCTCCCGACGAAGCGACGCCAGCTGATAGCCGTGAGGTGCTGCAACCACGACCGGCCTCTACCGCCGCGCCAGAGGCACGGCCCTCCTGTTCCCATGCCTAGCCCTCCCCATCGGGAAATAGTAATAGCTCCACACCTGCATCCATCATACATCATTAGTACAATAATTGCATATTTAACTGTGGGAATGCATAAATAAAATGTTTACCTGGAGGAAAGGTGCGAAGCCGCTGACTGTCGTCTCCTTCTCCGAAGTCTGGGAGAGATCAGCAATCAAATGGGAAAGCAGAGCCGCCCCCCACGCATAGTGTCCCACTCTGTCCAGATCCGCCAAGATCCCGAGGAAACGGCAGTGGATGCCATCCCCCTTCGTCCCCAGCAGAAGGCGGCCCAGGAAGAAGAAAAGAAACCTCCGAAGGTCTAGATCCACCAGCTCCCTCTCGCTCGGATCCTGGGTGAAAGATGCACGAGCATCCCCCTCCAATCGAGCCAAGAACTCCGCTCCAGTCTCGCTAACCCGCTGACGCGGGTCGACGAATCCGAGCGCCTCCATGATCTCCACTCGGCCGACTACCCTGCTGTCTCTATCAGTCACGCTCGTCTCTAACCACAGCAGGTCCAGGGCACTCTCTCGGTAGTCGGGGTAGGTGACCCCGCTGACTGCCTCTCCGTCAACTCGTAGCCCGGTGATCCGAGCCACGTCCTCCAATGACGGCACCATGTGCCCCCAGGGCATCAGAAACGCCCGGCTCGGTGCGTGCCACCGCTCCCTCAATGCCTGGATAAGAGGAAGGTCGAGCCGGAAGGGCTCGATCCTAAGGAAAGCTCCAAAGCCCATGGCGTCCACACGCGCCCTCTGAAAATCCGGCAGCCCACGGTATGCTGCCACCACCAAGGACCAGCTGATCCGGCCCTTCATCACGCCCTGCAAACCACAAAACCAACAAAGAACACATCAGCATCATGAACAGTCATAAAACAATAACACTGTATATATACTACTTATTCTTTTATTTTATTTTTTATATTTTTAAAAATATTTATATTTTCTTGTGGAGGCGTCCAGGCCCCTGGACGCCTCCTCTTTTTTCCCTTTATTTTGTTTTTTTTAGAAAAACAAAGCCAAAACAAGAAAAATATATTAAAAATATATATATTATCATGGAGGCGTCCTGGAGCCAGGACGCCTCCTTATTTTTATTATATTTCTATTACTTTTCATAAATAAATAAATAAACAAAAATAAAAAGAAAAAGTGGAGGCGTCCAGGCCCATGGACGCCTCCTTCTCTCACTACCCGCCTTTCTCTCACAGCCTCTCGCACACCCGTTTTAGCCTATTGAACCACAAAGTGAGAATTCCGAGGTACTTACCGGGTCGTGATCGTCCTCTCCCGTGTCACCAGCATCCGCAGCGGCCTCCGCGGCCAGGAGAGGCACCTCCATCTCCTCCCCCGCAGCAACCTCCTCTGCTGCGGCCTCCTCGGCATCATCCCTCAACCTCCTCGCACGACGAGCCAGTCGTTTCCGCTTCTCTGGACCCTGACTCGATCCTCCTCGCTCCATTGGGACTAAGAATGGGTCGTTTGGAGTGGCTGGACGGTCGGAATGAACAGTATAAGTGAACAGGGGGGAGGCCCCCCCCTATATAAAGAATCACCTTTTATTGGGGCGTCCAGGCGCCTGGACGCCCCCACAATTTTTAATTTTTTTCAAAAATTCAAAAAAAATAGGGGCGTCCAGGCGCCTGGACGCCCCCAAAAATAAAATATAAAAAAATATAAAAAAATAAAAGAAAAATCAAAATAGGGGCGTCCAGGACCCTGGACGCCCCAAAAAATAAATTGTCAAAAATAATAATAATAATAAAATAATAAAATAAAATTAGGGGCGTCCAGGCCCCTGGACGCCCCCATAATAAAAAATTTTCAAAAAAAAAAATATTTATATAAGAATATGTATATAATCCAAACAAAATAAAAAACACAAAGAAAAAAAACCATAAAAAAAGATAATAATTAAGGGGACGGGGGTCCGAAACATCCAAATGCCAAATTTTATTCCATCAGAAAAGCAGAGTGAACTACATCAGGGGCTTAGGCGCTTTAGGCCTTAACTTCCCCAGTTCGGTTACATAAGCCCTCCACGGCTCGCATTCCTCCACCACGTGCGCTAAGGCCTTTCCCGCAACACTTGTCTTCCAGGGAGCTTTAATGGCCTTCGCTTCCTTCGCGTCCGCTTCAGTGCCCAACTCCCTTTTCTTCAAAGGAACAATGCCAGTCGGTGGCGGGAACGAATGGCGTGGGATGCCAATCTGGAGACATCACCGATGCGCACTGTAAAGGACGAACTCGGTCGCGCCGATCAGTTGAAGATCAACTTCGGGGGAAGACCTCATGAAGAGATCTAGCAAAAGCAAACATGCCGGTGCGCAAGTAAAGAAGCCTTGTGTCACGGTGCGGAAGTGAGACCGCCAGTCCTCACGTTTCTTCAGCCACGGAACGCGGTTCACTACAGTACCACCGAAGCCTAACACGTCGGCTATGTGGTGAAGCGGGCTTTGTTGGAAGAGCTTCGAAGCGGTTGGCATTCCCTCGCGGTGGTCGAATTTGAAATGCAAATCCAGCCAGCAATTTAAGACAAGTGCACAACCAAATGGAGGCTTACCCATGCTCGAAGCAGTAAGACCGCTGTAAAGATAGGCAAGGACAGCGGGTCCCACCCTCTTTCCACGCCAAATCCCGCAGATAGCACTCAGTTGGTCTTCCTCCACTATGTTGTCGGTATAAGGAAACAAGAGAGCACCCGCCAGACAGATAGTGAACCCCTTCATGATTCCCTCCAAATAGTCATCGTCTGGTGACCCTTTCAGGACGTTCATGACCCACTCCGCAAGCTTTTGGAGATCGATCCCCTTCTGAGTACGGACCTTTCTAGCTGCGTCGGGCGGCATGAAGCTTCCAAGGACGCTTTCAGAAGTACCCCGTGTCAGCATCCGCATAGCCTTCACCTTCCCGTCACTCTTGAATTTCTTCAAACCAAGCAAAAGTTCCACCTCCTCGAGGAGGATGGTCACCTCGAAGGTCGGGAAGATAAAAGTGTGAGTCTGGGGATGCCAGACCTCCACTAGCGCGCCCATAGCCGCCCAGTCCATACGAATCTTCTCGTAATGCTTGGCGTGAATAAGGAGCCCCTGCAGATGCCACTTCGAGAGTATGGCCCTCATGCCAATGGAGATATTGGAAGTCAGCTTTGAAAGCCATGGCAGCTTGGAAAACTTCCTCGGGCCTGGGAAGAGTGGATATGGCTGGGAGAGGAAAGAAGAAGAAATGAAGGAAGTAAGAAGAAGGTTCACGTGCAGAAATTTGAAAAGAGTCGGCTTACCATATGCGACATGATCGTCCCACTCAGATGACCCTCGAGGTCGGAAAGTCGCCTAATCTCGCTGCTAGGCTTGCTCCTCTTCATAACGCGGGAAGACTCTCCTTCCATCCTGAAGATCTCTAGATTCTCCTCTCCTTCCTCTCCTGAGCTTCCAAAACCCACCTTGGTGCATTTGAATGAACTAGCCTAAGGGGAGTTCTTATAGGAAGGGAAGGGTGCTACAGGATAGAACATGTCACATCAGTGGTCATTGTCAAGATTTTGTCTGGATCTCCTTTGAACTGTGGTGCGATTCTGCTACCTTTTGATGTTGCTAACCTTTGCTGGCCTGTGCAGGTTTTACTAACGGACGTCTTTGTCCTATCTCCTGTCCCACCTTTCATTGGTTGGTCCCACCATGTCATGCATCATAGTATATGATACCTACGCTACTAGAACATGTCAAGGACCTTGCGGCCCGAACGAATCTGGGATTTGAGTTCCCCTTCAACAAAAACGGTGATGATCCCGGAAGAGTTTGGGTTGTACGGATAGGCCGTCAATTTGTGATAGAATGGGGACGACGGTTCCATTCAGTGAGTTGGTGCGCGGATAAACGGGCCCCAGCCCAGTATCAGCTCACCGGGTCGGTATCCTGACCCGTTCTTCACAAGTTGACAATATTATCCTTGGCTATTTTCTATTTTTGTTTGTTTTAAATTTTTCTTTGAACCCAGCATGCATTCATATAGGACTTTGATTTATTGCGGAAGATCATTCAAGTGATTCGATTGTGAAAGCCGTTGTGCTCCAATTCCCACAAATATGAGATATTCCACTCCGAATGAAATACTGAGTTTCCTTGAGACAGCCCTACACTGCTCTTCCAAAGGAGACCCTTGTTTGGACAGACTCTCAGATATTCCTTTACCTTTTTTTGACCCACCTTGGCCGCAGCACTTCCACATTGGCTGGTAACCGCTCCCCAAAGGTGAAACCTCCGGTTTATGACCCAGGTACTTCCACACCGAGAAGTTGGTCTCCTCTTATTTCGTGCCTGAGCGCACATCTCACCCTCCCTTATTTGATCTCCGTCTAAGCAATCGTCAATGTTTGAAAGACCTTCTTTAAGGTCGCCTCATTGAAACTCCAGGAAAGATTCCAAACAGTAACGTCAAAAGCGTGTCTCATCACACCTTGGCATCAACTTATCAGTCCGCTCCCACTTCACTCCACTCCACTTCGATACCATTCCACTACGTGTCGCTCCCTTGCAAAGCAAACGCCAAGGCGGGGCAGCTGTAGACACGCCATTCTTGACGCCTCCTGAGAAAGTCTCATATTACTATACAACGCCCCGCAACGGCTTACGCATTCTGAATCACTCGAGTGCTTCCTTTCCTCGGATCTTCTTCTGCCTTTTTCGGCATCCGAAATCGTCTCGTCACGGCATTCGGACGGCATCAACACCAGTCGGACGCATCAAGAGGTTCCGGAATCAAGAAGGGGGTCTGCCGGGCGGCCGCCGACGCCTGATTTGAGGACCCGGGTGGGTCTTAATGGGGGCGTCCAGGCCCCTGGACGCCCCCATTATTTTAATTTGTTTTATTCTTTTCTCAGGGCCCAAAACCAAATATAAAAATATAAAATATATATATATTTATGGAGGCGTCCAGGACCCTGGACGCCTCCATAAAAACAAAAATAAAAAATAAGTGTAAAATGCCAGTTGGCATACAAAAACAAAAAAATAAATAAAATTATATATATATGGAGGCGTCCAGGCCCCTGGACGCCTCCATAAAAACAAATAAAAAATATAAAATGCCAGCCCTAGCATAAAAAGACAAAGAAACAATAAAAAATAATAAACTTTTGGAGGCGTCCAGGCCCCTGGACGCCTCCATCAACTCACTCACGGGCGTCGCCCACCGAACGACGGTTTGTCGTGTGTGAAAAAAGCCAAATTTAGAGACGTCCAGCTGACTGGACGCGCCCATTTCTGAATCACGAGGCGCCGCTCACAAAACCACGCGTTGTGCCGAACCGCGTGCGGCCGTCGTCGGTTTTCGGTGGACCTGCTTGAGGCGTCCGGGACCCTGGACGCCTCCACAAAAGTATTCTAAAAAAAATCAATAAAAATAGAATAAAATATTATTTCGGCCCTGATGGAGGTGTCCAGGGTCCTGGACGCCTCCACCTTCCGGAGCTCTATAAATAGAGGCCCACCCCCTCAGTTCTAGGAGAGCTAAGCAGTGATCCGATAGGCTGCCGGAGCCCAGAGGCTACGGAGTCATTTTTCTAACCCGTGGGGTCTTTTGTAGGTGGAGGTTCTGCCGGCTTCTCGGGTGCCTACGCTCGCGAGAGGAAGGTCGTCTTCATCCACCGCGCTTCCCCGTCGTCCCCACGCTGCCGGAGCTCCGCCGGATTTCACCCTCGGCTCATCCAATAAGCTTTTTCTTCCCCTTTTTCTCCATAGTTCTTTACATTCATCATATTGCATCCTCCATCCCCCTTCACAAGGGCGCCTCTTCTCTTATACTTCTTGCATCCATCATCTCATTTTCCTCCTACTCGAGTCCGAGAGGGGTTTAAAAGATAACACCAACCAGGTGTGTGTCTTGCCATCATTTCGTTATTTTTACCGCGAGGATTTGAATACTACACCTCCATCTTTCTAATCCACTTGTCATTTATTTGTCGTTGTTTTGCAAGGGTACCCGAGGAAAGCCCTCTCCGTCGGCCGGCCGGAAGGAGAGGAAGAAGCAACCCACCATGTCCCGCTCTTGAGGTAGGCGCGATCACTTTCTTATTTTGGGGTCTTTCGGCCCCTGGCGATCACATCTTTTCATCGAGGCCGCGGCGAGTCACTTCCCCAATGGCCGTTTAAATTTCTGTTTCCTATATTCTCTTTATATTTTGTTAAATTCTGCTTATATCATCGAGGCCGCGGCGAGTCACTTCCCCAATGGCCGTTTAAATTTTCGTTCCTATATTCTTTCTATATTATATTATATTTTGCTCATATCATCGAGGCCGCGGCGAGTCACTTCCCCAATGGCCGTTTAAATTTTCGTTCTTATATTCTCTCTATAATCTGTTATATTCTGCTCATATCATCGAGGCCGCGGCGAGTCACTTCCCCAATGGCCGTTTAAATCTCTGTTCTTATATTCTCTTTTATATTCTGCTATATTCTGCTCATATTCTCGAGGCCGCGGCGAGTCACTTCCCCAATGGCCGTTTCAATTCTTGTTATTTAATTTCTGCACCATTCCCGTCCCCCCGAGGTCGCGGCGAGTCACTTCCCGCTATGGCCGTTTGAACCCCATATCTTGCTATATTATACTTGTCCCGCTCGCCCCGCCGGAGCAATCTCCCGTGGTGGCCCCTTCTCTCTCTTCTCTCATCTCTGTGTTGCAGCAAACAGCAAAACAAACAAAAAGAGGAGCCCGCGCGCTCTCCGCATCCTCTTCCCCGCACCATCGAACTCCGAACCGCGTGACGTCGCTCACAGGAGAAAAATGATGAAGAACAGAAAGTATGAAAATTGGGTGAACAGTAAAAATAGTAGACAGAGCTTTGAAAAACTAATTATAGCATAAAAATGTGAAAGAATTAGAAGCTGAGCAAGAAGAAGAAGTTGGAGAAGAACTAAAAACGAAGAACTTTGATGAAGAACTTAACTGCAAAAGATGAAAGGAAAGGCTTCGAAATTAATCCCTAAGGCAGATCTCCAAACTGTTCTCTCCGTAACCCTGCGACCCAGACACCCTTTTAATGGCGTTCTTCAGGATTTTCTCGATCGTGGACTCCAATCTTCACTCAAATCCTTATTTCCAGCAATGGATCATTACCCCAATAGAGTCCTTACTCATAATAGAGTCCTCCTTTCCACTGTTTCTTCGTAGATAAATTAAAACAAGGAAGAATAGCTCGATCGGGAACTACAGTTGCCGGTCCTGGCTGAACTTGAAATAGCGACTTCCTCTGGGTCGTTTCTTTAAATGACTCCTTCATCCAGGGCGTCTCTTTATAAAGTAACGCCTCTTTCTCAGGCGTCAATTTCTCATTTCTGTATTTTGCTATTTCTACATTTTTCATAAAATAGGAATTTGACGACCTCCATGATAGGCGTCCTTTCAATGAGTAGCGACCTCATCTCGGGCGCTAATTCTTTTCTTCTCCCGCCAAACGAATTGACGCCTTATCTTGAGACGCTTCTTTCTGAAAACGCGCCCTTGCATCAGTCTCTTTTTAAATAGCGCCTTGATCTAGGTCGCTTCTTCTGCAAAATTAAAATAACAACTGATTTAGCTCCAAAATAATTGTGCAAATATTTAAATATTTCTCACATGGTCTTTTAAGCTCAAAAAGATGATAAAATGCATGAAGACTCAAACAATGTGTGAGAATGTCATTAATGCTCATGTTGCACAAATATACTCAAAAAATGTTTAAAGATGATAAATGTGATGTAAATTATGATGCAAAATATAGCACTTATCAGCCGCCCCTTGTTGAGAGCGTAAGAAGTCGGAGGGGCCCATGAGAACTTGCGGAGCTACCGGAGCAGATATGTGATGATCCATTTGAACAAAAGAAGGGATGGGCGACTTTCCCTTATCGAAAGATTGTTGGGCCGAATTGGAAGACTGGCCCGTTTCCATGCCCGTGAAAGTGATGGTCCGTGGTTGGATCGGAGTAAGGTCAATTGGAATGGGCTGAGCGGGGAGCCCAACAGTGGAAGGATTGGATTGATTTTGGATGATGGTTGAAGGAGATGCGTTGGACCCTTGCATGGTCTGATAAAGAACTTGGAGTTGGGCCGGATCCAATTGGGCCATCATCTGAAGGACGGAGCCCGCGGAAGGAGTGCAGAAAGAAGGGGTAGCTTGACCACCTTCCATAGAAGTGGAGGACGGAAGAGGGGTAGTCCCCTCCCCGGAGGAAAAGGTAACAACCCTAGGAGGGTTCTCAAGGAGCCCTTGAGGAAGGGAGTCCTCTTGGGAGCGGGGAGGATTAAAGGATGCCATGGTGGACTCGAAAAGAGGATTGGAATAAAATGTGAAGAAGGAATTGACTTGAGGAGATGATTCGGATGGACGAAAACAACTCCACATGCAACGAACAACCTTGACAAAATGCAAAAACCACCAACACAAAAACACACAATAAGCAACCAAACTTAGGTGATTCTAACAAGATGCAAGTGATAAAAGATGAAGACACTCAAGAAAAAAAATCAACCAAGTTGTTTAAGATGATGCAACCCAATTCTTGTGATTCCTCCTTCGGAACTTTAGTGAATTGATTAATATGTGCTCTCAACAATAGGTTCCTAGCAGGAGATGGGTATGAGACTTGGTTTGACTCTAAATGTAATCACTCCTTCACTTATGCAACCCTAGACACGGGGTAGGAAAGGTACAACCAGCTCGGCGTCCGTGTGGGAATCCACGGCTCGCGGGGGCTTATGGAGGTCCCTGGTGTGATTTCCTAGTCGGCCTCAAGGAATATGGAGACGAGAGGTCCTCACAAGGTAGGAAAATGTAATCTAAGATATGACCAGATGAATGACCCTATGTGCACCTGAGTGCATGCAAAGTCTAGCCTAAAATCTAGCAATCAATGATGCACACAATGATATGAATATATGAACAAAGCAAGGAGAAAGTCAGGTATCACCCAAGCACCAAATCACAGCAGAAACTGCGGAAGTAAATGCACCTCGGATGCGTACCTGCCGGGAGTATGACGGTCTAAGAACCATGCGTCAGAGTACAATACCGGTCGAAGGCCAGACCGCCAGAAATAATATAACGCAGGGAGATGGGTCCGTCAAATGAGCCAGAGCCAAAATCGGACAGAAATAACAGGAAAACCCGTGGAAGCTCACACAGCAGAACAAAAGTGGCGGTCTAATGCCCCTGCGTCAGAGGTCTGTAGCGCAGGGACACAGGGCCGTCAAGATACTCAGAAAACCAGATTCAGCAAAAATAAGAGAGAAATCCAAGGGAAACCAAATAGGCAGATGATGGCAGGTTCAAACAGGAATCAGAAGCACGATTGGCACAAGTTGTCCCACCGTGATCGCCAAAAAATTATCTGTTGATTTTATTTTGCCTATCTATCTTTTCTTTGTGGTTTTGAATGATGAAATGACAAGCAAGTAATCAAAGATCCACTCTTAACCTATGAACATGTGATCATGAACCTAGGCAATCAAAGCTAGCTCTAGCATGGGCATGCTATCTCACTCAAACTACGCTAAAGAAAAGGGAAAACACACGCCGGGGCGTGGAGCAAAAGAGTAAATAAAACACACCACAAGGGGTGGAGCAAGCAAGAAAATAAAAGAGATATGTGATGAATGAGAAAGCTAATGCCCAAGACTAAGGAAAGATGTGATCGCCACCAAAGTAAAAATAAGCAAAAGAACTGTAAATACCTTGGAAATAGGTGGATGAAGCACCCGCCCACGGGAGAGAAAACCAAAGAGAACCTGCAGGTCAACTAGAAATAACGGCCAGGACCCTGTGCGTTACTTGGAAAGTAATGGCCACGCGATAGACCGCCAGGAGAAGATGACGCGCCTGCACCAGACCGTCAGATAACCTACAGTAACAAAGTGTGGATTCTTTTAACTCCAACTCTTCCAGCCGGCTAGAAGACTTGGGCCTCGTACTGGTGAACCTGTAAACCTGCCAAAGATGTAGAAGACAAGAACAAAACAACCCAAATTAGCCCTTTCAATAATATAGCATCAATTCTCAAAAGAACTTAAGGACATCAAAAGGAAAGGGGATTATCGGGGAGTTTTTAGTTTTTTAACCCCTCTGGGCGTTTTTAAAAGATTAGGAGGATGTTTGGATGCTTAGAGAACAGTGAGAAAACGTGGAGAAAGAGGAGGGACAATGCTTTGATTGAGGAAAAACCAGGGAAGAACTTAAGCATGTGATGATGAACTTGAAAGACTAAAACCAAAGTACTCCCTTGATTATGAGATGGATGAACGTGGGAAGTAGTTCCTCTTGGATAAAGATGGCTCCTGAGTTCGGCAGCACTTCGTCGTGAATTTTAAAATCTTCTTTTTTTCTGCCATGAAGTCAAGGGTTCTATTTATAGACCCTCAAACTCTTAGGTCGAGCAGAGGATAATCCAGCAAGATAAAGGGATAACTCTTAGCAAATCCTCGAAGATAATATCACCAAGAGTCCATAGAATCAAACAGAAGGTCATGAGGATCAGATTTGAAAGAGATATCGTCAATCCAAACCCTTATCTTCGGCCACGGAGTAGCAGAGAAAAGGCTTGAACTGTCTTGACTCTCTGAAGGAAGTAACGGCTGCACGACAGACCGCCACTTGGAAATAACGCTCCAAGGAACATCCGTCACTATCAACCTTATCCCTAAAGATAAGATCAATGGGAAGAAGACCCAACAAGCTGGACTCTTCAAGGAAGCAACGGCCAAGGCATAGGGCGTCAGAATGAAACAACGGCTGCACGACAGACCGTTATTATCAACGTGTAATCAAAAGGATAAGCTTTAAAACGAGGCCTTAAGCCTTAGGACTCTTCAAAGAGTAACGGTCCAGGAC
Source organism: Amorphophallus konjac (assembly GCA_022559845.1). NCBI lineage: Eukaryota > Viridiplantae > Streptophyta > Magnoliopsida > Alismatales > Araceae > Amorphophallus > Amorphophallus konjac. The sequence continues at coordinate 187,426,525 of CM040129.1, read as the reverse complement.
CCATCCGTCAGAATGAAACAACGCGCCTAGGACCGACCGTTCATATCAAATGGAGATCAAAAAAGGAATAGAGGCATTGCTAAGATTCATCCAATGAAGTAGCCACAAGGAACCATATCCGATCAAGGAGTTAAGACCCAAGAAATAGGCTTCAACTAATCAAGAGACTCAATGAAGAGTGAACGACTCAGAGCATCATATAGAATGAATAAGAAGATGACCCGACTTATTGGGTATAAAATGGATGTTTTTGGATTTTGAACAACCAGTGCCTGCCTAGTAACACGATCTCTTCCTTGTTCAGAATCAGAAGTCCCGAGGTTGGTGTGTAATACGGGTGACAATCCTTGGCCAAGACCCACTTCTCATGACGGTGTTTCCAACAAGGCCATACCCAAGGTACTAATCTTGGTCCTAAAAGAAAAAAGGAACATGGGGGTAAGCTTAGGCCAGATATGGAAGTTTTTAGGACTTGATTTCTTCACCGTACAACCCTGTTTGAGATTTGGTCTGTTGCGCCGGGGCTTTGTGTCCGTCATCGAACCTTCGTCCATTCTAGGCATGCATTCGACCGGGCTCATGACGTCCCGTGGGGAACTATGCTGCCACTCTTGTCATGCCTAGTTTTTCTATTTTTGCATTCCTGGAGTTTTGGAATAGTAGACTTTTGAGATGATGCTTTTGATTTTGTCGCAGAGATTACCCCTTTTCTGCTCCTTTCTTATTCTTGTGGCGTCAGGTCATAACGGACTTGCCCCTATTTGAGACCTCCTCTCGTTAGGGTGTTTGGATTAGTTGTCGCCTCCTTATTCACTTCTTTCCCCTGGATTCAGCCGAAGAATGAAGCGGACATGGATTTCGATTTTCCCCTAAAGCATGGCCGAGGAGAAACGGTGTCTTTTAGAATCGGAAAACCTGACCAGGGATGTCGTGTAGTGTGTGATTGCCTTACTCGGGACCCTTCTTAGTGAAACAGGAGGGAGCATCCTGCTGCCGGGGAAGCACGCGGCTTAGACTCTAAGGAAAGAAACGCTTAAGATACAACCCATTCCACGGGTGAGAGAGCTCCTCACCTTCCGCATTTATTAAACGATAAGCATTCCCTGGATAAGCTTCTTTTACGACAAACGGCCCTTCCCAATTAGGTTGTAATTTAGACCTTGGACCTTCAGACCGAATGAATTTGCATTTCAAAACCATATCACCTTTTAGAAACTTACGTTCGATCACCTTCTTTTGAAAATAACGCGAAACCCTCTTTTGATAAACGGATACGTGATCGGTCGCGTTCATCCTCTTCTCATCTAAGAGTTCCAGCTGGACCAGTAACGCCTCTCGACGTTCATCGAGATTAAGTTCCTTATCGAGCTGCACTCTAAGGGAAGGGATCAGGATCTCATATGGGAGCACCACCTCCATCCCGTAGGTAAGAGAATAGGGAGTTTGTCCCGTAGGGGTACGGACGGAGGTGCGATAAGCCCACAGAGCTTCTACTAATATTTCTGGCCAATCAGAAAACTTATGAGCTTCGCATGTTTTCTTGATGATTTTGAAAAGGGTTTTATTAGTGGCCTCGACTTGACCGTTGCCTTGAGGATAATATGGAGATGAATGATGCAATGCAATATTGAACTTCTTACAGAGGTCCTTAAGCTCTTGGGAGATGAACTGGGGTCCGTTGTCGGTGATGATGCTGTTTGGCACTCCAAACCGCGAGATGATATTCTTCATGATAAAGCGACACACCGTTGTAGCTTTGATTTCTGCGTATGCCTCGGCTTCGGCCTACTTGGTGAAGTACTCAGTGGCAGTAAGGATAAAGGATTTCTGCTTGATCTGAGAATTAGGATCACCGAGCGGGCCGACAACGTCGAAAGCCCACATAGAGAATGGCCAAGGAGCAGTCATAGGATGGAGAGATGAAGTAGGAGAATGAATTTTATCAGCATGGAGTTGGCATTTAAGACACCTCTGGACATAGAGGGAGCAATCTTCCTCTAGAGTGGGCCAGTAGTAGCCCTGCCTAAGGATCTTCTTTGCTAGAGCCTGGCCATTGACATGACCTCCACACTCACTAGAATGGGCTGCTTCAGCCACCTTCCAAGCTTCAACATCATCTAAGCATCTCATGAGCATTCCGTTAGTAGCGCGCCTGTACAGTTCTCCTGCAACAATGGTGTACCTTGCGGCGGCTCTTCTGATTGACTTGCGTTGCTCAGCTGTTGCCCCTTCTGGGAATGACCCCTCTTTGCAAAACAACTCGATTTCATGATACCAAGGTAATTCCTCTTCGTCCAGAATCTCCTCTAGTTCTGCTAGTGAAACTTCCTTGAGATCTTCCTTCTCAGCCCTCGCCTCTACGGATTTCCTAAGGTTGAGGTACCAAGGATCCTGAAGAGATGGTGCGTCCAATCTCTGGACGACGATAGTCTCAGTATTCCGACTGAGAGGGAAGGATAGGGAGGAAGCAAGAGATGCCAGAGCATCTGCTAGAATGTTCTGAGAACGGGGAGTGTGAATATAGATCAGCTTACGGAATCGCCTAGCGAGAAGCGTGACCAAATCTTGATAAGGTTTGAGCTTGGGGTCACGAGTACGGTAAGTGGATAGAACTTGCCGTAGGACGAGCTGAGAGTCTCCTATGATGTTCAAATAACGCGCACCTAAGAGGTAGGCGTGCTTCAAGCCGGCCAGGAGAGCCTCATACTCAGCGATGTTGTTGGTAGCGGGAAACCGAAGTTGATAAGCAAAGGGAATGGTTACCCTCTCTGGGGTAAGCAGAACAGCACCGATCCCTCGGCCCTGAGAGTTGAGCGCACCGTCAAAGTGCAAAGACCAGAAGGGGTGATGAGAGATAACAGAAAGATGCTCATCAGGGAAATCGTCCTGAATGGAATCGGTGTGAGGGATGGGGAGATGGGCGAGATGCTCAGCAATGGCATATCCTTTGACTGCCTTCTGAACAACAAAGGTGATGTCGAACTGAGAGAGGAAGCTCTGCCAGCGAGCTAACCTACTAGAAAGGACAGGCTTTTCTAAGAGATAACGGATCGGGTCCATTCTAGAGATCAACCTAACTGGGTGGGCAAGGAAGTAGTTTTTCAGCTTCTGAGCTACCCACACTAAGGTGGCACAAGTCTTCTCCATAGCGGTGTACTTGGATTCAACTGCATTAAACAACCGAGAAAGGTAGTACGCAGCCCGCTCTTTCCCTTCATCATCTACTTGTGCTAAAACCGCCCCTAGGGAGTCCTCAATAACCGAGATGTATAGAATTAGGGGTTTCCCAGGGACAGGAGGTTGCAGAACCGGGAGATTGGATAGATATTCTTTGAGGTCTTCATAGGCCTTCTGAAAATCTTCATTCCATTCAAACTTGACCCCCGCCTTAAGTAATTCATAAAACGGACGGCACCTTTGAGAATGCTGGGATATGAATCTTCTGATAAATTGTAATCTACCAATCAATCCTCGAAGTTCCGTAATGTTCTTTGGCGGAGGCATGCCCATGACGGCCTGTGCTTTATTAGGATCAATCTGGATCCCCCGTTTGCTTACTATGAACCCTAGCAGCTTCCCTGAGGAGACTCCGAATACGCACTTCTTCGGATTCATCTTGAGCTTGTACTCCCTGGCTCTCTGCAGCACCTTAGCCAGGATAGAGGGGTGTTCTTCCTTAGTTCTTGACTTCACCAGGATGTCATCCACGTAAGCTTCCATATAGATATGCATCATGTCATGGAAGATGGTCATCATCGCCCTTTTATAGGTGGCACCTGCGTTCTTCAGACCGAATGGCATAACCACATAACAATACGTGCCCCAGGGCGTGGCGAAGGAAGTTTTCTCTTGATCTTCCGGAGCGAGACGGATCTGATTGTAGCCCGAGTATCCATCCATGAATGAGAGAGGTTCATACCCGGTTGTATTATCTACTAGGACGTCTATATGGGGTAGCGAGAAATCATCGTTGGGTCATGCTTTGTTAAGATCCCTGAAGTCAATGCATATGCGCACTTTTCCATCTTTCTTAAGAACATGGACTATGTTTGCCACCCACTGAGGATATAAAACTACTCTGATGAAACTGGCTTTGTATAGTTTGTCGACCTCTTCTTTGATCCTCAAGGCCATGTGGGGGTGAAATCTTCTTGACCTTTGTTTCACAGGTGTTGCCCCTGGTTTAAGCACGAGTCGATGTTCCACTAAAGAGGGGTCAAGACCTGGCATGTCCTCGTAAGACCAGGCGAAGGAATCGCTATACTCCCTTAGAACCTTAATCAATTCCTCTTCTACTTGTGAAGGGAGATTAGCAGCAATAATGACGGGCCTTGGGTCTTCTTCGGTTCCTAGATTGATTTCCTTTGTAGGTTCATCCACCGATGTCGACGGCTCGTCGAATCTTTTCAATCCTTGTGCATATAAGTCGGCGGTGTCATCTACATTGCTGTCCTCATTAATTGGATCCTTTTCATCCAAGATCTCGTAGATGCCTAATCCGTCATCGCTCCATACCCTTTCTATTTCCTCTTCATCTTCAATCACAATTGCCGTGGCGATGAATTCCGGGCACTTCAAAAGAGCACGGCAATGCTGAGCTAAATCTTGCAAGAACCTATCAGGAACAGATCGGGAAGGATGCGCCAGCGAGCGCGGCTTAGTAGAGGAAGGGTTGGATGACCTAGAACAAGACCCTACTTCTCTAGACCTAACTGACTTTACTTCCCTAGACTCGACGAACCCTAATCCTAACCTAGGGGACAGAAGGCCTAGTGGAAGGGAAGGCGCAGGGGACTCGTGCCCCTGGGAGGAGGATGGCGACAGGATAGCATAATATTCCACTAAAACCTCAGTTTCAAATTTGACGTTTTTTTTTGGAGATCAGCGGAGACCACACAGCAAGATGGAGGAGGTGGGAGCTGCATAGGGAACAGCTCGGGGAAAATGCAGTCGAAGAAAGGATCGGAAGAAGAGAACCACATCTCGTGGAGTTGGGAGTTGGGAGGAGGAGGAGTGAAGAGAGTGGATAGATCAATGGGTGGGCACCTCCCGCAAGCACAAGGAACAAATAGAATTTTTGGCGGATCAATAAAGGATGGATTTATTATGATAGGAGGAAGGCGGGGTATGAAGCCCCCTTACTGGAAAATAGATTGGAAGTGTGAGGGAGACCAAGAAAAGGCAATTGGAGAGCTCCCCTCCTTTTGTAAATCAACAATAGGCCGCTTCTTCGGCCTCCACTGCACAAGCCGAACCTCTTGCTTCTTCTGACATTCTTCCTCATGAAAGAGCCCCTGCAAGTCCTGACCATAGTCGAGCATATCATCATCTGACCCTCCCGGCAATGGGGGCGGGTTGGTAATCGGACATACTGCATCTTTTTCTAGCTGAACTTGTTTTGAAGCTAATGTGCCGGGCTGGAGAGGCCCTCTGACAAAATGCTGGCGATAATCCCAGGTGAGTGGCCCAGTATCACCCATAATGGATAATGTAGTCTCCTTGTAACCGAGACCTCTCCTGCCCATTTTTCTTCCCTTGGGTATGGGCTTGGTCATTCCTTGTAATTGCACACCGAGGCCTCTCCCCGGTTGATAGCCCAGTTTCAGTATGATGTTCCAGCCTTTGGAATCTCGAATCTGCGGCTTCACTTTGACGTTAACTGGAGTAGTGATGGGCTTGGGAGATGCATACGCCCAGGGGAAGTTCAAGTCCAGCACTGATATAACGGGCCGGCTGCTTGGCCAAAGTGTGGCAAGAACCTGCTCTGATATGGCCTTAACTGTCTGCACCGCGGACAAGCTTTTAACTTTAACGACCCTCCCTTGGAAGGGGAATTTGACGCACTGATGTGCGGTGGAAGGCACGGCACCGAGTGTATCAATCCACGGACGACCCAGGATAGCCTTGAACATAGGGTCGATATCGAGCACATAGAATTCCACGGCCATTGTAAGGGGCCCGAGCTCTGCCTGAATGGTGATCACCCCGTGACACGCTCACCTCGAGTTGTCATATGCAGCTATAGTGGTGGGGGTAGGTCGTAATAACTCTTCAGATATGTTGCATGCTCGGAGGGTGCTAAGTGGACAAACATTAATTGAAGCCCCTGTGTCAACCAGCGCTGCTTCAATGCTGACTTTGTTCAGAGTGATTGTAATGCAGAGCGGCATTTGCTGAGCTTCTGGAGGTGCTAGCTCAGTTTCTGAAAATGTAATTGCCGGCCCTTTGGAGATGGTTGCTAGTGCGGTCGGTAAGCTGTCGACTGCCATATCTTCACTGACCATTACCTTCTGTAAAAAGTCTCTTAGTGCATCCTGATGAAGGGTAGACCTTTTGATCAGCTCTAGCACAGATATTTTAGCGGGCACCCGGTCTAGATGATGTAACAAGTCATATTGAGTACCTGGCAGCGGTTCAGTTTCTTCTTGCTCGGCCGTTGGCTGGGAGGACTGGGGATTAGAAGTAGTGGGGTAATTCCGATGGAACATCTTCCCGCTCCTCAGAGCACAATTCGCCGCGGCATCTGAAGATAGTATGATGGGCCCTGCGGGGCGGATGAATGGAACAGGTGGTGTGGGGGAGACGATCTGGTGGATCGTAAGGTTGGTGGTGGTAGTGGGTGGTGAGCGGATGATGGGCGAGGAGTTGGTGGAAGGCAGGGTGGTGATGAGTGTCGACGCGGGTGGAGGGAAGGCTAGCGGCAGGGTAAGGATGGATGAAGGGTTGGATGGTGGTGTGATGACGGTGACAGGGTTAAGTGGTGGAGAGTATGATGGAACGGTGGGTGGTAAGGAATTTGCTGAAGCGGGTGTAATTGGGAGGATGAATGGAGGGGATGTTGGGTGTGCAGGAAGGACGAAGGAGGGAGGGAGAGGATTGCGGTGGTTATGGTGGAGGGCCATGACTTGTGGTGCGGCACTGTCATCATCAAAAGACCACCCGGCATTGGGGGCCGGCGGTTGGACCACGTTTACTTGTGCTGGTGCTGGCGGCTGCTGCTGAGGAGCGGGTGGGTGGTTCGGCATCGGATTCTGATGGATGCCCAGGTCATGTACTTGCTGTGGTTGCTGTTGTGGTAGCTGCTGCGGCTGCGGTGCCTGTTGCTGCTGCACTTGCGGCCTTGGCTGCTGCCCACTTTTCTCCTTGATCTCAACAATGGCCCGATGCATTGCGGCCCAATCTATCCTTTGCCCTTCATGGAGATCATATACCAGATCCCGGAACTGAAAACATCCTTCTATGGTATGGCCCGGCTGCCTATGGAATATACAATATTTAGTCTGATCAACGACTGGGTTCCAAATTGGCCGTTCTGGAGGAAGTTGGATCGCATTCACTGACATGAGGGCGGAGAAGATATCTGTAAGTGTCTCTGGCAATGGATGGTATTGAGCTCTCCTGGGAGCCGGGCGCTTGCTGTTAGGGTTGTTGTTATAGCCGCTGGGTGGAGGGACATTGTGGTATTGCGGAGGTGGTAGTTGTTGCGGATTGGTGAAGGCATTTTGTGGAGTGACAAAGGTAGGCGGAGGGTTTTGTGGGGTTGCCTGGAAGTTTTGTGGAGCGGGGTTTTGGGAATTGCGGGGGTTTTGGGGGAAACGGAATGGTGCGGACTGGAATGGGAAGGCAACGGCTTGCACTTGTTCATTTTTCTGGACCCCCTCGGTAACCGGCCCTTGTGGCTTCTTGTGGTACTTGGGCTTTTAGTTTTCAAATAAAGAGTGGATGGGGGAATCCTTAAACTGGGTCTGGATGAAGCGCGCCCGGCTGTAGAGCTGATGCATGTTGGCTATGTCGTTCATTGCCAGGATGTTCCGAAAGGTTGGAGTAGCATTTGAAATCAACAGCTTGACCTTCTCTTCCTCCGGGATGTGGCCAGGCACTCTAGCGGCCATCTGTCTCCACCTGTCTGCATAAGTGGCAAACTCCTCGTCTGGTTTCATCTTCTCGGCCACCAGATCTGTGAATGAGTATTCTGGGCCGACCTTGTCTTGAAACCGCTGGATGAACTTGTCCTTGACTACCTTGAAACTCTCAGCCTCTTCCAGTGGTAGAGAATAGAACCATTCCAGAGCAACACCATCTAAAGATCGGCAGAATAAATATGCCATAAGGCGATCATCATACTGGAATTGCGCCGATTCATATAAAAAATCCCTCACATGATTAAAGGGATTGCTGCTCCCGTCGTACTTGCGGTAGTTGGGGAGCTCTGATTGAGGAGAGAATCGGATATTCTGGAAGCTTGGAACAGGAATATCGGCCAAAGATTGTGGGCCAACCCGCTTCTGGAGGAAATCGAGTTGCTGCTGCATGGCGGCCCACTTGTCGAGCAAGTCCTGCTCTCAGGAGGGAGCAGGGGCGGTGAAAGATGCTGATTGAATGTAAGGAGCAGATGGAACGGTTGTGGCAAAAGGCGGGTGCCCACAGGAAGGAATGGAGGGATAAGCAGTAGGGATGGGGGGCCCGTAAGAAGGATATTGGGCATAAGCTTGACCCGGATTAGGATAAGCTTGGGCCGCCCCTTGTTGAGAGCGTAAGAAGTCGGAGGGGCCCATGAGAACTTGCGGAGCTACCGGAGCAGATATGTGATGATCCATTTGAACAAAAGAAGGGATGGGCGACTTTCCCTTATCGAAAGATTGTTGGGCCGAATTGGAAGACTGGCCCGTTTCCATGCCCGTGAAAGTGATGGTCCGTGGTTGGACCGGAGTAAGGTCAATTGGAATGGGCTGAGCGGGGAGCCCAACAGTGGAAGGATTGGATTGATTTTGGATGATGGTTGAAGGAGATGCGTTGGACCCTTGCATGGTCTGATAAAGAACTTGGAGTTGAGCCGGATCCAATTGGGCCATCATCTGAAGGACGGAGCCCGCGGAAGGAGTGGAGAAAGAAGGGGTAGCTTGACCACCTTCCATAGAAGTGGAGGACGGAAGAGGGGTAGTCCCCACCCCGGAGGAAAAGGTAACAACCCTAGGAGGGTTCTCAAGGAGCCCTTGAGGAAGGGAGTCCTCTTGGGAGCGGGGAGGATTAAAGGATGCCATGGTGGACTCGAAAAGAGGATTGGAATAGAATGTGAAGAAGGAATTGACATGAGGAGATGATTCGGATGGACGAAAACAACTCCACATGCAACGAACAACCTTGACAAAATGCAAAAACAACCAACAAAAAAAAACACACAATAAGCAACCAAACTTAGGTGATTCTAACAAGATGCAAGTGATAAAAGATGAAGACACTCAAGAAAAAAAATCAACCAAGTTGTTTAAGATGATGCAACCCAATTCTTGTGATTCCTCCTTCGGAACTTTAGTGAATTGATTAATATGTGCTCTCAACAATAGGTTCCTAGCAGGAGATGGGTATGAGACTTGGTTTGACTCTAAGTGTAATCACTCCTTCACTTATGCAACCCTAGACACGGGGTAGGAAAGGTACAACCGGCCCGACGTCCGTGTGGGAATCCACGGCTCGCGGGGGCTTATGGAGGTCCCTGGTGTGATTTCCTAGTCGGCCCCAAGGAATATGGAGACGAGAGGTCCTCACAACAAGGTAGGAAAATGCAATCTAAGATATGACCAGATGAATGACCCTATGTGCACCGGAGTGCATGCAAAGTCTAGCCTAAAATCTAGCAATCAATGATGCACACAATGATATGAATATATGAACAAAGCAAGGAGAAAGTCAGGTATCACCCAAGCACCAAATCACAGCAGAAACTGCGGAAGTAAATGCACCTCGGATGCGTACCTGCCGGGAGTATGACGGTCTAAGAACCCTGCGTCAGAGTAAAATAACGGTCGAAGACCAGACCGTCGGAAATAATATAACGCAGGGAGATGGGTCCGTCAAATGGGCCAGAGCCAAAATCGGACAGAAATAACAGGAAAATCCGTGGAAGCTCACACAGCAGAACAAAAGTGGCGGTCTAATGCCCCTGCGTCAGAGGTCTGTAGCGCAGGGACACAGGGCCGTCAGGATACTCAGAAAACCAGATTCAGCAAAAATAAGAGAGAAATCCAAGGGAAACCAAATAGGCAGATGATGGCAGGTTCAAACAGGAATCAAAAGCCTGATTGGCACAAGTTGTCCCACCGTGATCGCCAAAAAATTATCTGTTGATTTTTTTTTACCTATCTATCTTTTCTTTGGGGTTTTGAATGATGAAATGACAAGCAAGTAATCAAAGATCCGCTCTTAACCTATGAACATGTGATCATGAACCTAGGCAATCAAAGCTAGCTCTAGCATGGGCATGCTATCTCACTCAAACTACGCTAAAGAAAAGGGAAAACACACACCGGGGCGTGGAGCAAAAGAGTAAATAAAACACACCACAAGGGGTGGAGCAAGCAAGAAAATAAAAGAGATATGTGATGAATGAGAAAGCTAATGCCCAAGACTAAGGAAAGATGTGATCGCCACCAAAGTAAAAACAAGCAAAAGACCTGTAAATACCTTGGAAATAGGTGGATGAAGTACCCGCCCACGGGAGAGAAACCCAAAGAGAACCTGCAGGTCAACTAGAAATAACGGCCAGGACCCTGTGCGTTACTTGGAAAGTAACGGCCACGCGATAGACCGCCAGGAGAAGATGACGCGCCTGCACCAGACCGTCAGATAACCTACAGTAACAAAGTGTGGATTCTTTTAACTCCAACTCTTCCAGCCGGCTAGAAGACTTGGGCCTCGTACTGGTGAACCTGTAAACCTGCCAAAGATGTAGAAGACAAGAACAAAACAACCCAAATTAGCCCTTTCAATAATATAGCATCAATTCTCAAAAGAACTTAAGGACATCAAAAGGAAAGGGGATTACCGGGGAGTTTTTGGTTTTTTAACCCCTCTGGGCATTTTTAAAAGATTAGGAGGATATTTGGATGCTTAGAGAACAGTGAGAAAATGTGGAGAAAGAGGAGGGACAATGCTTTGATTGAGGAAAAACCAGGGAAGAACTTAAGCATGTGATGATGAACTTGAAAGACTAAAACCAAAGTACTCCCTTGATTATGAGATGGATGAACGTGGGAAGCAGTTCCTCTTGGATAAAGATGGCTCCTGAGTTCGGCAGCACTTCATCGTGAATTTCAAAATCTTCTTTTTTTCGGCCATGAAGTCAAGGGTTCTATTTATAGACCCTCAAACTCTTAGGTCGAGTAGAGGATAATCCAGCGAGATAAAGGGATAACTCTTAGCAAATCCTCAAAGATAATATCACCAAGAGTCCATAGAATCAAACAGAAGGTCCTGAGGATCATATTTGAAAGAGATATCGTCAATCCAAACCCTTATCTTCGGCCACGGAGTAGCAGAGAAAAGGCATGAACTGTTAGGATTCTCTAAAGGAAGTAACGGCTGCACGACAGACTGCCACTTGGAAATAACGCTCCAAGGAACATCCGTCACTATCAACCTTATCCCTAAAAGATAAGATCAACGGGAAGAAGACCCAACAAGCTGGACTCTTCAAGGAAACAACGGCCAAGGCATAGGGCGTCAGAATGAAACAACGGCTGCACGACAGACCATTATTATCAACGTGTAATCAAAAGGATAAGCTTTAAAACGAGGCCTTAAGCCTTAGGACTCTTCAAAGAGTAACGGTCCAGGACCCATCCGTCAGAATGAAACAACGCGCCTAGGACCGACCGTTATTATCAAATGGAGATCAAAAAAGGAATAGAGGCATTGCTAAGATTCATCCAATGAAGTAGCCACAAGGAACCATATCCGATCAAGGAGTTAAGACCCAAGAAATATGCTTCAACTAATCAAGAGACTCAATGAAGAGTGAACGACTCAGAGCAACATATAGAATGAATAAGGAGATGACCTGACTTATTGGGTATAAAACGGGTGTCAACAACAAGTCATCAGCATTTCATGAAATAGATTAGTTGCATTAAAAAATAAATAAATAATTACCTGGAGAAACGGTATGAAGCCACTCACAGTCACTTCTCGATCTGTCCCTTGGGACAGACTTGTGAACAGATGCGCCAGCACGGCGGCTCCCCAGGCATATTGCCCTACCCTCTCTAGGTCCACCAAAAATTCTAAGAAACGACAATGGATGTCGTCTCCTTTGGAACCCAGCAGTAATTTTCCCAGTAGGAAGAGGAGGAATATCCTCAAGTCCGTGTTTGACCTTTCCCTGCTACTGGCATCCACGCAATACACAGCGCGGGACCCTCTTTTCGCTCTCTCCATGAATTCCTCCAAGGACTCGTTATCACGTTGACGAGTGTCAGTGAGCCCCAATGCCTCCATGATAGACGCCTTGGCTACTGACCTGTTCTTTTGGTCCTTTAATTCCAGACCAAGAAGCTTCTAAGCCACTTCGCAATAATCAGGGTAGGTGACCCCGGTCACCGCCTCGCCATCCACTCTAAGGCCAGTGATTCGGGCCACATCTTCGAGACTGGGCACCATGTGCCCCCAGGGCATCAAGAAGGCACGACTCTCCAGGTCCCATCTCTCGCGCAATGCTTGGATGAGGGCGAGGTCGTGCTTAATGGGTTCGATCCGGAGGAATGCACCAAACCCCATCGCATCTAGCCGGGCTTTCTGGAAGTCAGGCAAGCCTCGATAGGTAGCCACCACTAATTCCCATGAGATGTGTGACCTCGTAATACTCTGTGGATTACACAGGAAGTGAGAAGCAGGTGCATCATTGAAATAAAAAATAGAAAAAGAATGAGAAAGGAAGAAAGGGATCATGAAGAATGAGAGAGAAGAACTGGCTCATTTACAAGCTCCGATTGGGTCCTCTCACTAAGCTGCCTTTCAACATCGGAGAGTCTCCTGGAACTACCACTGGATCTGCTCCTCTTTGAGGAGCGGGAAGACTCGCCCTCCACCCTGAAACTGGACTCTCCCTCCATCTCAGAAAATGAGAAACTCTTACTCCCTTCTGTCAACTTTTCACTCTTCTAACTAGTCTCCACAACTTCATGCTTTCAAGTGAAGCAGGCGGGGGGAGTATTTATAGGATTGAAGGGATATGATCCAGATCTATCCCAATTCCTCTTGCAATGGGCCTTGTAACAAAGCACCCATCTTTCACTCGAAGTAAACGAGGTCGGGGGCGTAGCTGGTTGATTCACACCCTACACGTCTAGGTTTCCTGTGTTCATCATGATTCAAATAAATTTGAGATGAGGACTTCTACATGGAGAAAGGACAATGCAGGTCGACCTCTTTGAATTTGGGAGTGGACTCATCCACAGGAGAAAGGACAATGGGAGTCGATATCTTTGAATCTGGGAGTGGACTCGTCTACATGGAAAGAGGACAGAAGGGCGGTTGGCATCTCTGAATTCAGTGGCACATCATTAAAATTTGTGATGGATTCTCCCGAAATAAATGCACAATGAGTCTAAGACACGATCCGTTATCTCAGGGGAGTTCTGTTAAACACGTCACATGGGGACGGCATGAAAAGAGGAGGCGTAGAAGAGAAGGAATGCATGGAGGGCAAACCTGTCACATGAGAGCAAGTCATTCCATTCATAGGTCTATATAAACTATCATGTTCACCGTGAGAAGAGAGCGGGTGTACGAGCAACTTGCTAAATCTCGCACCACCCTCTTGGTCGTCTCTCTCCTCTCCTAAGGGGGTGGTCCCTGGGAGGTCATCTAGAGCTCTGCGACGTTGCAATTGTCTCATCGCATCGCGCATTCCCACCCTCTCTGGTAGCCCTCCTCGCCCTCCTCTGGCCTCTCTCGCGACCCCGACGGCCGCGAAGCTCTTGAACCCGAGGCCGTTGGCTGAGCCGCCCCCTACTCTGCGATGGAGACTACACCAACCCTAAGAGCTCCTCCACCGTGAGCTCCAACTCTCCTCCAATCGGCAGTGACTCTGAAGCAGTGACGTGTTCGAGCGCTATTTCTTCCGGAGCTTCATCACTTGGGCCTCACGTGCCCTCCTCTCGTCTCGATCCCGATGTCGCTTTATCCACGCCTCTCTTTCCATTCTCTCCCAGTTTACTTTTCTCCTCGCCACCTGAAGAGAAATCCTCGGCTCCATGACATCTCAGGGCAACTCCGCATACTGTAGTTGCTTCAATCCCCCAGCTCCTATCCAGTGACGTCCGACCATCACCCGGCGTCCGCCATTCCAGTCACAAAGAAAAGGGGAAGGGAGAGACTGAAAGAGAGTGCAATGGCATTAAGGCTTTACATTTATTTCAAAATAAGATACATCAGGGTTTGGGCACCTCAGGCCTCAGTTTCCCGAGCTCAATTACATAAACTTTCCATAGCTCCCGATCCTTACTCACAGACACCATCGCCTTCCGTGGAACGCTTGCCTTCCACGCTGCTTTGATCACTTTCACGTCTGTCGCATCACCCTCTGTGCCTAGATCCCTTTCTTTAATCAAAGGAAGGTTGGATAGTGTAGGAAAAGAATGCCGAGGAAGACCGATTTGCAGGCAACATCGGTGCGAGCTGAAAAGAACAAATTCGGTTGCACCGATAAGCTGGAGTTCAGCATCAGGAGAAGATCGCGTGAGAAGCTCACACAGAAGTAAACTTGCTGGCACGCCAGTAAACATATTCTGTGCCAAGGTGTCGAAGTGAGTACGCCAGTCTCCGCGTGTCTTCAGACGGGGCATGCGATTGGCCACCTTCCCGCTAAAGCCCAACACATCGGCTATGTAATGAAGGGGGCTTTGTTCGAAGATCCTAGAGGCCGTCTATCCCCCTTCGCGCTGATCAAATTTGAAATGGAGATCAACCCAGCAATTGAGGAGAAGCATGCACCCATAAGGAGGCCTGCCCATGCTGGAAGCCGTGAGACCACTATAGAGATACGCAAGGACGGTGGGCCCCACACTCTTACTCTCCCAAAGTCCACAGATCGCGCCTAGCTGATCTCCTTCCACAATGTTGTCAGTGTGAGGGAATAGGAGGGCACCCGCCAAACAGATCGTGAAGCCCTTCATGAGGGCTTCCAAATGATCATCATCTGTTGACTCTCCCAGGGCATTCATAGTCCATTCCGCAAGCTTCTGTAAATTGATGCCCCTTTGAGTTTGTACGGTCTTGATGGCCTTCGACGGCATAAAACTTTCAAGGACTTCCTCGGAGGTTATCCTCCTTTGCAAGGGCAAAATCTTCATCTTGTCGTCCCTTCTAAACCTTTTCAAACCAAGTAGGAGTTCCGCCTCCTCAAGGAGGACCGTCGCTTCAAAAGTGGGGAAGATAAAGGTGTGGGTTTCAGGGTGCCAAACCTCTACCAATGCACCCATGGCCGCCCAGTCCATATGAATTTTGTTATAATGTTTGGCATGGATGACGAGACCTTGGAGGTGCCACTTTGTAATAAAAGCCCTCATTTCGATATTTATGTTGGAGGTGAGCTTTGACAGCCAGGATAGCTTTGAGAATTTCCTTGGACCCGGAAAGAGAGGATATGGTTGGAAAAGAAAGAAAAGAAAAGAATGAAGAAGCGAGAGAGAATTTATGCAGGGAAAGGAAAAGGAAGAACCGACTTATCACCCGTGAAAGAATCCTCTCGCTCAGATGACCTTCGATGTCGGTCAGCCTCTTGAATTCGTGGCTGAACCTGCTCCTCTTAGCAGGGCGGGAAGGCCCACCTTCCATCTCAAAAGGGCAGGATTTCTCTCCCCCCATCTCAAAAAGAGCTTAGCTCCCCGAACCAGTTGATGACCTTTTGCTAGAAGTAGGGGGATACATATAGGAAGGAGAGGGGAAAAAAGGAAAATGTAAAAACATTAATGATGAGTTACCGTGTGGACTTTAATCGGAGGAATCTGGTTTGGTTTGCGTTGTGTTTTTCCTTGCTCCTGTGAATCACCATTGGTGTGCGGATCTCCTTGTACAGTAGAATGAAATTCTGTTTCTCATGAAATAATTGCCTGTTTACTGCAGGTCTCAATGATAAAAGAAAATAAAGAGAGTGCAAAAGGGCACCACTATCCTACCATGTCTCACCGTCGGTCACCTCGGTGATTGACCCCACTGTGTCATGCATCCTACTATATGGTATCTACATTATTAGAACATACCAAGGACCTTATGACTTGGATGAATCTGGAGTTTGAGTTCCCCTCCAACAAAAACAGTGATAACTTCAGAGGAGTTCAGGATGTACGGATAGGCTGTTACGTTGTGGTAGCTTGGGGACGATGGTTCCATTCGGTGAAGTCGGTGCGTGGATAAACGGGCCCCGGCTCAGTGTCGGCTCATCGGAGCGGTATCCTGACCCATACTTAGCAACTTAACAATATTATCCTTGGCTATCTTCTATTTTTAGTTTATTTTCATTTTTCCTTTAAACCCAGCATGCATTCATGTAGGACTTTGATGTCATTGTGGAAGATCATTCACTTAGCTTGATTGTGAGAGCCGCTGTTCTTAAATTTGTAAATAGTACGAGATATTCCATTCTGAGTCGAGTACTCAGTTTCCTCGAGACTATCTTGGGTTGGTTTTCCCGAAAGAGACGGTTGTTTGGATTTATCAACTACCCTTTTTTATTCCATTGGACCAGCCTTGGCCGCAGCACTTCCACGTTTGCTGGTAATCGCTCCCCAAGGTGAAACCTGCAGGTCTACGACCCAGGTACTTCCGCGCAGAGAAGTTGGTCCCCTTTTTATGTTCGTGCCCGAGTGCACATTGTCTCCTTCCTTATTTCCATACAAAAAATCGTTGATTTCGGAGGAACCTCTTCAGGGTTGTCTCGTTGAAACCTTGGAAAGATTCCAATCACGCAATGTTGAAAGCGTGTCTCATCACACCTTGACCTCCACTTTTCAGTCCACTCCACTGCGTTTTAATACACTTCGTTTCATTCCACTACGTGTCTCTCCCCTACAAAGTGGACGCCAAGGCGGGGCATCAGTAGACACGCCATTTTGACATTACCGTGAGTAAATCTCGTATTACGCTATAGTGCCCCCACAGCAGCTCGCACATTTGAATCATCTGAGTGATTTTTAATTTTCTTGCAATTTCATTTGATCTCACAAAAAAATATATATAATAATAAATAAAATCAAAATAAAAGCAAGACAAAAAGAAAAAAAGAAAAAAAAGAATAATAAGAATAAAGTAAAAAGGGGGTTGATGGACTTATATATATGTATATATAAAATATGAAAAAGAGAGAGAGAGAGAGAGAAATAAAAATAAAAATAAAAATAAAAAAAGAATACACTAATAGGGCTTGGCCCACCTTCTACATATATACGTTATATATACTAAACTTAACTTCTCATCTTAACTCACTCCCCATTCTTCTCGGATCTTGTCCCCACTCAATATCACCGTAAGAATATACACACAAAAGCTCCCAACCCCACCCTCTGACTAATCACGTGAACTCCCTTCTCACGTATTCTCTCTCTCCTTCTCTTTGACTCTTCTTTCTCCTCTCTCTCACTCCCTCTCACCCGATCGACACACAGCAGAGAGGAGATCGCACCCACCCCACTCCCTCTCTCTCCTTCTCCCATTCTCCCCTCCCATCGCAAGCCATTGCCACCTTCTCCACTCCCCCGTCTCTCCTCTCACCTCCTTCCCACACAACCGTTGGCCACTGCGAGACCTCTCCACATCCACCCCCGGCCTCCCTGCCCCGCCTCCGCCTGCATGCAACAGCCACCCTTTGCGTCGTCCACGCTCATAGCACGCCACGCCGCCTGCATCGCGACCCCGTCGTCAGTGGTCGTCCGTCCGGCCGCCGCCGTCAACCCCGTGGCCTCCGCCGTCAACCTCTCTCTTTCTCTCTCTCTCTCTCGCCCCCGCGATCTCTCTTTCTCTCTCTCGCTCTCTTTCCCTCTCTCTCTCGATCTCTCTCTCAGTTTTCTTTTTTATTATTATTATTTTTATCTCCTCTTCTCCCTCCCTGCTCTTTCTCTCGATCCCTCTCTCATCTCTTTATTTTTTTATTTTATTTTTTATTCCTCTCTCAGCCTCTTTCTTGTTCTCTCACCTCCCTCTCATATCTCTCTCCTTCTCTCATTCTCTCTCTCGATCCTTCTCTCAGCTTTCTTTTATTTTTTATTCCCCTCCTTCTCTCCCGTAAACTCCTTCTTCTCTCCCTCTTTCTCTCATTCGCATCCCACCTCCCTCCCTCTCCTTTGTTTTATTTTATTTTATTTTATTTAATCTCTTCCCCTCATTCTCCCTTCGATCTCTCTTCCTCCCCCCTGCAATCTCTCCCTCTCTCTCCCTCCCTCTCTCTCCCTCTTCGTCTCTCCCTCTCTAGCCCTCTCTCTCCCTATCTCCCTCCCATACATATTCCCATATTCTTATTTTCATTATTCTTAGTATCTGTCTTCTTTAATTTGTGTTATTGTTATTGTCTCGTGTGTGTGCATGTGTCTGTGAGGGCGTGTATGAGTCTGTTTGAAGTGAAAAGAAAGATTCCAATCCGGTCCTCTTTGAAGCTCGTAAAATTAAGGAAGATCCTACCGAGTTCCTGGGCATTCGAGTGTGCGAGGAAAGCCATTCTACAGCGTCGTACGTTCGCTCCGTCTCCGTCCCGAAGGAGCTCGTCCAAAGCCCGTCAACAGCTTCCCCAAATAAGCTTTCTCATCTCCCTTCGCCCTGCTTTGTTTTTATTTCGCTAGTTGCACTGTACGCATGCATTATCCATATTGCACTCCTCTACCCGAGAGGGCCTTGTGTATTATTCATTCATCACATCATCTATCTTCCATTGGTGTCTAAAAGGGGTTTAAAACAACATCGACCAGGTGCGTATTTGTTCATGTCTTCGTCATGTTCATCACAAGGGATTGATGCTGCATTGTCGTTATCTTGATTCATTATTTCATCTTCATTTACAAGGGGAACCATCAAAGGAAAGCTATCTCCTTCGGCCAGCCGAAAGAAGAGGAGGAGAGAACTCACGTGATTCCTCAGTTCGGAGATGAGAAGGGATCATTCCCTCCTATTTTGAGGTACCCAACCGTCCCCCCCCCTCCATTTTACTCTATTCTTCTCTCTTTCTATTGTTATTTATTGGTAAGCATCCACCCCCGTCCCTCTCTATTTTTATCTAAAAAAGGTCTTTCTCTCTCGGTATATATTTTCCTAGTGGTCTTTAATAATTTTAATTCTCTATACCTCACTCTCTTTCTCTATCTTTTACATCTCGATTTCTTTCATCATTTTCTCATGTCTCTTTAAAAGAAATAAAATAATAAAAATAATAAAGGCAACACAAACAAAAATCAAAAACAACAATAAAAGCTAAAAAAAGAAAGAATAACAAAATCAGGGTAACCGAAGGAAGCCCTCTTCGTCGGCCGACCGACAGAAGAGGATGAGAGGACCCGCATTGCTCCCGCTCTGGCAGCGAACGCGATCAGAACACTTCCTGTGGGGTCCTCAGCCCCTGGCGATCACACTCCCCCCCCCCTTTTCTTTCTGTTATTTCTTTTCTGTTCAAACCCCGCGAACGGAACAAGTTCCTCGCGGAGGTTCCATACTGACTCTAACTCCCTTCCCCATTTCTTTTCTGTTCAAACCCCGCGAACGGAACAAGTTCCTCGCGGAGGTTCCATACTAACTCTAACTCCCCTCCCCATTTCTTTTCTGTTCAAATCCCATGAACGGAACAAGTTCCTCGCGGAGGTTCCATACTGACTCTAACTCCCCTCCCCATGTCTTTTCTGTTCAAACCCCGCGAACGGAACAAGTTCCTCGTGGAGGTTCCATACTGACTCTAACTCCCCTCTCCATTTCTTTTCTGTTCAGACCCCGTGAGCGGAACCAGTTCCTCGCGGTGGTTTTCATTTTGTAATTTCATTCCCTTTAATTTCTGCTCAAACCCCGTGAACGGAATGAGTTCCTCGCGGAGGTTTCCCTTTTGTTATTTTTATTTTGTTCAAACCCCGTGAACGGAACAATTTCCTCGCGGAGGTTTCATTCCGTAATTTCCATTCTGCCATTTCATTTGTTATTTCGTTGCACATTTCTGTTCCGTGTTTTCTTCCATTCCGTGCGCTTTCGCCGTTCGAACCCGGTAGAGACAACCCTCTCCGGGACCTTTTACGCACTCTCTCTCATCCCAGCAGCGTATTTTATTTCCCCTTTTGTTAACCCCGTGACGTCCGTCCACAGAGCCCAGAGCCAATCGAAGGGAATGTTCGATCTGGTACCCGGGGTGGAGGCCCTGGCACGATCGGAGACCTCTCTCCTTCCCCAGGGAGAGAACCCGGGGACTCTTCGATATCCTCGTAGAGGGGGGGCAAATCATGCCCCGCGACTCGCCTCCTGACTACACTCATTGGGATCGTAGTCACCCCCAATACTACCCCTTCCACGCCAGAATCTGTCACCCGATCGAGTCCTGTGAGGAAGTCCAATACCTCATCCAGGAACAGATCCAATGGGAGCAGATCGATGCGGAAGGAAACTCCATGTCACTCGTCAGGCTTCGACAAGCTGTCGAAGAGACCCTGAGCATCGCCAGGAGTGCGCCAGAGCGGCCGGACTCTCCTCAAGAGAATGGGCACGGGCTGCCTTACCGGCATCCTCCAGAATGGCTCGAGTTCCGGACTGACAACCAAGAGGCGCTCGAGCAACTGCGAAGACGTAGAGAGCAGGACGCTAGTCAAGAGGCGGAGCCGACTAACTTTTCGGTTAACGTCATCCATTCTCCTGCTCCTCCGGCCCTTGAGGGCTCCCAGACATCAGTACCTAGCCAGCCAATCCTGGCCACTTCGGCCGTGCAGTAGCGGTCTTGGCGGGAGCTAAAGTCTCTCCCTTTCCCTGAAGAAGACACTGCCAGGCTCCTCCGGGTCCTTCTTGGCTGAGAGGACGTTCTGGTGGGCGAGATGATGACAAGCTCTTTGGCTCTTTCTCATCCTCCTCCAGCCCTATCTTCGTCGCCGACAGCCGCGGACAGGAAGGGAAAGCAAAAATTGGGTGAGTCCCCGCCTCAGCCTCAGTGTACCTCCTCAGCGGAGGGGCTGTTAGGTCTATCCCGCCTACCTGTTGACACAATTTGGAGTACAAAGAAGACATCTTCAGAGTCTTCAGCGGCTTCGCTTCAAGTGGCGGGCCCACCGCCACAAGGCTCCTTCATTCCGCAAAGTCGGGATAACTGTGCAGATCGACAATGTCTTGCAACGCCGTCAGTCATCGCTAGGCCTAGCTCTCAGCACTGTTGCAAAGGCAAGGCTAAGGAGCAGGATGACCTGTGTCCCTCTCTGTCCGCTGCTCAACAAAAGCCGTCGCCACCGCGGGTAAGGCATCAGACCGCGCATATGTCCCCCAACACCGGTTCCAATGTACCGGCTCAGCAGAAGACATCTCCATCGCCACCACGGTTAAGGCATCAAACCGCGCACACGTCTTCGGATGCCAGCACCAGCCTACCGACTCCTCGTAGGCTCCCGTCGCCACCGCGGTTAAGGCCTCAAACCGCGCACACGTCTTCAGACGCCAGTCCCGGTATTCCGGTATACCAGGAATTGTCACTCGAGGTGATTGAGCAGGCGATCAACGCAACCTTCCAGATACAACAAGCGGAAGGCGCCTGGATCGAAATTCGGGCGAGGAAGAGTCATCGACCTCGCCCCACAAGGGCGTCAGCTCGGAGATATCCTCACTAGGATTTGTCAACTCCGGCTCCAGCACCTCTCCCTCCTACTCCCTTGGAGACGGCTATCGCCAAGAGACGAGAGAAAAACAGGAGGAAGAACCTTAGAAGGCGGCTCAAGAAACAGGCTGAACAAGCAGCCGCCCTGTAATTCCCGGCCGAGCCAATGCCTCTCCAAAGGCTCCAACGGCTCATTGATGACTTGGAGGAATACGTTCCCCCTCGTCCTACCGAGGCTCTCCCACTCGACAGCTACATCCCGTGAGAAGAAATGCAGAAACGAGCCCGCCTCAGAAATTGGGTCCAAGAAATGATCCAAAAGCTCAAGAACGGTGAAAGACTCGTGATCCCTGATGAGCTCTCCTTGTGCTATAAAGACAAGGAGATCACCCCAGAGCAGCTGGAAGAAATGCTCCAGCGTTGCACCTACAACATGGTGGCCATCCCACCTCCCGACAATATCAACGCTTCTCGGTGAGGCGAGCCAGTGGCCTCCCGAACAAGCCAAAGAATTGTTGCCCCTCTTGGGCTACAGCCAGCTCCAGAACACACCGGTCGTGGCCGAGGTCGTGGTCGGAGACGTGGCAGAGGTCGTGGGATAATCCCCGAGCTACCCCTCTCTCCGTCTACTTTTTACCCGGAGCGAATTATCCTCTTTCGAGGGAGGAACCATCTCCCATTCTGGAAGTAGAAATTCGGGGCGGACGCGGCATCTTCGATCCTTCCGGCACCAAAGAGGCTGTTGCCAGCATTCCAGCCCCTGCGCCAGTGCCGGCTTCCGCAGTAGAGCAAGCGGGACCGTCCGGCAAGGATGAGCCAGCCCACCAATCACCCCCAGAAGAGCCATCATTGGCGTCCCTGTTCCAAGAGCCCACTGGCGATCAAGGTCAATCTGATCCCGGTGGTAAGGGCAAGGCAGTGCGACTTCCCGATGGGGAACAGCACGGCAGCTCGCAGAAGGTTCAACCTGACATACTACCTTCTCTGGAGGATGCTCGAGCCCGAGCTGACCGGAAGGTCCTCCACCAGATGAAGCGCTTCCCCGCCAGCATCTCAATTTGGGAAGCCATCGCTTGGAGTAAGGATCTAAGGGAGACCCTTATCAAAATACTCCAAGAGCTGGAAGTCTATGAAGCGCATGCCGCAGAAATGAAGGTGGTTGCCTATGGAGCCTTCGCAGCCACCATCACCTTCACGGAGAAAGACATGCTGCTTTCTCCTCCGTGCCACAACCGTCCTCTCTACATGAAGGGGAAAATTATTGGGCACGATGTGAACCGGATCCTAGTGGACGCTGGTGCCGCTGTTAACATCATGCCGCTCAAGACATTCAAGTCTCTATATCTAACCCCATACCTCCAGAAGGTCCAGGCGGTCAAGATATCTGGTTTCAACCAGAACACCGAGGACGTCCTCGGCTGGGTAGACGTCGATCTGGTGCTTGATGATTTAGCCTTTAAGGTAACATTCTACATCATCGACTCCAACACGTCTTATAAGATGCTGTTGGGCAGACCCTGGCCTCATGAAAACTGGGTCGTCCCATCGACTCTCCACCAATGCATCAAATATGCCAAGGATGGGGAGCAACACAAGGTCTTTGCAGACCTGTCGCCATTTACACTAGCAGAATGTAACCTAGCTGACGCTGCGCTCTACTTCAAGGGGATTAGTCCGTACCCCGTGATGAAAAGCAAAAGCAACGGCTGGCTCTCAGAGGAAGATGATGATGACCTCTTCTCTGTTGACGAGGAAAAGGCCAAGCTCCACCAGCTGCGCCTCAGCTCCAAGTCAACCCCAGATCGCCCTGAGAGGCCCCAGATCGACTTCGAGGCTAATCTCATTAGCCGGGCTATCGACAAGAGTATATGACTACCACCAGATTGCATCCAACTCCCGTGTGCATCCAAGGAGCACAGCGTCGCGCTGACAACATTCATTGTCACCTTCAAGCGACAACGCCGGTACAAGAAGAAGGCTAATAGGGACAAACCTATTGTCTTCTATAAATGAGACATAGTCCCTCAAGCCCCGCCATATGATGACTTCGGCTGGTCTAGGCAAGCCGATGATACCCCTGAAGTAGTTCAGGTGTGGGGTGACCTGTCGCCGCACATTCAAGAAATGTGTTTGAAACAACACATTCCCCTGTGGCAGCCTCTGCCCAACAAAGATACTTCCATCGACTGTGGGACCCTTCCCAGGTCCGGGGGCAACTCCCATCCTTCCATAAGGATACCAGGAGGCTTGGTTACGACCAGGACCCGGACTTCCGCGTCCACTACGCAGTTAACATCATAGGCTTGGCACTACCAGCCGACGACCAAGCAAGAGTCGAAGCTAAATTCGACAGCTCCGGGGATGAGGGAGAGGAAATCCTGATCCCGATCTCCGCCAAAGCCAGAACCCCGGCTCAAGATGTTGGGGAACCTCCTTCGCCTCCCTGCCAAGACAAAGGAGCAGAAGAAGCTTCTCCGGTCTCTCAACCAGTCGGGGGACCTGGTTCAATAAGCCCTCTTGAGGGGGGGAATCTTACTGGCCTTAGTTGCGAGGAATTGCCAGCTTCGCCGGGCAATCCTGGGGAGACCTCATCAACTCCAGTTGATGACTGTCAGCCAGAGGCCGGCGGCCCAGGTCGACCCCCAGTGGAATCCCATGACAGCCACTCTCCAGTCCCTTCCGCATCAGTCGGTGGCTTCGAGAACCAAGAGATACACAAAGCCGACACTGATCATGACGATTTCATCGACCTCCAACCCGCTCCTCCCCAGCTGGAGGACGGAGGCCAGGCGACCATCGACGATCTCGTGGAGATCAACTTGGGTGACGATGAAGCCCTTCAACCTACATTCGTCAATGCCCTCCTCACCGAGGCAGAGAAGCAGAACTACCAGCAACTCCTGCTCGAGTTCAAGGACTGCTTCGCCTGGACGTAGAAGAAGATGCCAGGACTAGACCCCTCCTAGCAGAGCACGATCTGGCCATTTCTCCTTCAATCGCTCCGGTCAAGCAACCACAATGGCGCATGCGCCATGAGCTGGAGCTCCAGGTTTCCTCCGAAGTCCACAAAATGGTGGACTTCGGCGGAGGTCGACTTCGTCGAGCCGTGCATCTACCCGATCTGGCTCGCCAATATAGTCCCAGTCAAGAAGAAGAATGGTCAAGTCTGCATCTGTGTCGACTTTCGGAACCTCAACAAAGCTTGTCTGAAGGACGACTTCCCAGTTCCAATTACAGAAACGATGGTCGATATGACCACCGATCACGAAGCCTTATCTTTCATAGATGGGTCATCCGGTTATAATCAAATCCGGATGTCCCTCAAAGACAAGAACCATACAGCCTTTAGATCCCCCAAGGGGATTTTTAATTACAAACGCATGCCCTTTGGTTTGAAAAATGCGAGTGCTACTTACCAAAGGGCCATGACCAAAATATTCGACGAGATGCTGCACAACACCGTCGAATGTTATGTCGACGACCTCGTCATTAAGACCAAAAGGCGCGAAGACCATTTGCGCGACCTTCGCCAAGTCTTCGAGCGTCTCCGGCAATATGGGCTCAAGATGAACCCCATGAAATACGCCTTCGGCGTATCCAGCGGCAAATTCCTCGGCTTCGTCGTCAGGTACCGAGGAATCGAGGTGGATCCCAGCAAGATCAAAGCGATCCGGAGCTTCCACCACCCAGCAACATCACCGAACTTAGGTCCTTCCAAGCGAGGCTGACCTACATTCGGAGGTTTATTTCTAACCTCTCCGATCGATGCGCGCCTTTCAGTAAGCTGATGAAGAAAGACGCCCCATTCACATGGGACTCAGAATGCCAGGCGGCTTTCGAGCAAATCAAGGAGTACCTCCTCACTCCCCCAGTTCTGGGAGCACCAGTCAAGGGTAAACCCCTCATCCTTTACATTGATGCCATGGACGCTTCGTTGGGAGCTCTGTTGGCGCAAATTACTGAAGAAGGTAAAGAGCAACCCCTCTATTACCTCAACAGGAAGCTAATCGGGGCCGAGCACCGCTACTCCCCTATGGAGAAGGTCTGCTTGGCACTGGTGTTCGCAGTTAAAAAGCTGTGGCATTACCTCCTGTCTCATCGAGTCGAGCTTATCTCTAAGCACGACCCTCTGAAGTATCTCCTTCGGCGACATGTTCTCTTAGGCAGACTGGGGAGGTGGGCTCTCCTGTTGATGGAATACGACATTACCTATGTCCCTAGAAAAGCAATCAAAGGACAGGGTATGGCTGAATTATTGGCAGCCCATCCAGTGCCAGACGACTCACCTCTCAGCTCGGAGCTCTCGGACGAGGAGTCCCTTGCTACTCAATCACAACAACCGGTTGAACAGAGCGGAGATGTCTTGCATTATTGGCAGCCCAGCGCTCTCACAGCCAGCGTGCCTTGCTGGGAGCTCTACTTTGACTGTGCTTCCCGAGGGATCACCCGGAGTAACTAGGATCCTGCCACCACGGTAGGTGCCGACTGATAACGCGAAAGTTCGTCGTTTAAAACACGCGTATCAATCTTAAAAATTCCAACTCGCACTAGATGAAAGAGAGACGTAATATGGTGGCGAGAAGGGTCGAATCCACAGGGAAGAAGAGATTTTTAGAGTTAAAAACTTTAGAGTCCTTTAAAAAACACTTGTTGATTTGTTTTGCTTAAAGAAAATAGTGAAATGAAGAACAAACCAAACACTTAATTAAAAACACCTATGAATATGCGCCTATGCTATAGAAATTAATTGCATGAAGTGAAAAGAAGAGATAGAAGAAGAAGGTAGAGAGGGAAGAATATCAAGAACTAGATCAAAAGAACAACTCTCTTCATTAACTTAAAAGAAAGAGTACATGAAGTGCAAGACAAGCTTACAACAAAGAGGTGACAAGATTACAATAAAGTAAAATAACACAAAAATAATAACAACAAGAGGAGCCTGGAGTTTGGAGATGGCAGCAGCAATGGTGATGACGGCACCGTCCTCTCTTAGCCTTGGATCACGAACCACCTCACGGAAGATGTCGTCTACGCCGGGAGGAAGTCACCTTCGTCGTTGAAGCCGCCTTTAGAGGGTGAATAACTTTGAAACCAAGATGAATTAGGGGATGCCCAAGAAGAAGAAGTTGAAGAGGAGGGAGAGAGGAAGCACTTTGATGAAGAACTCAGATAGAAAAGAAGAGCAGAAGAGCTTCAAAATAGAGAAATAACAGAAACTAGCACCTCGGATGAACAGTGAAATCACAGGACAGCAAGTTAAAAAATGAGAAATATCTTAAAAACCAGAAAGAATTAGAAGATGGTGTAGAAGAAGAAGTTGTAGAACACTTAAAAACAAAGAACTTTCATGAAGACAGTAGGAGCAGAAAATGACTAGAAGGGGGCGAAATAAGGGAATAACAGAGACAAACACTGTTTCACAGATGAACATGACAGCACAGTGAAAAATACAAAATAGCTAGAAAATCAGAAGGAATTAGAAGATGATCCAGACGAAGAAATTGTAGAGGACTTAAAAACAAAGAACTTTCATGAAGACCACAAGAGGAGAAGAGGGACGGAAGAGGGCGAACTCGGCGACTAAAAGATGTGAGAGGGAGAGAAGAGTGAAAAATTGCCAAAAGAAGAACTCCCCTTCTCCTCCTTACCATGGGCTATTTATAGGGAAAGTTGGGTAGATAGAGGGTGGAGATTATATCAAAAGGAGATGGATGGCTGAGATTCAAGTGGAATATGATGCATGGGGAAGAGTAAAAGTAGGTGGGCACCCCCTTTCTTGGACTTTAGGCACCCCATTTCCCAAGGCTCATCATGTCTCTCCTTTATTTCAAACTTTGAATGTCCTTTTCTCCTTTTCAAACTTTGAACTTTGAATTCTTCTTTTCAAACTTTGAATTCAAAATTTTAACTTTCTTTTCCCTCCAACCAAAATATGTGCTTTTTGACTTGGTCAAAGTAGTGGTGACAATTTTACCCCCGGCTTCTTTTGTAATTACCTTCGGTGTCCTACACACACATAATTGCACTTTAGTCCATAAAAATTACCACAATGTGCACATAAATCTCAAATGCTCATGATTATGCAATGGAGAATTAATGCTCAAGGCCCTCAACTTTAATTTATTATTAAATAAGATAATCAAATTAATCAATTTACGTGAAAGCTCCAATTTAAATGCGGAGTTGAGGTTAACTATGAAATATGCATAATTGCCTAATTATATGCACATAAAATGGTGTACATGCAATGAATTGTCATAAGAAATGGACACTTATCACACCCCCCAACTTACTCATTCCTAGTCCCTTAGTAATGCCAATAAATTAAATTTTAGGACTAACAAGAGTTTGTAAAATTCATGCTCTCATATCTAGTTATCCCTTCATAGAATCAACCAAAGATTAGGAATCTAGAATCATTAATGCACACTAGCCTTATGTAGGAACTTAATAGTACATGATTAAGAATTCAAATTAAAGCTCAATAGCACTTGTGCATGTGTAACTACCAAATCCACAGCTTAGACAATTGCATCCCCCATTCGCTATTCCAAGCAAATGTCTTTCAACCCTGCACCTCTTAGATCAGAGCATTAAGTATATTAGCTTTTTGTCTGCCTTATTATTTTATCCCTTTGGGATCTTTTATACCACACATGATGCTGCACTACCCTTCACTGCTCAACGTGAACCTCGACTCTTGCCTTAGGAGAAGCAGGCCCAGTTTCTCAGATCCAGGTTCCCTTTTCCGTTTTACGCGAACCTCAACACGTCTTAGGTGAAGTAGGCCCGGTTACTAAGATTAGGGCATTTTTCATGGTATTTTTTTTTCTTCTTCTTTTTTTTTCTCTTTTTTTTTCATAGTGCCATTGCACTTATTTGATATATAATTTGGCAGAAAGCTTTGTATAAAGATCTCTTTTCTTAAGAAGTGCAGAATATCAGACAATATACCTAAAATAGCAGAGGGCTTGTCTTGCTTGTTTCATTAGTGTGTAATGTAAAAATTTTTTTTAGTGCACATGAACTTTAAAGGGATTCTTATATAAGTTTTCCATGGCTAGATTGACTAAATTTTCCATCATCCTTCTCCATAGCCTTTTCTATTCCAGAATTACTTTTAATTTAAGCATGAATCATGAAACTCAAAATGGGGTTTACATCTTTATGCAAGACAGAACTCCTATCAGGTTGTACTATATGCATCATGAAAATTTCTCTCCCCCCCAACTTGAATGACATTATCCTCAATGGCATGTAGAATTGAAAGCAAAAGAATAATGTATCAATAAATACTTCTGAGTGGGAAAGAGACAACCGGATATGCAGGACGAAACCTCCATCAATGTCATAGGCGGCGATGACTTCCTCTCCTTGGCCTTAACCTGACTACTAAAACACACTCAAACAAAAAACGTCAAAACAACAAACCTTGGGTTGCCTCCAGAAGCGCTAAGTTTTCCGTCTTCAGCCAGACGCATGAGAGCTCACGAAGATTTTATTCCAGACCACTTAGACAATAGATTCTTTTTGCAACTGATCATTTTCCAAATAAGATTTCAATCTTTGACCATTGACAGTGAAAATTTGACCATTTTTAGGATTCAAAATTTTGACGGCACCGTGGTCAAAAGCTTTGACAACTACAAACGGTCCATCCCATCTGGACTTGAGCTTTCCAGGGAACAAGCGCAGCCTAGAGTTAAAAAGCCATACTTTCTGATTTGGTTGAAAAGTTCTCCTTTGAATATGCTTATCATGAAGACTTTCATTTTGGCTTTATAGATTTTTGAATTTTCATAGGCTTCATTTCTTAGTTCCTCCAATTCATTGAGTTGTAGAGCTCTTTGGGCCCCGGCTTGAATGAGATCAAAGTTGACTTGTTTGATGGCCCAATATGCTCTATGTTCAAGCTCTACAGGCAAGTGGCAGGCTTTTCAAAAATGAGACGGTAAGGTGACATGCCAATGGAGTCTTAAATGCAGTTCTGTAGGCCCAAAGTGCATCATCTAGTCTCTCGGACCAGTCTTTTCTATCTGGCCGAACTGTCTTATGCAGAATGGTTTTTATCTCCCTGTTTGACACTTCTACCTGGCCACTGTTTGGGGATGGTAGGGGCTAGCGAGCTTGTGAGTGATACCATATTTGCGAAGTAGAGCTCGGAATTGAAAATGAATAAAGTGAGAGCCCCCATCACTAATGATAGCTCTAGGACAACCAAATCTAGAAAAGATGTGTTTCTTCACAAACTTCATCACAACCTTGTGATCATTTGTCCTAGTAGCAACAGCTTCAATCCATTTTGAAACATAGTCCACTGCCACCAAAATGTATTCATTGCCAAATGAAGGTGGAAATGGTCCCATAAAGTCTATTCCCCAAACATCAAAAATTTCTACTACCAGAATGGGACTGAGCGGCATCATATCTCTTTTTGAATTGTTTCCACGGCTTGGCACCTTAAACATGTTTTGGAAAATTCATAAGCATCTTTGAATAATGTGGGCCAATAGAATCCGCTCTGTAACACTTTGGCCGATGTTTTCTTTCCTGAAAAATGTCCCCCACAAGCGAGATTATGACAGAAGTTCAAAACAGATTGTTGCTCCTCCTCGGGGACACATCTTCTTATTATTTGATCTGGACCCATATGAAATAGCTCCGGGTCGTCCCAAAAATAGTGCCTTACCTTAGAAAAGAATCGATCCTTCTCCTGTCTAGACCACCCTTCGGGAATCTGCCCTACTGCCAGGTAGTTGACTATATGAGCGAACTAAGGGGTTGTTGTGTGAGAGATGGAAAGAATTTGTTCATCAGGGAAGGAATCAGACATAGGGGCACTTTCAGAATTACAATCCTAGACAAGTGATCAGCTACAACATTTTCCAACCCCTTCTTGTCTCTTATTTCCAAATCAAACTCTTGTAGTAATAAAATCCACCGTATGAGACGGGGTTTGGCTTCTTCTTAGACATCAAAAATTTTAATGCTGAGTGATCGGAATAAACAATGACTTTCGCCCCTAACAGATATGATCGAAACTTTTCGAGGGCAAACACAACAGCTAATAATTCCTTTTCCGTGGTGGTGTAGTTCACTTGGGCATCAGCGAGGGTGCGGCTCGCGTAGTAGATCACCACGGGTTTCTTTTCAACTCTTTGACCTAGGATAGCTCCTTAGCATAGTCTGATGCATCACACATGATCTCAAAAGGGAGCGACCAATCAGGAGATTGGAGAATGGGAGCTTGTGTGAGAGTCGCTTTCAAAGAATTGAACGCCTCTAGACATGACTCATCAAGATGAAAGGGAGTGTCCTTGGCGAGCAATTGTGTAAGTGGTCGAGCAATGGTGGAGAAGTTTTGAATGAATCTGCGGTAGAATCTTGCATGGCCAAGAAAGGAACGGATCTGTTTGACCGAAGAAGGGGGAGGAAGATTAGAAATCACATCAACCTTGGCCTTGTCAACCTCTATTCCCTTCTCTGAAACTACATGGCCTAAAACGATCCCTTCTCTTACCATGAAATGGCTCTTCTCCCAGCTCAACACTAGATTCGACTCAATGCATCTTTTCAATACCCGAGTCAAATTTCCCAAACAATCATCAAATGAATCACTAAACACTGAAAAGTCATCCATAAAAACTTCCAAGCATTCCCCCACCATTTCAGAGAAAATGGAGATCATACATCGCTGGAATGTGGCAGGGGCATTGTAGAGCCCAAAAGACATTCTTCTGAAAGCAAACGTGCCATAGGGGCATGTGAAGGTTGTTTTCTCTTGATCTTCTGGGAAAATTATAACTTGGTTATACCCAGAATAGCCATCCAGAAAGCAATAATACTTCTGCCAAGCCAGTTTCTCCAAGATCTGATCAATGAATGGGAGTGGGAAATGATCTTTTTTTGTGACTGAATTTAGTTTTCTGTAATCAATGCAGATTCTCCATCCAGTTGGTAATCGTGTGGGAACTTCTTCTCCTTTCTCATTTGTTACAACTGTGAGCCCTGACTTTTTGGGAATAACTTGAGTTGGGCTGACCCACTTGCTATCATAAATGGGATATATGATCCCGGCATCCAACCATTTGACAACTTCTTTCTTCACTACCTCCTTCATACTTGGATTCAGCCGACGCTGCATCTCTCTGCTCGGCTTGGCATTATCCTCCAAGTAAATGTAATACATACACACATCTGGACTGATACCCTTCAAATCAGCCACTGACCAACCTATCACCCTCTTGTGCTCCTGAAGGATATCTAGGAGTTGGGATTCCTGAGTAGCAGTGAGGTTGGAAGCAATGATTACGGGCAGAGTTTGGTTAGGACCTAGATAAGCATACTTCAAAGGATCCGGCAGAGCCTTCAATTCTAGACTGGGCGGCTGATCCAAAGATGGAAGAATAGGTTCAACTTGAAGTGGAGGGAGTGGTTCTACTCTAGAGTGGGGTGCACTAGAAAGTGGGGAATCTTGGAGCATGCTACCCTCTTCTAGACATTCCTCATTAACTTCTAGACTTTCTTCAATTAGTTCTTCAAAAATATCAATGACATTACATTCCTCCTCATGGTCTGGATATTGAGATGCTTTGAACACATTCAGAGAAACCTTCTCTCCTCCAAAGGAAATATCCATCATCCCCGTGGCACAATTTATATTGGCCTTGGCCGTAGCAAGAAACGGACGTCCCAAAATGATAGGTGTGTGCTTTAATTCCTGGGACGAGGCTATATCCAGAATAAGAAAGTCCACCGGGAAATAACATTCATGCACCTTCACAATCCCATCTTCCAATAGTCCCCTCGGAGTCTTTATAGATCGATCTGCCAGTTGAAGGATTATAGATGTGGGTTTCAACTCCCCTAGATCAAACTGCTCATATATAAAGGTGGGTAACAAGTTCACACTGGCTCCAAGGTCCAGCAATGCTCTATCAAATGTAATTCCACCTATATCACAAGAAATCAGTGGAGCTCCGGGGTCCTTCAATTTTTTAGGTAAATGATTCATAACAACTACGCTGACATCTTCAGACAAGCGGACCTTTTGTGTTATTGCTTTGGTTCCCTTTTTGGTGTACATAGCTCTTTTAAAAATTTGCATATGCCGGTACATGTTTGATCGCATCCAATAGTGGAATATTGATGTTCACCTGTTTAAACAATTCCACTAGTTCTTCTTGTTGGACCGGCTTTCTCTTTTGAGCTTTAGGCTTCAATGCATCAGGGAATGGGACCTTAGGAACATACTCTTGGGGTCCTTCATCAACCTTTGCTTTCCCTTTGTCCAGCTTATTTTCTCCCCCCTCTTGCCTCTTCTTTTCTTGCAAAATTGTTGGCTCCTCATCTTCACTATCACTCTCCTCGTGGGCATCTTGGCCCGAACTACTACCCACATCCCTAGCCTGATAAGGGTCATTAAGAATTTTCCCGCTCCTAAGGCTAGAGATGGCTTTGGCATTCTCGAACTGAGGACCTATAGGAGGGGGCAGTTGAGGTTGGTTTGGCTGATTGGGTTGAGGAAGAATAGGAGCTCTTAGAGGGAAGCCTGGAGGTTGTTGATTGCGGGGGTTGGCCACCGGTTGGCTAGGGAGCTGACCTACCTCTCTTCTCATGTTATTGGCAGCAAGTTGCCCTATCTGGTTCTCCAACTTGGAAATGGATTGTGCTTGGGTAAGGATGAGTTGTTGGAGTTGTTCAAACTTGTCATCAAAAGTGGGCTGAGTAGGAGGTGGTTGATGTGAACGATGTGCATGAAATTACTGAAATTGGCCCTGAGCAAATTGAGCTTGAGGATATAGGGCCTGAGCTTGATGGAAAGGTGATTGTTGATGGAAAGGAGGTTGATAAGAGAGATTTTGGTTTAACTGACTTGGCATGGAAAATGATTGTTTTGAATTTGGATGGTGTGAGGGATGAGATTGGGTGGATGGGCATTGGTTAGACTTCCAAGAAAAATTTGGATGATTTCTCCAGCCCGGATTGTAAGTGTTTGAATAAGGATCATATATGGGTTTGGAGACACCTTGAGCAGCAAAGATTTGTTCTTGGATAAATGGGGGGAGTTGGGCTGCTGTGGGACACCCAATCACGGAATGGCTAGGGCTCGAACACAAAGCACAGATTTCTTCTTGACTTGGGGTTGAGAATTGTTGAGGTTGAGGGGCAGAAGGGAAAGAGGGTTCCTGTCTAGACATGGACAACAACTGGTCTAGCTTTTGGGCAACCATATCGACCTTCTCTATCTTTTGCGCCAACAAATCCATTTTATTCAACTTTTGGTTTATGGCATTAATATCCATCTTATTCTCACACTCACCTTGGCTCTTAACTTCATAAAGTCCACCCCTCTTAGAAGGCCCAATCATTCTTTCATATGATGAAAGCGAGGTATGGCTTATGGAATTTTCACTAAGCATTTCGAATAAATCATAAGCCTCATCCTCGCTCTTACTCATGAATGCTCCCCCACATGATACATCCACCATCTGTCTATAATTCTCCGCCAAACTCTCATAGAATGCATGTACAATTTGCCATCTTGATAACCCATGGTGGGGGCATTTCCTCAATAAATCTTTTAGTCTATCCCATGCTTCATGGATATGTTCCCCTGGGTTTTGTGTGAATCCAGTAATTGCTCTTCTCATCGTATTAGTTTGCCCTATGGGATAGAACTTCTTCAAAAATTCTTTTTACATTTCTGCCCATGTATCAATGATCCTACCCAAGGCTCCTAACCAATATTTGGCTTTATCTTTGAGAGAGAATGGGAAGAGAGTTAGCCTAAGAGCATCATCAGAGAAATTCTGGATTTTAACAGTTGAGCAGATCTGAAGGAACTCATCAAGATGTTTGTAAGGGTCTTCATTGTGATTTCCATAGAAAGATGGTAACATTTGGATGGTACTAGACTTGATTTCATAATGAACTATCTGGTTCTAAGGTGCTTGGACATAGAAAGACGGTTGGTATTGATTGGGCAAGAAATAGTCCTTCATTTACTTTGGAGGATCATGATTTTCGGCCATTAGATTTTGGTGGTGAGGTCCTTGATTTTCGGCCATGAGATCTTGTTGGAGATCGTTCCCTGGATACAAGACTCTCTCAATTTCTTGAATGGGTCCTAGTAGGGTTGGATGTTGAGATCGTCTACCTTGCATGAACTAGGACGAAGAGAGAGATGATTTTAATTTTTTTTATTTTTTTTTTTGATTTTGATACAAACTAGGACGAAGAGAGAGAAGATGAGATTTTTTTATTTTTTTTATTTTTGTTGTTGTTTTTTTTTATGTAAACACAAACAAGTTATCACACAAATTACTTACTGCCCTAGATGTGACCTAGACCTACAAATTGGGTTTTACAAAATGACTAAAGTGAAACTTAAGTTCACCCTCAATATTTCCACCGGCCAGGTAAGGGGTGGGGCAGTGGGAGGTTCCCCCTACTTTCGTAGGGACCTAATTATGCCAAACCACTAGCCCGCTTAAGGCATTTGTCGTCCGACCGTCTTGCCTTAGGCACCGGTTTTCATAAGAGGGTAAGCTCAAATAACACAAGAACCACAGTGTAAACTTAGGGCCAATGTCTACTGAATTTTATTTGAGATCTAGGTGATGCAAAGATGTAAGAGAATTATGATTTGTGGGCTAAGGAAGGGTGATGAAATCCCCACCTTATCTTACTTATGGGTGTTGCCCTTAAGATATTTTGAAATGATATGCAACAAAGCAAGTTCAAACAAGGGGTTCTATGCAAGCATGAAAATGCATGAGCATGCTTTTGGAAAAGTTAGAGTACTCACCTTGCCTCCCGCAATCTTCAATCATGTAATTAACAACAATTAGACAATAAATAAAAAGAGCTTCTATCCTAAATGATGCATGATTTAGAACATGAAAGTGTGATTTCTACTCTTAGAATGAGAATTTTTATTAAGTTCAAGTGAAGAGTTTTTTTTTAATTTAGTAAACCTATCTAACCATAATATGTAAGAACATTAAGGAAATGACACAAAATGAGAGGAATAAGTTTGGAGACTTACTTGATGCGTAATCCCTCGTTCTTCTCTCTCTCTTTTTTTGAAATGAAATGACAAAATCAAAAGATGAAAGAAAGAAATGCCAACTTACCTCTTTTTTTTTGAATTTTTTTTTAACCTGTAAAAAAGAAAAGAAAAGAGAGCTTTATTAGTACACTATATACACAAGGAAAACAAAGTTCTTAAATCAAAAATCATCATTCTTCCCCGGCAACGGCGCCAAAAATTGATAACGCAAAAGTTCGTCGTTTAAAACACGCGTATCAATCTTAAAAATTCCAACTCGCACTAGATGAAAGAGAGACGTAATATGGTGGCGAGAAGGGTCGAATCCACCGGGAAGAAGAGATTTTTAGAGTTAAAAACTTTAGAGTCCTTTAAAAAACACTTGTTGATTTGTTTTGCTTAAAGAAAATAGTGAAATGAAGAACAAACCAAACACTTAATTAAAAACACCTATGATTATGCGCCTATGCTATAGAAATTAATTGCATGAAGTGAAAAGAAGAGATAGAAGAAGAAGGTAGAGATGGAAGAATATCAAGAACTAGATCAAAAGAACAACTCTCTTCATTAACTTAAAAGAAAGAGTACATGAAGTACAAGACAAACTTACAACAAAGAGGTGACAAGTTACAATAAAGTAAAATAACACAAAAATAATAACAACAAGAGGAGCCTGGAGTTTGGAGATGGCAGCAGCAATGGTGATGATGGCACCGTCCTCTCTTAACCTTGGATCACGAACCACCTCACGGAAGATGTCGTCTACGCCGGGAGGAAGTCACCTTCGTCGTTGAATCCACCTTTAGAGGGTGAATAACTTTGAAACCAAGATGAATTAGGGGATGCCCAAGAAGAAGAAGTTGAAGAGGAGGGAGAGAGGAAGAACTTTGATGAAGAACTCAGATAGAAAAGAAGGGCAGAAGAGCTTCAAAATAGAGAAATAACAGAAACTAGCACCTCGGATGAACAGTGAAATCACAGGACAGCAAGTTGAAAAACGAGAAATATCTTAAAAACCAGAAAGAATTAGAAGATGGTGTAGAAGAAGAAGTTGTAGAACCTTAAAAACAAAGAACTTTCATGAAGACAATA
Organism: Amorphophallus konjac; assembly: GCA_022559845.1. NCBI lineage: Eukaryota > Viridiplantae > Streptophyta > Magnoliopsida > Alismatales > Araceae > Amorphophallus > Amorphophallus konjac. Next base: position 187,389,794 of record CM040129.1, on the reverse strand, counting down.
GGAGCAGAAAATAACTAGAAGGGGGCGACATAAGGAGAATAACAGAGACAAACACTGTTTCACAGATGAACAGGATAGCACAGTCAAAAATACAAAATAGCTAGAAAACCAGAAGGAATTAGAAGATGATCTAGAAGAAGAAATTGTCGAGGACTTAAAAATAAAGAACTTTCATGAAGACCACAAGAGGAGAAGAGGGACGGAAGAGGGCGAACTTGGCGAACTAAAAGATGTGAGAGGGAGAGAAAGAGTGAAAAATTGCCAAAAGAAGAACTCCCCTTCTCCTCCTTACCATGGGCTATTTATAGGGAAAGTTGGATAGATAGAGGGTGGAGATTATATCAAAAGGAGGTGGATGGCTGAGATTCAAGTGGAATATGATGCATGGGGAAGAGTAAAAGTAGGTGGGCACCCCCTTTCTTGGACTTTAGGCACCCCATTTCCCAAGGCTCATCATATCTCTCCTTTATTTCAAACTTTGAATGTCCTTTTCCTCCTTTTCAAACTTTGAATTCAAAATTTTGAACTTTCTTTTCCCTCCAACCAAAATATGTACTTTTTGACTTGGTCAAAGTAGTGGTGACAATTTTGCCCCCGACTTCTTTTGTAATTGCTTTCCGTGTCCTACACACACATAATTGCACTTTAGTCCATAAAAATTACCACAATGTGCACATAAATCTCAAATGCGCATGATTTTGCAATGGAGAATTAATGCTCATGGCCCTCAACTTTAATTTATTATTAAATAAGATAATCAAATTAATCAATTTACGTGAAAGCTCCAATTTAAATGCGGAGTTGAGGTTAACTATGAAATATGCATAATTGTCTAATTATATGCACATAAAATGGTGTACATGCAATGAATTGTCATAAGAAATGGACACTTATCACAAACATAGTCTTCTTGACTCCACAGGGCGGAGTTTTGTATAACTCTTGTGCCCTCATGAAGTCCCTGACCAACAATGAAGCCGAGTATGAAGCTCTACTCATTGGGCTCCAGATGGCTCTCCACATGGGCATTAAATGCCTCAAAGCCTACGGGGACTCCCAGCTGATAGTCCGACAGGTCCTCGGTATCTATGACGTGCGGAAGCAAGAGTTGGTTCCATACCACACTGCCGTCACCAGATTAACCCAGAAGTTCTATTTCTTCAAAATAGATCACATTCCTAGAAGTATCAATGCTCAGGCGGATGCCTTAGCAAAATTGGCCGCGGCCATCAAGCTCCCGCCCGAGGGTGAGGTCGACATTGTCATCAAGCACCGGAGGCTGATGCCGAGCTCACTCGAAGGCAACGCCGGTCTCACCATTTACGAGGTCCACGACCTTGACCAAAGCACACCTCCAGAAGAGGATGATCGGCATGCACCTATCATCAAATTCAAGAAAGGGTGGCTTCCACCTGATCGAGCTCAAAGAGTCCAGCTACTCTGCCGAGCAACCTCTTACGAGTTGATTGGCGACTCCATGTATCGGCTCATCCACGAGAAGGATAAGTCGAAACTCCTGAGATGTGTCTCTCTAGCGGAAGCTCGAGCCATCATGCAGGAGGTCCACTCCGGATTGTGCGGTGCTCACCAGGCCGGAGACCGAATGAAGCACAACATCAAGCTCAAAGGCGTCTACTGGCCAACCATGTACGCGGATTGCATCCAGTATGCCCGTACATGCCATCAATGCCAAGCCTTTGGCCCAGTACTCAGAAAACCTCCCAACCCACTGCGTCCTACAGCCCCCACTTGGCCATTCGCTGAATGGGGCATGGACATCACGGGGCCTTTTCCGCCATCTTCTAAGGGCCATAAATACATCTTGGCCGCCACTGATTACTTCTCTCGTTGGGCGGAGGCTCTACCCTTGCGAGAGGTCACCAGCAAAATCATTGCTAGATTCGTCCGACACAACATTATATGCCGATTCGGTACTCCCAGTTGCATAGTGTCCGACAACGGGACACCCTTCAAGAATAAGGCCGTATACCAGTTAGCGGCCAAATTCCAAATCGACTGGAGAACCTCTTCGGTCTACAACCCTCAGGCTAACGGTTTAGCGGAAGCCTTCAACAAAACCCTCTGTAAGCTCCTGGCTAAGATGGTTAGCCATCGGAAACGTGATTGGGGTGAGAAGATCTTCGAAGCATTATGGGCCTATCGGACGGTCTACAAAACCCCTACGGGGTGCTCGCGGTTTTCCCTTGCCTACGGGTCAGAAGCGGTTATCCACATCGAAGTCCAGTTAGCCTCTTATCATGTGGCAATCCACACCGGCATTACCGGCTCTGATGAAGACGAGTACCAGAGAAGGCTAGAAGAGCTCGCTGATCTAGAAGGCAAGCGGCTCGAAGCCTACAAACACCTGCACGTATACCAGGCTCGCATGACCCGGGCCTATGAGAAGCTCGTCAGGCAGCGAGCTTTCAAACAAGGCGACCTTGTCATGATCAAGGAAAAGGAAGTCATGGTAGGGCGCTCTAGTGGAAAACTGCAGCCAAATTGGCGAGGTCCGTACATCATCCAGAATGTCTATGAGGGCGGGGCCTACACGGTTGTTGATCACAAAGGTCACAAACCGTTCCCGCCTCTCAACGGCAAACACATGAAGCTATATTATGCTCCAGAGCACGAGTTCGCATGTCAGTCGGACTAAGGCGCACGTCCTAGCCACTACCAATGAGGCCGGTCCTCCCCCGTGGAGGATCCCACCGGCCAGTCCTCCCGGTCTTCAATTCCCAGTCAACCAGTCAGTTCAGCTCCTCGAAACCGCCGCAAGGCATCCGCGGGAACCGGTCTCTTGCCCTCGTTCCCGTCACCATGGGAGCATGGGCGCTTCTGCACCAGCGCCAGTCTAGCCGCCAGGCTCCCAGGTAAGCCAAAAAAACAAACAAACAACAACAAAAAAATGGAGTTAAAAATAGAGATGCCCCGGCAGACCCAGTCATCCTCACCACAATAGGGTGGCTGGGGGCAAAAAGGCCAATAACCTGGCTGAGGTTAAAGCCCGAAAGGGCACCTCAGGCAAAATCGGGGAACCCCTCGACGTGAAAACCCGCAAGGGCGCGTCAGAAAAAGCTAAAGGGGGTCGGCTCTAGTGAAAATCCTAAAGGGCGGTAGAGTCGATAACGAGAAAATCTTCTTCTCCCTACTAGTCAACATGACCTTCCACCTGTCCTTTGGTGGGCCGCTAGCCTCACCCAGAACCACTCTCCAATCCACTTGCACTGCTACGGCGTTAGCCCTTCAATCCCCAGTTAACCTTGTGTTACTCCCGCTCAGCTTGGCCAACCTTTGGCCCTCACCTCGACGTCACAGTTCAACCAACCCCTGTGACAGTCAAACTCCCAGTCACCATCTCGGTAAACTTACATCACGACACATTCCCAGACATTTACCATTCTCTGCCCCCGCATCCCACACGCCCTACAAATTCAGGGCCTTCTAGTACAGTATAATCCCAGTTTCCCCCATACAATCCCAGATTCACTAGTCACAACCCCAGTCATACCTTGCCATGGCAAAGTGGCCTTTCGCCACCATGGCTTAAGGATTCCTAAAAACCCTTGTGAATGGTCGAACAATATTCGGCTATCCACACCTTCCAGTCTCAGGTTACGTCCCCTGACAGCAACATACTATGGACGGCAGTCTCAAATATATATATATATATATATATATATATATATATATATATATATATATATATATATATATATATATATATATATGGTTAAAAATAGAGATACCCCGACGGCCTCAGTCAACTCTCTCTACGAGACGACTGGGGGTAAAAATTACCACCAACCCAGCTGAGGTGAAAACCCGAAAGGGCGCCTCAGACAAAATCGGGTAACCCCTCGGTGTGAAAATCTGCAAGGGCGCACCAGAAAAAGCTAAAGGGGGCCAGCTCTGGCGAAAACCCGCAAGGGCGGTAGAGCTGGTAAAGAGAAAAAAAACTCTCTCCCTCCCCACTTTTCACTCACAAAGCCATTGGCCACGACACGTCCCGATGGCGAGTTCAACATCACTTCACGACAATGGTGTCCACTACACCCCCGAAGGTCGGTCATCGCCAGCTTCCAGCTTCCAGTTTCGGCTACATCGCCTTCACAGGCCAGCCGACAGTCTCCAGCCTCTAGTTTTGGCTACAACGCCTTTACAGGCCAGCCGCCAGTCTCCAGTTTCCAGTTTCGGCTATAACGCCTTCACATGCCAGCCGCCAATCTCTAGCCTCCAGTTTTGGCTACAACGCCTTTACAGGCCAGCCGCCAGTCTCCAATTTCCAGTTTTGGCTACAACGCCTTCACAGGCCAGCCGCTAGCCTCCAGTTTCCAGTTTCTGCTACAACGCCTTTACAGGCCAACCTCCAGTTTCGGCTATAATGCCTTTACAGGTCAGCCGCCAGTCTCCAGCTTCCAGTCTCGACTACAACGCCTTCACATGCCAGCCGCCAGTCTCCAGCCTCCAGTTTCGGCTACAACGCCTTTACAGGCCAGCCGCCAGTCTCTAGCTTCCAGTTTTGGCTACAACGCCTTCACAGGCTAGTCGCCAGTATCCAGTTTCCAGTTTCGACTACAATGCTTTCACAGGCCCAGTCGCCAGTTTTTAACTCTAGCCTCGGCTACGACGCCTTTGCGGTCTAGCCGCCCAGCCCCCAGTGCCAGTCTTGGTTATAACGCCTTTTCAGGCTAGCCATCTGGCTCAATTCCAGTTCCCAACCATTGCACCTTTTTAGGTCACCCAACTGGCTTCGGCTCAAGCCCCTCTTCCCAGTCACAGTCCCAGCTTCAATTTCCAATCCCTCTCCCAGTTCCGGTCTTGGTTGCCATGTCCGCCTAGGCCGTCCAGCTAGCTCAATCTCAGTTTCCCAGACACATACGAATCCCGTTCTTTGGCCAACGACACAATGTTAGCCAATGTTCCACCATCCTGCTCAGGGTCAATATACACCCTCCAAAATCACCTCTACAACCCTAAATCACGCAAGTTGTCCCGTTCTTACGGGCCAACATTGGTTCCCCGATATGTGGGCTTTCATCCCCCAGAAGGATTGGCCCCCACATATAGCCTTTCTTTCCTCTACTACCCAGTACTCAACCTCCAGCTTCTAACATCGAGTTCCTTAAACCCGATTCCTGTCATCACTCATGGCGATGCGTCGTAGGACAAGCAAGGACGACTAACACTAAGGAGTCGTCAGTTCACGCACATCATTCCATTCCATCAAAGAAGGGAGGGAACAACCCAGTAACAAAGGATCTCGAGTTCATTAATACTCTATAAAAAGAGCCCAAGACATGCCCTTGGGGTAACAAAATTCATACACTCCAGACATCAAAAAAAGGGGAAGATACAATCAGGGTGCCGGCTCAGTCCCCTCTAGCGCCGCAAGGTGACAGTCCGCCGCTGCAAGCTCCGCCTCCAGGGTGGACAAGAGCTGAGCACTGGCTCCAGCTGTAGCCTCAACTGTAATGCCCCAAAATTTTTAAATCCTTGTTTGTGGGTCTCGGATCTAGTTTCTCAGAGTGTCCCACTCCGCTGTGTCCAAAATTTTATTTCAGACATCTTTCGTGTTCGGATCGGCGCGATCTGGAGTTGTTTCAGAGGCCCGAAAGCGTTCCACGGCTTTTCCGCGTGTGTTTTCCGATTCCCGGTGTGTGTTTCAGTAATTCCTTCGGAATCTCGTTACGGGTGAACCGGGCCGTTCACCTGGGCGCGAGTGGTACCGTTGCGATCAGTGCGTTCCGGGGATCGCGGAAACGTGATTTTCTATTTTTCGGTATTTTTTGGAATTTCTGGATTTTCCTATATAAACCCACTTTCTCTCTTCCCTCTCATTTCTCACTCACTCCCCTCTCTCTTCTCTCATGCTCTCTTTCTCCCCTCTCTTCTCCGGCGGCCGACGGAGCGAGGCGGAGGCGAGGTGGAGGTGGCGCGGGTGAGGACGCGAGCGAGAATGGGCGAGGATCGAGGCGGTTGCCGGCGCGATCCCTCGGTGGATTCTGAGATGGCGTCGTTCGTGTTCTGGGTAGTTTTCGGCGTGGATTAGTCGCTTCGACGTGTGGTTTCTTCGGTGGAGGTAGGGTGACGGAACACTGCTACGTTCTGCTCGTTTTCCCTGCCATTGCACATCGTTTGGCGTGGAAACGGATGTGTTTGGGTCCGTTCTAGCGAAACCGTGGTTTTGTAGTTTTTGTAGGGTCGGTCGGGAAACGGCGACGGTTTCCAGATCGGTTACTATCAACGGATTCCTTGGGGGTGAGAGCATTCTTTTCCCCCTAATTTCGTCTCGATTGGTGGTCCCGTTGGACCGATAGAGCTCCGGGAGCTCGGTAACCCTTTTAGGGCAACTTCGGTAGAATCGCTCGTTTCTCGCGATTCGTGTGTCATTTTGACTCCGATCGGAGTCCATGTGATTGCCAGGGTGGTTGTGGCTGTATCCCCTTCGTTTCGGCACGAACGGGGCGTGGAAAGGCCGCGATCGGGCGACCCCCTGGGTTTACGCGCCGTGATGGTTGGGTGGTCGAACCAGGGCCCGTCCATCGTATGGGCGGCTACCTTTGGTCCGTTCATCTTCCAGGGTTGGGCGGTCGAACCGCACGTCCCTTGAGCGGCCCAGGGTGAACCGCACATGTGCCAGTCTAACCCGGTGTTTCTGTTTTGACCAATTCGAGTCCTGGGTGTGTGGTTCTAGAACCACGTATCGACCCGTGGCCTGACGGATGTTGTGCACGTCGTCGGGGCAAGGTGTCGTGGTACGTTGTAGTCCCGGGTGTAGCGTTCTCGACTCGTGTCACCGTGTGCTGGCATGCGTCATCAGTTTCTCCGGAAAGCGATTCCCGAGTGGGTCCTGTGTTAGGCCTTGGGCTGCGAGCCCAGTTGTCCAGTTTGGGGCTGGAGGCTTCCCTCTTCTCCTTGAGTTGGGCTGCAGCTTGGCGGTGTGCGAGTTGCCTTGGGAATATTACTTCTGTGCTTTCCGCGTGGGCCATGTGTGTGGCCTTAGTCCAGTGTGTTCCTTCCCGAGGGAATGGTCTCGGCGGATCGTGAGCTACCTTGGTACGCGTGCTACCATGGTTTTAGACCTAGATATTGGACTAGATTGACGGCCTTGTGCTGTTGCGTGCGACGGTCTTGACCCCGAGTCTTCTAACTCAAGGACCGTTGGCTGTAGTGCGTCTAGAGGACTGCCCAGACTCCAGTGGCTTAGCGTCACTTGGGTTTTCTCGACTATCGCGTAGGGTGCGTGCGTAGCCGTGGGCTGCGAGTCCCGTTCCTTCTCCGACTGTGGTCGCCGTGCGACGGTGCCGGTAAGTGGGATGGTCCCCATATGTCGTCGGATTCGGATGTTGTTTTCCGTTGACTCGAGAGTCTACTCCTTCAGTGACCCTCCACTAGTTGTAGCCTACTTACACGCGTGTGGTCCTACCAGGGAGTGGTGGAGAGGCTACCCTTAGAGACGGTTTGTGGACCGATTTCCGTCGGGCCCCACGTCTTGTAGCCAGAGTCCGGCTTAGGGGAAAACCGATCAGAGGGCCAGACCAGGGATGCGCGGTCTGTGTGTGCACACGTGGTTGGGGGCGGTTGGACCCACGTCGACAGGCGTGACCCCAGCTAGTCACTCATTTGTGGTTACTTGTGCGGTGTTCGTGCCTTTGGTAGGAGTTACCACGTCAGGCAGTTCACCTGCGGTGCGGTGTAAGACGTCAGGGGACGCTACCGGCTGTGCTTCTGGTGGGAGGTACTCCTGTCGAGTCGGGAGTGACAGACTGTCAGTCTCTATGACTTTGACCTTCGGGTTTAGTCGTGTTGACCGTTGAGTTTCGGTGGTCTCGCGGTGGCGCGTGTGTCGGTTCTCATGCCGTGAGACTAGTGCTAGTAGCTTTACCGAGGTTGCATCTTGCTGTGCGGTACCCGTGACCAGGTGGTCGGGGTTGCACCTTGGACAGCATGTCCAGGTTGGCTGTGTCCTGGGAGACAGGCCTCTGCGGTGCAATTACCGTGGGCTTTTGCTTCGGTAGGTGGTACTAGTGTAGTTCGGTAGCCTCGACTGCGAGATCGGGGTGTGTTTCTGGTACAGTAGGAGTAGTTGTAGTGCCGGGTTTCGACCGTCCACCGGGTTTACTGTTCCTACCGTTGCGGTTGCTCTTGTAGCCTTTCTTTTTGCTACCGCCGTTGTTTCCGGTTGGGGTTCCGCGGGATCCCTGCTGAGTCTCTGTTTTGGAGACTCATTCCCTACTTTTCCAGGTGTAGTGATTCTTCCTCGAGATTCGAGGGCGCGGAGCGGAGGTTCTCAGTTGCCAGCTTGTCGGGCCGAGTGTTCACTTGGCATGTGGTACGTTTTTACTGCTTTAGACTGTACTTTCTGTTGGACTGGACTCTGTGGTAGCTGTAGTTGTTTATTTATTTCTATTAATTGTTGAATTGTCCTACTTTATTTTTCTATTTCTTTGTGCCTCCACACTCCTTTTAGCCCTTCCGAGCCCTCCCGGCTCGTGGGCGGCGGTTCGAGTCTCGGGTTATCGGGCCTTCCCGGTAATCAGATTATCGGGTCGTTACAGTTGGTATCAGAGCAGAGGTTGTGGACGTACATAGGAATTCGAGATGTTGCAGTGATCAGAGTCCATAAGGTCCTGTACAGTCGGCAGTTGGCATAGGGTTTTGTGCTTATTTTTTCGCCTTGTTTCTCGCTTGAGAGCTTGAGTGCGCTGCGTGGCGCTGTGAAGGTGGTTGTTGTCCGTGGCTTTCGTGCCAGCATGGGGCCTAAGGATCGAGGTCGAGAGCCTTCTCCCTCATCGATGGTGGCCCTGGTTATGCTGCGTTGGGCAGAGGTTGCTGGCAGGCGTGAGCTCGCGGTGCTACGTTCGAGGAATCGACAGCGTGGTCAGGTGGCTGGAGAGGATTATTCGTGGTTAAGTGGCCGTGAGCGTGCTCTGAGGGAGCTACTATCGGTCTTGGCCACTCCAGCTTGAGGTTTGTCCAACCCCTGAGGTGTTCTGGTCGTGGTTTGAGGTGGCAGAGCGGGTGTTCTGATCGAGGAGTGTGCTTGGGTGAGCGGAGGATCTTCTTAGTGAGCTGCTGTTTTATCGAGCCTGGTGTTCTTGTCGTGCTCTGTTGCGTCAGAAATGACATGTTGGTCTCGATTATTTTATCGATTTCGAGGCAGGATTGGGCTGTGATGTCCCAGTAAGTCTTGCTCCTACGCTCTTGTGTGCGAATGGGTTGTGTTCACCTTGGATTTTGTCTAAGATGTGAAGGCTCCGCGGTGAGTTTCGGGACTCAAGGATGAGCGTTGGCGGTTGTCAGTTATGGCTCGTGTTGCGGCTCTTGGCATACCGTGTTGCAGTTTGAGGAATTGAAGCGGTGGTGCATCGAGAGATGCTGTGATTGTGGTCCGATGTGACACTCACCGAGTGTGTCGGAGGCCCTGACCTAATGGAAGCGATGGTTTTCCTTGGTGCTGGATGGTGCTGTTTCCAGCGTGCGCGGGGTTTGAGGTCAGGTCGAGCGTGGAGTTCTTCCGTTGGTCGGAAGGGCGTTTGGTTTCTCTTTTGGTTGGAGAGATTGTGTTGGGCTAAGGTTCGTCATCTTGCATTATGTGCCCAGATTGGTTGGCCTTGTGTGCCATGAGGTCCGTGCGAGACGTGCTCTTGGCCAGATGGTTGCCTGTGAGAAGTTGTGCCCATTCCCTTGTCGTGTAAGGGTGTTGGCACTTTTTCGGAAGGATGAGTGCCGGTTGGGCGGTGTTTTCGAGAATTTGTGGCTGTGCGCACGGATCAGATTGCGTAGTGGAAGCGTGGTGGGCTTGCGACTCACTGGTTCAGGATCGTAGCGTTGGTTGCTATGGGAGGATTCCTGAGTTTGCGTTGAGCATTGGAGGATTGGTTCCTCTGTGTGAAACGTGTTGTTGCCGTCCCGTTGCTCGAGATATTATGGCTCTTGGCACTGGCAGGATGGAGTGTGGGAAAAGTGCTGGCTAGTGCGCCGCATGAGCACCCTGTTCCTGTGATGGAAGCCATGTCAGGCGTCGGTGTTAGACCCGGATGGGGTTGTTGAGAATGTCGCCTGACGGAGGTCGAGGACGTGTTGGTCAGAGTCGGTGGCTTGGTGCCCGACTTATGTTCCCAGTCGTGTCCTCAGATGAGATCATTTTGGAGAAGTGATCTCTGGCGGGCTGTGGGTTCCTGTTGGTAGCTGCGAGTGACTGGTAAGGCTAGTCTCGTAACCGACCACGGTGAGATGTATGTTGCTTGGGGACCCGTGAGCAGTGTTCAGGTGGTGTCCCGTGGCTCTATGGTAGGGCGGAATCGGGATTGGCAGGTGTCCACTTGGATTAATTGAGGCGAAGGCTTCGATGAGACCAGATGGAAGAGTGACGCATGTGGGCGAAGGCCTTTTTGTGAGGTTGGCGTCAGATGGTGGTCCTTGATGGGACGTTGGTGTCGCAATGGTTATCCCTGGTTTGGTGACCAGCATGAGATGGTTCCCCTGTAAGTCTGAGTCGACTGAGGTGATGACTGGAGACACCAGGATCTTGTCTTTTGGTTTCATCATGCTCCTCGAGAGGGTCGAGTTGGCGCGATGATTGAGTTTGGAGGCGGTGTCCGAGAGGAGCGTGGCTCGAGGTGTGGCATCGGTCTGTGTGGGAGTCGATGGATGGCTTGCCGAGGTTTGGAATGTTTCCTTCGGACCCGGTGGAGGACCAGGAAAGAAGGAAGAACCTGAGCGAGCGGTTGGTGATCGTCGGCGTGTGGTCTTTTCACAGACAGAAGATGCTGGTTGTCGGAGCTTGAGCGTGGCGAGAGCCGTGTGCCAGCGAGGCCTTAGGTGGCTGATTTTGAGGTGTGCCTTTCCGGACGGGATCTGGGCTTTGTCAAAGTTTGTCCTCTGACAAAGTTGGCACAGTGTTATGTCTGGTTGTGTCCCTCAGGATTGGAGCTTTCATGTGAATCGTGGTTTTCTACGCTGGGGCTCTGACAACGTTGTCAGTGGGTTACGGTGTTCTTCCCCTGTGACTTCGTGCTAGGTCCTGAATTTCGAGGATGAAATTCCTTTAAGGGGAGAGGGCTGTAATGCACCAGATTTTTTGGATCCTTGTTCGTGGGTCCCGAATCTGGTTTCTCGGAGTGTCCAACTCTGTTGTGTCAGAAATTTCATTTCGGACATCTTTTGTGTTCGGATCGGCGCAATCCGGAGTTGTTTCAGAGGCCCGGCAGCGTTCCGTGGCTTTTCCGCGTGTGTTTTTCGATTCCTGGTGTGTGTTTCAGTAATTCTTTCGGAAGCTCATTGCGGGTGAACCGGGCCGTTCACCTGGGCGTGAGTGGTACCGTTGCGATCGGTGCGTTCCGAGGATCGCGGAAACATGATTATCTATTTTTTGGTATTTTCCAGAATTTCCAGATTTTCTTATATAAACCCCCTTTCTCTCTCTTCCCTCTCATTTCTCACTCACTCCCCTCTCTCTTCTCTCACGCTCTCTTTCTCCCCTCTCTTCTCTGGCGGCCGACGGAGCAAGGCGGGGGCGAGGTGGAGGCGGCGCGGGCGAGGACGCGAGCGAGAATGGGCGAGGATCGAGGCGGTTGCGGGCGCGATCCCTCGATGGATTCCGAGATGGCGTCGTTCACGTTCCGGGTGATTTTCGGCGTGGATTAGTTGCTTCAGCGCGCGGCTTCTTCGGTGGAGGTAGGGTGAAGGAACATTGCTGTGTTCTGCTCATTTTCCCTGCCATTGCACGTCGTTCGGCTATGTTTGGGTCCGTTCTAGCGAAACCGTGGTTTTGTAGGTTTCATAGGGTTGGTCAGGAAACGGTGACGGTTTCCAGATCGGTTACTGTCAACGGATTCCTTGGGGCGAGAGCATTCTTTTCCACCTAATTTTGTCTCGATTGGCGGTCCCGTTGGACCGATAGAGCTCCGGAAAGCTCTGTAACCCTTTTAGGGCAACTTCAGTAGAATCACTCGTTTCTCGCGATTCGTGCATCGTTTTGACTCCGGTCGGAGTACATGTGATTGCCAAGGTGGTTGTGGCTGTATCCCCTTCGTTTCGGCATGAACGGGGCGTGGAAAGGCCGCGATCGGGCGACCCCCTAGGTTTACCCGCCGTGATGGTTGGGCGGTCGAACCAGGGCCCGTCCATCGTATGGGCGGCTGCCTTTGGTCTTTTCATCTTCTCTTGGTTTTGGGGTTATGCGGTCGGATGATAGACTACACATGTGATGTGCAGCCATGTGAAAACCGCATGTCTCCCCCATGGGCGGCCGGTCCCCAGCCGTCGGTCCTTCCGTGGGCTTGTGCGACCAGGCGCTGGCCGTATATCCCGGTTGACCCTTGGTCAACAGTTTAATGTCGGTTGGGTTGGGCGATTTGGTCAAAATTGTTTGACTGGCACTGAAGTAGGTCAGTTGGATTGTGCGGACGATCCTTGGCCGCACATCCCCTTGGGCGGTCCAGCCCTAACAATCCATCCTCTGTTTGGGGTTAGTCCGATTAAGGCCTTGTGCGGCTCCTGCCTGACCACATGTCTATTGAGCGTCTTTGCCCCAGCCGCACGTCCCTTGAGTGGCCCAGGGTGAACCGCACATGTGCCAGTCTAACCCGGTGTTTCCGTTTTGACCAATTCGAGTCCCAGGTGTGTGGTTCTCGAACCACGTATCGACCCGTGGCCTGACGGATGCTGTGCACGTCATCGGGGCCAGGTGTCGTGGTACGTTGTAGTCCCGGGTGTAGCGTTCTCGACTCGTGTCACCGTGTGTTGGCGTGCGTCGTCGATTTCTCCGGAAAGCGATTCCCGAATGGGTCCTGTGTGAGCCTTGGGCTGCGAGCCCAGTTGTCCAGTCTGGGGCTGGAGGCTTCCCCATTCTCCATGAGTTGGGCTGCAGCTTGGCGCTGTGCGAGTTGCCTTGGGAATCGTGCTTCTGTACTTTCCGCGTGGGCCATGTGTGTGGCCTTAGTCTCATGAGTTCCCTTCCCGAGGGAATGGTGTCGGCGACTTGTGAGCTGCCTCAGTACGCGTGCTACCGTGGTTTTAGACCTAGAGATTGGACTAGATTGACGGCCTTGTGCTGTTGCGTGCGAAGGTGTTGACCCCGAGTCTTCTGACTCAAGGACCGTTGGCTGTAGTGCATCTAGAGGACTACCCAGAGTCCAGTGGCTTAGCGTCACTTGGGTTTTCTCGACTCTCGCGCAGGGTGCATGCGTAGCCGTGGGCTACGAGTCCCGTTCCTTCTCCGATTGTG